>CM002480.1:25585928-25836897 GCA_000325765.3 Leersia perrieri
GAGCTTGGTATTCTAGGTTAAGTCAGAAATTGGAGAATTTAGGATTTATTCCTTCTAAGGCTGATACATCCCTATTTTTCTATAACAAAGGACAAATTACTATTTTTGTCTTGGTATATGTTGATGACATTATTGTTGCTAGCTCATGTGGAGATGCTACCGTTGCTTTGCTCAAAGATTTGGAGGCTGATTTTGCCTTGAAGGACCTTGGTGATTTGCACTGCTTCCTTGGCATGGAAGTCACTCGGGATAAGAATGATCTCCATATGAGTCAAGAAAGGTATGCTTCTGAGTTACTGCAGAGAGTAGGAATGAAGCACTGTAAACCAGTTAGTACACCTCTGTCTGTGTCAGAAAAATTATCTGTTACCGAGGGAAATAAATTAGGACCTAAAGATTCAACTAGGTACAGAAGTATTATTGGTGCTCTACAATATCTTACTTTGACACGTCCAGATATTTCTTTCTCGGTAAATAAGGTTTGTCAGTTTTTGCATTCGCCAACAAATTTACATTGGGCTGCAGTTAAAAGGATATTGAGATATGTCCGTGGAACGATTAATCTTGGATTAAGATTCAGTAAGTTTTCATCTATGCTTGTCAGTGCATTTTCTAATGCAGATTGGGCTGGGTGTCCAGATGACAGAAAGTCTACTGGTGCCTTTGCAGTATTTCTTGGAAGTAATCTCATATCTTGGAGTGTTAAAAAGCAGCCTACGGTATCTCGGTCAAGTACCGAGGCGGAATATAAGGCTCTTGCAAATGCAACAGCAGAAATAATGTGGGTGCAGAAAATTCTTGATGAGCTAGGATTAAAACATCCAGAAGCTGCCTCTTTGTGGTGTGATAACTTGGGGGCGAAGTATTTATCGGCAAATCCGGTATTTCATGCTAGAACTAAACATATTGAAATTGATTTTCATTTTGTTAGAGAACAGGTTGCGCAAAAGAAGTTGGACATTCGATTCATTGGAACGGCTGATCAGCTTGCTGATGGTTTTACCAAATCCTTGGCAACAAGACAGATGAGCAATTTCAGGCGCAATCTTAATCTTGTTCCCGCGATTCGATTGTCGGGGGGTGTTAAACAAGTTAATGCATACGTTAATGCATACAGCTTATCTTTTAGATAAGGATGTATCTAGCGATTGGTTAAGATAGAGATGTATCTGCTTGTTTCTGTTTTCTTTCTTCTGGTCACGCATGTATTCGTATGTATCTCAACAACCTGTATAGCTACGCACGAGGCTGTTTCGTGCACTATATTAACACGCATCCGTGGGAGGCCAAGATAGGCAACCACGTTCCCATAAACCAATCTCGTTTCCTTTCACTCCGCCACTGAAAATTAAGTATAGAATAAATGCCTTGATTAATAAAGATTAACCAAACCTATCAATAATGATATGGATTCAAAACAAGACCACCACGGTACATACACAACGCAGTAGTACATATGCAGGAGTAATTAATTAAGCTCCACCTTACACTCCCTAGCTCACGCTAAGCTTCATCATCTGATGAGCAACTAACCAACCAATCGATCTGACTGACCAGATATATAATTAACCAAATTAAGCTCCCCATATGTTTATGTGGACACGCCATATCATATCTCTAGCAACAATAACAACAACAACAATAAACAATCTCATGTTTACTGATCAGTAACCGATCAGTTAATTAATTACGAAGGCGAGCCTGAGCAGCAGCAAGCTCCTGATCAACCTTGAGAATAGTGCTGAGATTCATGGGGGTAATGTAATCAAGCGACCCTTCCATGAACTGCTGCACGATGAGTCGGTTCGCACGCTCGGTGGGGTGGAAGGCGTCCCAGAAGACGTAGGCGTCGCGGTCGGCGCAGAGCGTGGAGACGAGCGTGCAGAGGCCCATGCCGTTGAACCTGCCCTGGCCGCAGCATGCCTCCGTGGACGTCGCGAAGCCGTGCGCCGTCGGGTCGTCGATGAAGTCGTCGTGCATCCGCTTCGTGTTCACGCCGATGAAGACGTCGCCGGCGACCTCGCGGTTGAGTTCGGCGAGCATTTCGACGAGCTGGGGGTTGTAGGCGTCGGCGGCGCGCTGCAGCTCGGTGTCGCAGGTGCCGTCGAGGCTGTGGAGGGCGAGCTCGGCTGGGACGCAGCCGATGGGGCCCACGCCGGTGACCAGCACGCGGCGGGCGCCTAGCTGGTAGATGTGCATCAGCACCTGCCAATTTTTGGACTCGGACAATTACATCGAGATGATACGACGCTGTCCAAGAAAATCTTGGTTTGTCCATGGCATCTACGTAGCTAAGATGCATATTGATGAGCATACACATACAATGTACACCTTATTTGTTGTATTACCTCTGTATTTTTATGTTTGAGCTAGCCGACGTCAAATGTTAAAAGCTACGGGGAGCATTATTTTTTATCATATATAAGCCGTTTTGACTTTGATTAAAATTAAATTGCTTCTTTTAATTTATAGACAAATATACCAATATTTAAATAACCAGTTTTGTGAAGTGTACAATTAAATATGTTTTATATAATATTTATCTTCTATTAAAAAGTTACTTTTTTATATAAAGTTGGACAAATTTGAAGTAGTGTGACTTTAATTTTAGTAAAAAGAGACTTATAGTCTAGAATTAAGCACACCTGCTTGTACTCGGAAAGAATGTAGCGGATGTAATCAGGCAACGAGAACTCGCGAGAACGAGGCGAGTAAGGGATGAGGTAGTAGTTGTTGACGAAGTCGTTGCCGCCGACGGTGATGAGCACCAGAGACTCGGCCACCAACCTCTTTGCCTCCTCGTCGCCGATCACCTTGCGTAGCCTGTCCTGGTACTGCTCGAAGTATCTGATCTGCTTCTCGATGTGGATGATGTTCGCGAACTGAATTCCAGTGTCATTCAGGATCCCGATTCCGGCCGACGCGAAGTTGGCGCCGACCAAAAGCTTCTCACCGTCAAGCTCCGGGCTCAGGTAAGGCAAAACTGGCTCAGCCCCCAAATGCTCACCTGCATCATCACTCGTCAGTAATTCAGTATCCATATAGATGATTACATCAAGATGATACAACCATACTTAAAAACATTCTTAGCGTCTGCATAAATAAAATGCATACAAGAACAAATGTATGTGCTGAAAACACTCTGGCGTCTGCATAACTAAGATATAAACAAGAACAAATGTTGTGGGCTAATTGAGTTTGTTAGTAGTTTGACAATTAGATTGTGTTCTTAACTGATGATGTCGGGCATAAATAAAATGCATACAAGAACAAATGTATGTGCTGAAAACACTCTTAGCGTCTGCATAAATAAAATGCACACAAGAACAAATGTATGTGCTGAAAACACACTCGGCGTCTAGATGTAAACAAAAACGAATGTTGTGGGTTAATTGAGTGTGTTAGTATAGTTGACAATTTGATTGTATTCTTAACTGATGATGTCGGGCATGTTCTTGCCATTGGAGAACCTGCCGGTGGCGCGGTGGTCGGGGGTGTCGATGCCGTAGGGCGGCGAGTCGGCGCGTGCCGAAGTGATGAGGTAGTTGTTGTTGCCGTTGTCGACGAGCGAGTCGCCGAACACGAAGAAGGCGCGTGCCGCGTGCGTCGCCGCCGGGAAGAAGCCCAAGCAGATCACTGCAACAGAGAGCAGCAGCACATGCCAAGAAGAAGAAGACGCCATGAATGAATGCTTCTTCTGCTGCTGTTGCTATACGTGAGTAGGTGTACGTGTGAGTGAGACTCAGAGAAGACTCCTGTTGCTTGCTGATGAGATCTCACTGAAATTGGTGGTCTGCACTTTGCTCGATAGCGATGTTCTTTTATAGAAGTGTGATGGGGTGATCAGTGTTTATGCGTCGCCCGTACTGGTGTCTGTGGTTGGTGTGCCTGCATTTGCATTTTAATCTGCATTTCTGTGGTAGTTTTGTTTCTTGCATTCCGATTAATCTTTTTTTTTCAGATGTACATTGCATCTTTGAAGCTTCTGGTGATCTTGCTTCGTTGGTCGGTGTCATGAATGAGTTTGATCAGTTAGGTGGTTAATTAGTAGATTGGCGTGAGAGTGTGGTCAATTAATATTGACTTAAGTTGACCATGATGTTTAACTTGACAGTTCTTACTCGATGGTAATGATTTGCAGTAATTTGACAGTTGGGTGGTTAATTAGGCCAGTGCAGTACTTAATTTGACCATGGTGTTTAACTTGACTGTCCTTGCTCTTTATGGCAAGTTGGCAAACGGCATCACAGCGACTGCATTTGCATTTCTTCGGTAATATTTCATTTTTGTTTAAGTTGTATTGTTTTTTCTTTCTTGCATTCTGATTGATCTTTCTTCAGATTTTGCATTGGATCTTTGCAGCTTATGGTTCTTGCTTAGCTGGTCAGTGACAATGAATGAGTTTGATCAGTTAGGTGGTTAATTTGACCGGTGCAAATTAAAGATTGGTCAATTGTCTCTCCCCTTGACTAAAATTGACCTGGATGTTTAACTTGACAGTTCTTACTCTCGATGGTAATGCTTTTGCAGTGACTAGTACATGGTATTCAAGAGGGCAGATGGATCTAACATCTATGCCTGGATTTATATGAGCTGGACATAACTAGCTATAACATTGACGGTGTGCAGTAATAGGATCTAGGTTTGAGTAGTATGTATAAGCAACCCACATGCAGCTGTTTTCTTTTCCCTGCATTGTGATCATCATACATACGACCCATCGCTCCATCAGTGATTCAATGCCACCTCAAAAAAATGCAAGTCTGTAGCACATGACAAAATAGCTGTTCTGACAACAACTGAGTTTATTCATTGCAGAAAAGCTGTCGCCCTGTTCGCCTGGCTAAAACTGGCTGAAATTGGCTGGGCTGAATGATTTTTTCTATAGAGGCTGTCAGGGCTGAATGAGTTTTTCTTAAAGGCTTGCTGGGCTGGCTGGAGCCAACTAGCCAGCCAAACAGGCCCGGTATCTTTAACATGTTTTCCCCCAAAATGGCATGCCCTGTTTTAGTTTTGTTTTCTTTCTTATTTAATTTCATCTCCCATTTGTAATTTGTATGACCTAATACAAGCTACATATATCATGTATTCCCTTTTATTTTTGGTGGTACTGCTACCTACCGCCTTTGTTCAGATAAGCTACAAACAAGCTGCAATGCTATCTATTCTGTTTATAGATTTTTTTTTCATGTCACATTCCAGCATTCATCTGTATACTATATGCAATACGAACCAAACTTCACCATCTATACTAGCTAGCTATTGAATATATTCGGTGTACAATCAATCTACCAATTGCTACTACTGAATATCTATCCCAGGATCTGTACTCTCTCTTCAGTAAGTAGTAAAGGAAATCCAATGTAACGAAATTGGATCTGTCCAAGCAGTAAGAGGGGACCCTTCTCAACTCTCAACCGCGCTGCATTTATTTCTGAATTCAGGTACATGATCCGGCTTCTTCTCTCTTGTGATTGCCCATGGTAAAATCTTGATTGTACAATCATGAAGATTCAGAATGCATATACACTGAAGTACTCAGTAGTAACTACTATATCTAGAAAGTTATACACACAGTCAGCTCTGAAAACTAAAAAAAATATGTGGGAAAACACATACAGGTATATATGTTTGCATTGGTAAAAAATTAAGAAGTTACAACACAGTAGATTCTTCTGAAAAACAAAAAAGATTATGTATACAGTCAAACATATGCACTAATGCACTGAAGTACTCAGCTAGTAGTAACTACTAGCATCATGCAGTTTACAAACATATGCACAAAAATAATGTCGGTTCTGAAACACAAAAGTTTATTTGTGGAAAAATACACAGCTATATATATGTCTGCATTGGTGAAAGCTACCAGATTACAAAGACAGTCTGTCCTGAAAAATAATTTTTTGTGCACCGTTTGATTTAAACATCTTCATCTATGTGGTGTGGTCATTGTTGTTTCCTTGTTTTAACTAGTGGGGGACAAAGAACTACTCTAGCATTAGGAATGACCTGGCTGCATAATAACATAACCAGAATCACCTCCTTCTGGAGGCCATTGAATTCTTATGTTCCCTGGACAGGAGGATGAAAAGAAGACATGGAGAGATCTACTAGCTAGCAATGAGGCCAGTTAAAGTACATGAATTCTGACTTCACATGCTTTTGGTTCCTGCAGTGAACCGGTCAAGCAAAGTACGATTACTGTGGTTCTTGCAGTCAATTAACCTGCCCTGGTTTTTAGGACTGATAAAAACCTGCATATATGCAGCAACTTGCACCTTCATTTACAGCTGCTAGTACCGAGTGACATGACATGTATAAATACACAGACATACAGTAATAAGTAACATTACTCCATTTCACGTTTTGGTGTCATATAATGACATAATTAGACTCACTAACAAATGCCATTTTTTCATGCTTGCTTGCATGAGCCTGAAGTCGTGTTGTCTTTATACACAAATGAACCAGACATATACTGAACCTCTCCTGACTCGACTGTTTCCAATTAAAGTTGTGGAACTCTAGCTCGGAGTGCATGTATTTGGTTTCATGCGACTTTAATCAATGTGCTTGCTCTTGTAGGCTACAGCGATGCTTCTGGATGCTTTGTTCTTAATGCATTGCTACCTCATGGGCAATCCAATCACGGCAAATTAATCATGGGTACCAAATAATCATTTGTATCATTGTATGGTCGTACGGACATACACTACACTGTCCAAATGCAACCAAGTCGAGGTTGATAGAGTGTCACTGTCTCAGGAGATCCCTAATGTACATATAATGAGCTGATGACAGTGATGTTAGGGAATTAAAGAGAACCGATCCAATTGAATGAATCAATTAATGATTAATGCATATCTATATAAACAGGCTAGACGCAGTACTGATAGAGTTTCAGACTTTCAGCCGATGGATCAGTACGTGCTAATGCAGGCAGCAATGAAGCATTATTAAGGCTGCCTGCACTGTTAAAAGCTTATTAGGATGCACTTTGGAAAGCTAGCTGTTTACATTGATAATCCTTGTCAGGTCCAAACTTAAAAAAGTTACAATTACTTATTACAAAGTTCTAAAACCTAATTTAGAATCAAAACAAATTGGCTCTCCCACAGGCCACAAAACCATAATGCATGAAAGGAAACATATCACTTGGGAGTACATTTGGTAAGAATCGTAAGATCGTGGTAAGTAACACTGTGATATTTGGATACACCTTACTTGGAGTATTAAAATTAAACGCTAGATCCCTGCACTATTGAACCATATACTAATATATACAGTACTAGTAATTGTAGTACTAAGTTAGGTTGGTAGCCATGAATCATTATTAACTGGCGAAGTAAATTAGATCATGAAGTACATGCATGTGTCATTTCAAACATACTACACAGTAATAGTGCCAAGTTATCATCTTAGTTATGAACAAAGCCGTAAATATGTGCTGTACTGCGTACTACATGGTAATTTAATACTCCTATATTAGTAGTAAAAGTATACAAGTACTAGTGCTAGCACAGTATCAACAGTGTTGTACACTTGTACCGCCGGCCAGCCGGATGATCCTCCGCCCTGACAGTGCGGCGACCCGTTTTACCGGCTATTTATTATGGCCGGCCTGGCCGACACGTGCCTCTTGTTGGGCCTGGCCCATGGTCCGTTATCTCTTACAGGTTACAGCCCAATCCGGATGGCCCAATTGTTTTTGCTAGGCTGGGTTGTGTCGCAGATATGGGCTCACTCGGCCCAACTAAATTCATCATTTAAAGGTTGGACAGTGGGGAAGGACCCACCGTCAATGGTATTAAGGAGGAAGGCGAATGCGCTGAGATTTAAACGCGGGCGGCAGGCAACAGCACCGCTGCTCTTTGCCATCTGCGCTAGGTGTCATCATTTCGCCGTTGGCTTATAGCCATTGACAAAATTTGAACTTTTAAATTTAATCTATAAGTTTATTTTATTTTTTTATCGTGACCCTTAAAACACAAATAATACATATGTATAAAAGTTTTACTCATAAGTTATTTTCTGTTCATCTGTTGTTTCGTTTTTGTGGTCGGAGTTCAGAGTTCAGATATAAGATAGATGATGAACTGCAAGCCTGCAAGTCGCCTGCCGTTGTTGGTTGATGCGCACGTACGAACCACTCGTGTGACGGTGTATAGTGTACAGTCTCCATCGATCGTTATACTCCTGTACTCGCTGATGACTCACCTCACATCTTCTCTCTTCTCTTTATCTTCTGAAGAAGAAGAAGAAGAAGCTGTCACTCTGTCAGCATCGGCCTTGGTACTTTGTACATGCACGCGTGTGTGTTGGTCAGGCATCACGCTCGCTGGGAATTTTTGGCACGCGTCTGACAATAAAATCGGATTCGACGTCGGCTGTCACTCGACTGAGACTGCAGCGCGGCAGCCGGCAGCAGGCCATGCAAAAGATGCAATGGGCCAGATGTATCATGTATGAATATGCCCTGCTGCTTGCATTGTTCCCTATCCTGTCTCAATTCTGAAGTCTGACGGTCAGTCCAGCGAGTCAGGTTCAGATATGAGCGACGAGCTGGCCGACCGGCGGTTGCTCTTTATTCAGTTTGTTTTCCCCACTGATTTCATCTAGCTTAACTGAATACGACCTCATACTAGCAGCAACTTAATGTTCAGATTAAAATAAAATTATTACACCTGACCTTTGCATCAAACGAGATGCACACATCATAAAAAAGGAAAAAAAAACCAAGACATATATAAACATAACGTTTTACAACAACTTACTCAAATACTACAACCATAACAAGATCATAAAATATTACTCCATCCATTCCGTAATTTAAGGGATTTCGGCTACACAAAGGGAGTAGACATCTACTCCAAACCAACACTTCCAAGAAAGACCCAACAATTGTTCGCCACTGCCATCGAAAAACAGGAGTATATTTTTCATCCAAAATTACACCTTCAACAAAGAAACGATTTCTTTTAGATAGAGATATGGTAAACGAGCACCGTTGTCGCCGAATCTAGATAAACTTAGATCAATATCTTCACCTCGTAGCCATCATTATTACTTGATGACTCCATTTGGCTGAAATGAGCTTGATCCTCTCATAAGAGCAAGTTTAATAGCTGGCTGTAAGCTAGCTAAATGCTTAGGTGGAAGAGAAAGGGAGGAGAGAACAGAGAAGCATGATGTAAAACTAACAGTCTGCTTGGACGTAAGAACTAAAAATTTTATAAGAGAGATAATAAGACATATATCAATAGTAAAGAGTTAACTACTATATGGGTGGACTAAGAGAATTATAAAGAATCTTATAGCCAACAAATCAGCTAAGTTATTAGCCTTGCTCTAACTGCTTGCAGCCGCTGAGCCAATCAATCTTTCAAATCAAATCATGTCTTTAACTGCGTTGCACCCCATATTTAATTGCTAACAACATAAATCAAGCAATGACGGAGTGCATGAGTGCATCCACTAGGGTCGAAGAGCTAGCCACCTTAATCCATCAGACCATCACCACCAGGCTAATGGAAGAAGAAGCAGTCGTCGAAACAAAGTACGAAAACAGGTATTAAATAATCAATGAACAGATTCAAGTGTCCCATCTGATATATACAATCAATTAGTAGTACATAACTCGTCCGCACGACTATTACTGCCCTTTAATTAGTAGTACGATCTTTTTAAAAACTTCTACACTTACATAACTTATTACACTTACATAACTTAGCATTCCTTTTTCTAAATAAACTATTTAAACTTTCCACTCCCTCCAGGTCAAAAATTATTGACGTTCTAGGCTTCCAAGCAAAGGATGAAAATTATTGACGCACACCACGGTATTTATTACTTTTTGTATGTGAGAATAGGTCGAAAACGTCAAGAAATTTGAAACTGGAGGAAGTAATAGTTAACTCATTCGTTTGTACCATCAAATATCGTTGCAAAATCACCAAATTTGTCACCTGTTCTTCTATTCAAAACAATTAAACTCTAAATTAAACAGATCAGTACGTAGAGCGCCCTTTTTCTTTTAGAAAATCAAATTGGAAATGATTAAAAGTTGTTGCCCAATACTTCAATGTCCATTACTCCATTGACATCGAACTATGTATGGATGGATCACCTACTTGGACATTTTTCAAGGTGTCTTTTTTATGGTGCAGTGATGTGTTACTGTTCCTAAGTCTCTAGAGATAGAGCTCAGGTTCTCTCTCTTGTTGGATAGAGACGGTGAAGGTTGTTAAACTGTCTGTCCCCGTGAGATGAAAGGAAAGAAAAGACTAAACATGGGTTTGTGATATCCAAACATTTAGACTCACGACATTGTCTTGACACGCCAGAACAATCCAGCGCAATAACTCTCTTGATGTATGATCTGCAACAGTCGATTGCTGCATGCCACCGTAATATATGTTTGTGTCCTGTGAAAAGCGCCTTGATAAGTACTGCTAATTAATTGGTTTGTTATTGTTGAAAAGAGATTGATCGAAATGCTATCGTACGACCGAGTAGGCAAGAGATTGAACACTAGCTTTTATATATGTATAACTTTTCTGTTTATAATGTTTGACCATTCGTTTTAATAAAAAAATTATGAAAGTAATATTAGTTTGTTTGTGACTTCCTTTACTATACTTATCATAAGTACTTAGTACATTTTATCTTTTTTTTTATAATTTTACTAAACTTTTTAAAAATAAGATGAACGATAAAACAGAGGTAGCTCGTAGTATGCAAGTTAAGAAGATAACTATTTCCCCTCGCAACAAGAAAAGGAGGAATATGAAGAATATTAGCTTGTGCGGTAGAAGTGGCCAGCTGGCCATGAACTAATCAGCACCTTTGACTTCAGTACGTACAAACTCTAAACAAAGAAACTTTAAAAAATATTTGTGTACATCAAACATTTTTATATGTTCATTCATTCGACCTCAAATATACTGCAGCCAACTACAGAAACACAAACCGTTGCATTTGTCTGTTGGAAGTTTGGAACCAATGATGATAATTTGAATATACTGTCAACTTCGAAATAATAATTAAGGCATAATTCGATGGTCATCAGCAAATTCCGCGTATACATCATAAAATAGTCCATGCATGCATAACGCTCTGTGGCTCAACAATAACCAAAATTAAGAAAATGATGTAGGAAAATGAACGTAAAATCAACATGATATATACTAAAAAAACAAAGTACACTATGTAGCTCGCTAGCTTGGTTGTTGGGTAGTAGTATCAGAACTTGCTAAAAACGACCAAATTAATTACTCCCTCCGTCTTTAAATATAAGAAATATTTCAATTATACACGGTTTACGATACTTTACTTTGACCATTAATTCATTCAAACAAATTATCAAAAAATATAAAATTTACATCATATGAAAACACATTCAAATACAAATCTAATGATGTCACATGTATAACACTAAACATCATTACGGTTAGTTTAACTATTAGTCAAAACTTTTAAGTATTGATTTTGCAGAAAACAAGGACGTGATATTAAAGGACGGAGGGAGTACCTTACGAACAAAATAACGAGCACGCATATATATACAAACACAGTGATCGTATTTGGAACACTACTGTCCGGATCCGTATAAATATGCAGTAGTTGCTGGCTAGCTAGTTTAAGACGTAGTGAACTAGTGATGAACTGAATATGTACGTATTATACTTACTTCAGTTACTTGCAAGTTGGGAAGGAAGCATCACGAGACGCTGTCGCGCTCGTGTACATATATACATTGTACTCAACTATAATACGACGGCCGGCTGGTCACGTACATATCCATCTATCCTATACCCAATTCAACCACCGGGCTCGTGTACTATACGACACAGCTCGTGATCTCGAGACTTAACTTTTTCAGTGTGAAGTCTGAACTGGTCTCTGAATCTCTATCTATCTGCATGCATGGTCCATGGATATGATGAATTCGTGGCCGTTGGTTCATTTCATGAGCCAATGTCAAAGTCAGCCTGGCTGTAGGATCGATCGATCGATCTAGCTAGCTAGGACATGTGAACAACCCCAGCAGAAGACTACTGGTATACTCCGTATGTGGCCTGGCCTGTACATAGCTACTAACAGCTATTGCGACGAACAGCTAGCTAGCTGCAGAGAATTTCGTGGTCTTTCCACTGTCACCAGTCATATTTTGATAGTGTTAATTGGGTGCCAACATCGAATGACTTTAATTTGTTGGATCGATCAGTGCTGGCTTTGTAGCAGCCAGCGTTGATATGATGCAAACGCACTAACGGTCCCGACCGATCGACCGGCGATCGGCTGGCGGCCATCGCCTTTGTCGACATTAATTACATTCGATTCCAAAAATGAGATGGATGGAGTCGCAATCAGATGCCATGCATCCACCAGGAGCCAACTAGGACACAACCAGTGTACTACTGTTCACCTGATCGATCGAGGAAGAAACCGGCCACAACGACGACGAGCTCATCATCTGTGCTGTGCAGTGCGCGCGCATTGTGCGGGCGATCCGTCTCAATTCCGTCCATTCTGCAGGTTGATGTGCGTGTACCAACCGATCGATCAGGCTGCATACGCGTGCGTGTCATGTATAGCATGATTACTGTATATATTGTGTTCTGTATACTGTACGTGTATTAATCAGACTGCTACTGGTTTTCTAGCTAGCTAGCGTTTATTCAATCGTCTACGTCGGTATATATACGCTATGATCCTATCAGTATGACGAAAGCACGGAAGTTAATTTTCCAGAAAAGTATCTACTGTACGTGTTTTAATCAGGTTGCATACTGTACTTACTATACTTACCGGTGTGTGTACTTACTGTAGTGTACACCAATTGTACTGTTGTAGATGTATACTGTGTTTTAATCAGGAATTAATACTGGTGTATTTTCTAGAGTTTGTTCGGTCGTCTACGTCTGCTACTACAGCCGGTTTTCCGGCGCTCTCATTTTCAGATTCAGGCCCGTCCATTAATGTCCCATTCTTCCTATTTCTTTTTCCGTCTCAGAGAAAAGCTTTCGGCGTATGTTCAGTCATTCATTCATTCAGAGACGTTATATCAAGCATGACATATTTTGGGATTCTCGACGTACACTTCCTTCAAATTCTTCGGATTTTTCAGCGGCCAGTCGCTACGACAGTTACAGCTAGCTACATGTTAATTAACTGAGCAAGTGATAATGGTCGGTAGTCATACGCATGCATGAAGAGATGCCTGCTCCTCTAATTCGCATTTACAAGCGGGCAAACATTCAGACTTCAATCGTACTTTGCTCTGCATTGTTAATGTGTTGGTCTTGGTCTTAATCTGACCTGATGCATATAGTAGCTCGTTGGCTTCTAACTACTTTGACTCAACAAACAATCCATAGATCTGTTTGTTCTGACAAACTTAGTGCAGCAGATGAAGTTGTAATAATTGCAGCTTAACTTGCCTTTGTTACCTCAAGACTAAAGTTTATCATTTCCGGAAACTTAAAATTATATTCAGTGCAAACCTTTTTGGAGACAATGAATGTATAGTGTATGCGTATCCATTTGTGATGGATGACCTAACACAAAGGTTAAGACAAAAAATCTGAAAGGAACAGTGAAACAACCATGGTATACTTCGTTTCAGAGTAAATATAGACTCTGACTTACGGCCGGCCCGGCAATATATATATATAGACTCTGCAAGTCTGCATAAGGCGAGAACAACACGATCACTTGGCATCCTACCAATGCAGAGTTGTTCGTGCGAGGAATTAACAGGAGAATAATATTGCTACCTAGAACTCGCTTATTTGTTCCTCATTAACTAAGACTGTAATGAAGTTTAGCCGAGAATGTAGTTGCCTAAAGGATGAACTTCTTTCGTTACAACAGTGATGGTTCAACAGCCACCAACGGTCTGAATTCCTGAATTAATTAACTGAGTTTGATTTTAATTGATTGGGTTCGATGAAATGGACAATCAGTACTAACAGTACTGTAGAAGTGGCACTTAAGGATTCCCCACCCAAAAAAATCTATAGAATATAAGCTATTTAACTATACTAACGCTACCTGAAGAATTGAAGCTAATTAACTAACTGCTAATGATACTCCATCTATGAACTTGATGGATGTCGGAGACATATGAGCAAATACTATCAATGAATTAAATGACTATCATTTAAACCAATGAATTGAAGTACTTGTTTCATCATTTGCGCTATCACAAAGGTGGTTGAGACCAGGGATCAAATGAAAATAGAGGCTTCCATTCTCTGGGAAGTCGAGAACCACACCAGCAAAAAAAACACACACACATAAATTTCATAACATTAAGTTCAAATTCTCCAAAAACCCATCAAAATTTCTCTATTTATGAGTTTTTGACTTTTTCAAAGTTGGTCAAACCTCCTGCTAAGCTCGGTCAAACCACATTCTAACCCGCTAAACCCGCGCACCTATAAAACCTCCGCCCCCCAAACCCCACGCCCGCCTCGCTTCTCTCCAACGCCTCTCTCTTCGCTTCGCTTCGGTTTGATTTGATTTGGTTTGGTTTTCAGTTTTTTCCCTCAAATTCCACCGCGGCGACTCATCGCGTCGTCGCCGGCGGCGACATGGCGGCGGTGGCGCGGCTGCGGGAGCTGACGCCGGCGGCGGGGGAGGAGCTCTCGGACGCCGGCGCGGCCGCGCTGGCGGAGTGCTGCGGGGGCCTCCTCGGCGGGGGCGACGCGGAGGCCGCGTGCTCGGCGCTGGACGCGCTGTGCGCCGCAAGAGGGGAGGCGATGCGGCGCCACGCGGAGGAGCTCGCGCCGCTGGTCGTCGGGAGGCTAGGGGACGTCGACCCGGCCGTGAGGGAGGCGGCAAGGAGGTTCCTCGTGCAGCTCATGGAGGTATCAATTGAAGGGCTCGATTCTTTCCCCTTTCCTTAGTTGTTTTCAGACTGTGGTGCTGCATTATTATCTAGTGGATTTGAATTGTACGGCTTTCTGAATTTTGAACCGTAGCGATTTGCCGAGATTTGTTAACCGAGCTTATGTATACAGTAGAAAAGTGAGATGAAAAAGAGAAGGAAAGTTAATTGCAGGGTTTTAGTAATGTAGTGGAGTACATGCTATTTCCTTCCTGGATGGTGAGAGTTCATATGAATGTGGCATAATCTGGTTAGAGCACGTACATAGTATGTAGTTGGCAAGTTAACATATTGATATTTGGGGTTAAGTTAACAATGTTCACGCATCTAATTGCCCTTAAGACTGGGCAATTTTCAACCTGAAATAAATGATCATCCTACGTATTGCCTGTAGTACTTTCAACATATATTGTGAAAACAGGCATAATCCTGGTTACAGAAATAAAAAAGGAAAGAAAAGAAAACAGGCATAATTACTACTTGTAAGTTCTGATACATGATTAGCATCTGTTGTTATTAAGTTGCTCAAATTTCAGTTACATACCTTCATGCTTTGATTACTGAATTGCAGATGGAGGAGATTAATGCAAGGATTGGAAATAGAGAAAAAAACCCATGCATATCAGATGTCCAAGACAATCGATGTATGACAATAGAAATTGAACCTACGGATGCCAATCAAGCAAGGAAAAGTTCCAAAGTGAAGATTATCACAAGAGACGCCTCACTTCTTGCAGGTACAATGGGAGAGCTCAGGGATTCAAACCTAAATAACACACATAACTAATTCAGTTTCTTTTCCTTTTTGACCAAGATCACACTAAACTTTTTTTCTTATAAATTGCCATGTCAAGTATTTGTTATCCAATTTAGCATGTTTTCCCACAATTGTTTATTCTCAGATAAGTACTTTCAACATCAATAATGCAATCTAATATACTTGATAGGCACTAAAATAGCTCCAGAACTTTTTACTTTATTTTTTCCCTAAGAAGCCAGTTAATTTGGTCCTATTTGATATATGCTAATTCACGCAAAAGGGTCATGAGCTCATTGTTGAATTTTTTGCATCAAATTAAAATTATCTGGTTTATCAGGGAATTGCAAATAATCTTAAATTATCAGTGCAAATGCATGCCATAATATAGCAACATTTTATCACATAGTACTGTGTTAGAATATAAAGTTAAAAGTGAAACAATTGTTAGAATAGTTTAATTCACAAGGCA
Organism: Leersia perrieri; assembly: GCA_000325765.3. Taxonomy (NCBI): domain Eukaryota; kingdom Viridiplantae; phylum Streptophyta; class Magnoliopsida; order Poales; family Poaceae; genus Leersia; species Leersia perrieri. Next base: position 25,602,051 of record CM002480.1, read on the forward strand.
CAATCATTTGTTATCCCTCAATTCCAATTGAGTACCTGTTTCTATATATGATTAACGGGTCTGCTGGTCATGAACTCATGATTCTCTTCTTATCAGTAATTAATCTCAGTCAGATAGTTTTAAATGATTATTATCATTAGATGCTGGCTCACTTTTCACAAGTAATAGGTGAACTTACCTAATCACTACAGTATCCATTCACAACCAATAGGTGTTAATAGGCCAAGAGCAAGCAGTGCTGGTTTTTAGAACTCTTTTTTTTTTTTTTTGACATGAAACAGCAGGAGAGGCTCCTACTGTTTTGATATATATAAATATAATATTTACAGTGTTTAGTTACAACCAAATTACCGCCATATTACAGGGAATCCAGCCATAATTTACAATGTTCATTCAGATCTCCCTTTACTCTATGTAACATTAGAGTAAAATCCTCTCTAAATTGAGCTTTCCACAAAAGTATGGAGGGTCTAATGTTTTTAGAACTCTTTGACGCCAGAACTTCGCAGTTCTGGACTTCTGGTTACCTATTATTCCATTATTCATCCTGGACCCATGCCTTTTCTTTTCTGTTTTCTTCACATTTTTTTTATCTTACCGTAGCCATTCCTGATCATTGGGATGCAAAATGTCCATCCATATTTGGTACAGGAGACGGAGATACTACAAGAAATTTGGTTGGGCCAATAAAGGTATTCTCTGAGAAGGACCTAGCAAGGGAAATAGAAAAGATAGCATCTACTTTACATCCAGACAATGAGTGGGCAATCCGGATAACTGCAATGCAAAGAGTTGAAGGCTTAGTTCTTGGAGGTTGCAATTCCTGCTATTTCTGTTTGTTTGATTACTGTCATTGTACACATTGGGTAGTTCAATATGTATCAGTTCTTTATTTAATTTGTGCCAGGTGCTGCGGACTATTCAGCCTTCCCTATGCTCCTAAAGCAGCTTGTGACCGCACTCATAACTCAGATTCTGGATAGGAGATCAAGTGTTGTAAAACAGGTCTGGTTGTTTAGTTTCTTTGTCTTTGTAATAGTGCAATTAATACTGTTTGAGATCAGAGAATGTTGTTTATATGCCCTGCAAATCAATATAGTTCGCATACAAGTACTGTAGCACAGTAATGTGAGCCAAATATATAGTATATGATATGCATTTTTTTTAAACCTTTGGTATTGAAAAGACCATTTTACAATAATATTTTGGTTGCTTTATTAAACTAAAGTGTTTTTTTTGGATATTTGTAGGCATGCCACTTGCTAAATTTCCTATCAAAAGAACTGCTACGTGACTTTGAACCATGCGCTGAACTGCTTATTCCGGTATGTTGCTTTCCTTTCTCTGTGCTATCTGTTAACAGTACCATCCTGGATACTTATGAAATGATCTTGTTACTTTCTTATATTTAAAAGGTCCTTCTCAAGAATGTTGTGATCACCATCCATGTAATTGCCGAGTCTTCGGATAATTGTATAAAAGAGGTAATATACTGAAGATATTTTATTTCTCATTTGATTTCATCATTTTTACGAACAATATCTCCAAGTACAGATGCTGCGGAACTGCAAAGTAGCTCGTATTCTACCAAGAATTATTGAATTTGCAAAGAATGATAGAAGTGCAGTTCTTCGTGCCAGGTAAGAAAAACACATTAGTATAGCATAGCATAGCATAGCACAAAGCTATAATCTTGGGTGAATGATTAAAAAAGGTGTTTGTGGTTGTAGGTGTTGTGAGTATGCAATATTGATGCTAGAACTCTGGGTTGATACTCCAGAAATACAGAAATCAGTTGATTTGTATGAAGAATTCATAAAGTGCTGTATAGAAGATGCAACTAGTGAGGTATTTATACAGCACAATTATTCTTTGACATGTATGGAAGGCACTTCACAAATTTTCCTTATCTTTGCCATCGCACTTTACCTTTGCAGAAACCTTTTAGTGGGTATTCATAAAATGTATACTAGCCATGAATTAATTATTCTTTCATTATTACCCCAAAAACATACACACGACATTGCAATGACAAAATGGGCAGAAAGGAAAACCAGGAAAATAAAAAGGTATCACTTTGTAGCAGATTCTAAGTCCCTGGCGACTTATATTCTGTAACGGAGGTAGTATCATGTAATTTTTGGTTACTCTATAAGAGAAAATACCTGCATAAAGTTAGTGATTTTGCTGGTTTCTTAAAAAAAAATGGTAATCTGGAATATGATCCTGTTTTTTTCCCCCAGAAATAGATCTAAACTTTATAATTTATGCAAATGGTTACTATATTTCACCAAGCACTTACATTTTGTGCATTGCATTGCACTTAAACTAGCGGTCCTGTACTCCCGTGTGGATGCTCTTTTCATGTTCAGCTTGATGACTTAATCAAAGATTTAACCTGCTTTTCCAATTTGAAGGTCCGATCAAGTGCTAGAGCATGCTACAGAATATTTTCAAGGATTTGGCCTGAACGTTCACAACAGTTGTTTTCATCATTCGAATCATCCAGGCAGAAAGTATTTCCTCGAATTTATCTGATATATTTACCTAATTTGTCATATATAATTTGACATTATCTTGTTGAATTGTATAGATGATAAATGGGGAGGAAGCTGAGACACATCAAAGGCATCTTTCTCCTGTAGAAAGAGTTAAATTAATGCAGTCTCAGTCTAGTTCGTGTAATTCAGCCGCAATGGACAAAGTTGTCAAGGTCGATTCTGGGACATCATTTTCTTCTGTAGACCTTCAATCAGTACAAGTGAAAGCATCGTTTCAGCATGATGATATGAACTCAAAAGTTCAAGCTGAAGGCAAAACTGATGGCAATTCGATTACTGGAAGTTCATTTAAAGATACCAGTATGTTAGAAAAAGAAACAAGCCCAGACAAAGTCCCTGATTCTAATAAATGTGATTCAGGTATATTTCATGCACAAATATACTATTTTATATTTTGTCAACTATCGATCAGGATCCGTTAAGCAAGTAATTGAATCCAGCCAATAATGCAGGTGTCAATTTATCAGCTTGTGATCCACCCTCTGCCACTCAATTTGCACTAGAACCTACTTCAGAACTGTCAACCTCTGATGCAACTGTTGTAACAATTGTTCAAGACAAGGCTGAATGCAGGCCAAATACTGACCATATGACTCGGCATCCTTCTGACCAGCTGAACCTTTCACCTTCTGTTAGTTTGAAAGAGTCAGGAAACTTGCTAAAACAAAATCCTACTCAACTAAACTCTGATGGTAGCTCAGGTGAAAAACCAGGAGCTCAGAAGGCGAAGCATCGTGTCAACACTTCTAGTAAGAGTGTTGTTCCTAAGGACGCACGGAATAATTACACTCCCAACTTCCGGCGTCCTCTCTTGAGTAAGCAGATGACAAATTGGTTTTATGCTAGTACCAAAAGTGATTTAGTTGACAAGCAACTCATTTTGAGTGAAATGGTCAGCAATATGGATGTGCCTTCCTCTCTCACAGAGGCACTTTCATTGGGTCTTAACCCAAGGTCAGATTGGATGATGAGGGTATATGCATTCAATTTCTTAAGGCAATCTTTGCTGGAGCAGGGACCAAGAGGCATTCAGGATGTTGCACAAAATTTTGACAAGGTTATGAGGCTTGTTAGTCGTTACTTGGATGATCCTCATCATAAAATAGCACATGCTGCTCTCTCAACACTTTCAGAGATAATGCCAATTTTTAAGAAGCCTTTTGAACATTATCTGGACAAGACTCTGCCTCATGTTTTCTCTCAGCTGAATCACCCAAAGGAATCCATCAAACAGCAGTGCTCAGCAATTTTGAAACTTTCAGGTGAAATCTACTCCATTGATTCACTCTTACCGGCCCTACTTCGTACACTAGAAGAACAGAAATCTCCCAGGTCAAAATTGGCAATTTTTGAGTTTGCAAATGCCTCTTTTGTAAAATGCACACTCAGTTCTGATAGCTATTCTACCAGCAGCTTCCTTAAGCCATGGCTTGAAAAGCTGGCTATTTTGTTCAAGGATAAAAACAGTAAGCTAAAAGAGGTTAGCATTGCTGGTTTCTCATCAATCTATTCTCATTACGATCCTGCATCTTTGTTAAGCTTTTTAGTTAGCTTGTCAATGGAAGAACAAAAGCGATTGAGACGGGCAATAAAGCAGTTGATTCCTACAATAGAGAGCGACTTGGAAGAGTTTTTGCAACAAAGGAAACATAAACCAAAGGTGGCATTGTTTGATTCTTTTGCTGCTGCAGATCAACCTTATGCTAAAGGTTCAGTCATAAAGCAAAATAATCACCATCTGCATGTCACATATCAGTCTGAATGTCTTCAGCCTGATGATGTGTTCAATTCTGCACTCCACTGTCTCCCAAGACTTTCTTTGGAAGTTCATGAGCGACGGACAGGGAAAACTGAATCTGGATGTAGCGATGAATCTAATGGTCATGATGCTGAAATGATGAACAAAAAATCTAGTGATACAAGGGATGGCCTCCCTAGAATATTTGATTATAATGTGATATCAGATAACACAGTTGAGAGTACACGAAAAGAGGGTACTGGAATCAAGAGATTGGAGGAATCAAATGTGAGTGAACTGAACATGACTGTCAGAAATAAGAATGTTGTGTTGAATAACTGTCAGGAACACATGCCAAGCATTTCCAAGACATATCATCAGGTTTCTAGCTACTTGATTGACCTGCCTAATTTTTTGTCTGATCATTGTTTGTTTAGATTGTTTTCATTTCGGCCGCACCCTATTTCTTTTGTGGTTTCTATTTTGCAGTATGATCAAATATATCATTTTTGTTAAACAGGATGCAATGAGTCAAATGGAAGAAGTTCAAGAGATAAATGGTCCATCTGTCAAGGTTAGATAAGGCCTCGATCTGAACATATGCAAAATTCTTTAACCTTCCTAGGGAAAATAACCAAACATAGGGCATAGGTACTAGGTCAAGCAACCTGAGAAAAAAGAGTATTCTTTTTCACTAGTCCCCTTTTCAGAATTTGCACCAGGTGTCCTCTTCTTTACTTGAGATGCTTGATGATCCAGAGGAATCCACCAGAGAGCTTGCACTTTCTCTATTGGTTGAAATTCTTGAAAAGCAAGTAAGTATTTTTGAAGTTATTTAAGAGTGTATACTTGACTTCTTGATGTGCCATCATTTAATGCCACCTTCCATGAAAATGACATCTGTCATGGCCATGTTTTCCAGAGAAAGGCAATGGAAAATTGTATTGATATACTTGTAGTTAAATTGTTGCATGCAACGAAAGATTCTGCCTTGAAGGTACTACACGGGCAGCGCTCTTTTCAGCTTACGATTGTTGATGCCATAAGATTATTGCCCTCAAGCCTTTATGCCATTGTCATTGCAGGTTGTAAATCAAGCTCATATCTGTTTGACAACGGTGGTTACCCAATTTGATCCATTGATATGCCTAAGAGTATGTGCTATTTGTTTTTCTGGATATTCCATTTCCCTTTTTGCAGTAATTGGTACCTTAAGTTTTTCGTCCAAATACACAGGCAATTGCTTCTCAGTTGTCCTGCCAGGATGAAAAAGTTCTTATTGTCAGCATCAATAGTTTGAGCAAGGTAATCCTAACCCCAAGTTCTACATTTAACATGTCAATCTTTTGTACGGCAAAATGGTGAGGGCTAGTAGGCTAATCAGTCATATTGTATTGTGAAATAGCACATGTTTAATCTTATATTTCATTATCAGTTTAGTGAGGTATGCACCTAACTTCTCTTATCTTTATTGCTAATTTTCGACTTCTTCCTTTATCTGCAGCTTGTTATTCGATTATCACAAGACAATCTCATGGCACACTTGTCAATATTTCTTCCTGCACTCCTGGATGCCTTCGAAAATCATAGCCCATATGTCCGCAAGGTCATTCATGCTCACTTCCTCTCATAAATCCTGTTTAAGATCATATATTATTTCTCAGAAGTTTTTTTTTTTTTTTTTTTGAGAAAGAGGGCCCTCCCCCCCCTCTGTTTCCATTACTAGAAACCAAGTTTTACAGCATCCTTAACAAAACACAGAAAACAAAGCACAGGACAGAGCTGGCTAACTACTCCAAGCATGGTGCTATGCTGAGTAGCCGCACAAGAGTTAACAACTAGCTTATTTCATAGAGCACGGCATGATAGCCGAAATTTTTGCATCTTTTCCAGTCTTCTCAGCGTCTTGTATCTCTTCTTATCATCTTCTTCATCCCGGCAGTCTTCCAGCATGCCCTCTCCAGCCTTTACTCGCCTCAAAAACCTCCTCTGCCACCTGCTTTAGCAGCAGCGCCCCCTGTCTCAATCTTCCTGAGCGCTTCTTCCTCCCTGATCTGCAAGTTTGCCCATTCGGACATCCAGTGACAAATCTTATTATGTCTCGGAAGTGGATTTATAAACTTCGTTCTTATTCTTCACCTTCCCCTGAAATTCCAGAGAACAAGAGGTTATGGCATGATTATAGAAGTAAAATTTAACAATTAGATAGAACTCCCACTTCATATTTCAACTGTCAGGGCCTTATTGCATGAATCGTGTCATTGCGATATCTAAATGTTGCTCTTGATCGTAAGATCACCCATTGCCATTTCAAGGAAAAACAAAACTGTCTCGTCAATCAGAATTAAGAAAAAAACTCTTCAAGGAAAAGTGAGCATTGCCCTTGTCCAACAACGCTGACTAAAATTTTCTTAAGAACTATTGGTACAAGCCTGCAATGTTGAGGTGTTGAGTGTCTCCCAGTAGAGTTTGTTCAGAAATCCACGAGCATGTCATATGGATGCAGTATGGGGGTGTTTGGTTCCCTGCATCCTCCTGAACCAGGCTGGCGGGATGCAGGGACCGGTTGTTTGGTTGCCTACTCGCCTGGTTGAGCCAGGCTCTGCTCATGCACGAGGCACCCCGCGGCCAGGCTCTGTGGGAACGAGTGAATTGGCCGTTCCTGTCGGGCCTGGCTCGCCTAATGACTCTATTAGTGTATGATTAGTGAATATCAAATGATATTAACATATTTTAAAGATGTTTAAGACATAGTTAGAATAAAATAAGTACTTTAGGAGTGTATTTGCATCAAATGAAAATCATAATCATAACCTTGTAATATTTTTATCTCATGCAACATGTCTTCGTAAAGACAACCAAACATCATCTCTTCTCAGCCAGTCTAGGTCGATGCAGCCAACCAAACAGGACATGGGCGCATAGACTCAGCATGTCCCATATGAGCCTGGTTCTCATATACGAGCCAGGCTCGGCCAGCACGCGAACCAAACATGCCCTATATGTTTGGGTTGCCCCTTCAGTTTTCTGGGCCAGATTCCGCTTAACTGATAACAGCTCAGTGCACTTTGTACTCCATCCGTACCTAAATGTTTGACGCTGTTGATTTTTTGACACATGTTTGACCGTTTGTCTTATTCAAAAACTTTTATGAAATATATAAAATTATATATGTGCATAAAACTTTATTTAATAATAAATCAAATGATAGAAAAAGAATTAATAATTTCATAAATTTTTTGAATAAGACGAATTGTCAAACATGTGTAAAAAGTCAACGGCATCAAATATTTAAGGACAGAGGGAGTATTTGGATTCACTGGGCTGTGGGCATCATGTTTACGTATCCTCTGAATTCACTGAACCTTGGATTGTTGCAAAGGCCTTGGCTTTGTCTTTGTCATGTCATGCTTGTCCCCTGAATCTGCTTTTCTATATTTGTGCTAAACACAAAATGGGCATATCCTCCAAGAAAAAGCACACAAAAGAAAGTAGCATGAAACCTGCAAAGAAGTAAAGAATTCATGCACCCCTGTCATCCAATTAAGTTCATATATTTCATCGAGATCTTTTCCACAATTCTGTTTGCTATATTAGCACAACGCTCATCATCCTGGGCTGCCATTGCAGGCTGTGGTTTTGTGTTTGGTGGATACGTATCTGAAGCTTGGTCCGGCGTTCTTGCCGTATTTGGAGAGGCTGGACAGCGCCCAGCTGCAGCTGGTAACCACATACGCGAGCAGGCTGTCCCAGACGAGCTTTATTGCAGTGGACGCTTGATGCAGGCAGGCAGGCAGCAGCAGAAGACTTGTTTCAACGCAACGGCACAGCATGAATTCTCCACCGTTGGTTAGCCATAGCCTTCTCTTTCTTTTGTGCAATGCCCATGTGTGCACAATAAGGGCAGCAGTTCTATCCTTTCTCCAAATTTATGAGCATAGAATACACACATAGAGTGAGTGTAAATAGCAATTACTGGTATGCACTATTCAGAAACATGCATGTAGGCAGTGCAGATTGTACCACCAATCAAAAAGGGGCAGTACATACATACATGTAAGTAATTATGTATAGCAGTAGCATTTGCATCCTGTTTGCTACAGCTGCTGTGAATCTGTGATCTAAAGGAAGAAAAAATAATAATGGTTGTGCAGTTTATAGGCCGTGAGATTTTCCAACTTGCCCAGTTGCTCCTTTGGCCGTACTCCACCGGCATGTGCCTGATTTATACCTGTAATCCTGTTCATGCTGGCAAAAATCTCGCAGATACTACTCGTGCTACATTTGGGGATATTGGGAACCCATTAACAAATGGCCTTGTAGACACAGTGGCACAGACAAGTGGAATTTGGAAAGATTATGTGTCACAAACTACCAGCATTAACATTCTTCTTCTTCTTCTTCTTCTTCTTCTTCTTCTTCTTCTTCTTCTTCTTCTCTTTGCAATCCAGTGACAAATGTGACAACCAGACAAGATGACATTATGTTAGTAGAAAACCAGTAAAAGGAGTGTTTGGATAGTTAGTAATTAATCTGCCTGGCAGTAGTAATGCTGGGATTTAGCTGTGCATTTGCAGCCGGCAGCCATGAATGATGTGTGTGGAGGACAATGGCGACTTGGGGTCGGATGCAGAAAAGAAAAGAAAAGAGAAGAGGAGAGAAGCAGTTAAGCTTGCAGGCAGGAACAGGGCAGAGGCAGGGCACTGTGAGAGCACATGCACGTTGCAATGATAGACGCCAACAAACACCCAAGTTGAACTACTAGTATAGTTTGGCCATTAGCCAGGCCCAAGTAGTTTGGCCCCCTGACCTAAACACGACAGGACGAGGTAATCAAGATTGAGATTAGCCGAGGCTTAATGCAAGATCAGCAGATGCGTTGGTGGTGGCATCGAGGTCGAGGAAAAACATTTGTCCATGTCAATTTGGCCTCTGCTACGCTAATAAAATACTAGTACTACTAGTACCCCTGGAGTAGTACGGAGTACTAGTACACTGGATAGCGTGGATGTGTGATAGACCCCGTAGTAGTATAAACTTCTTTTTCCTGAATCTCTAGGGTAGATCAGATTTTTACGGATTGAGTTCCTCTTATTTAACTCCTTCCTAATCATTAAGACTGACATATAGACCTAGAAACAACGAGGCTCATATGTTAGTCTTAAAGTCTGGATGACTTACTTCAAGTCAGAGGTTCCTAATCCGATTTTTACACAAATTCTAAGTATAATTTAGCAAATGATTTAAAAACCAAAAAAAAGCTGAGAATCCCACATTTTTAGATTCTTACCTGCTACTCCGTATTCATCACTCACCAACTACTCCTTGGAATCTCAAACTCACTAAACAGTATCACATATGATCCTGTTTAGAAAAGGCGGACAACTGCAACTTTCTTCTAAAATCTATTCTACTTGTTGCTAAAAGCTAGCACATTAAACACTCTAAATTCAGACAATAAAATTAACAACTAAAACTTAAAAAAAATCCAATCTTTTAGATTCTCATCAGATACTAGTACTAGCTAAGTATACTCCTAATCTTCTGCTTTGCTAATAAGAATCTCGAGCTTATGAAACAGGCCGTAATCCACTCGCCGTAGTGGTGGTAATGTTGAGTGGTAATGGCAGTGGCGGAGGAGTGCGGTCTGGACGCGGCCCATTAATGACCCCTTCACGTGCTCTGCCACTCCCCCTCTTCTTCTCTCTCCTCCTCTTCTTCTTCTTCCCCCAACTCTCTCTCTTCCCCTCTTCCCCTTCTCCAATTCCATCCAGCTCCAGCTCCAGCTCCTTTCCGTGTGCGCCATTGCAACCAACTCGACACGCACTGCACGGGAGAGAGAGGCGTCGAGCGGTTTCCGCTCTCTTCCCCCCTAACCACCATTCCTCCCTCCTCGCCGGAGCGCGAGAAGACGTTTGCTCCGGCGGCCGACCAGCGGGCCCACCCCGATCACCGGCATCCGGCCTCCGCCTCTGCCGATGCGCTGCAATGGCGCGCTACCAAGCTAGCTACTCAAGCTAGATCCGCGCTCGCTTCAGGCCTAGTACGATAACTCACTCAGGGTGTCTCCGGTCACCGGCGGCGGCGGCGGTGGCGATTTTCGCCGGCGGCGACACAAGCGGGTGTAGGTATCAACAAAAAGATTTCTCCTTTTTCGGTTATTTATTTGGGGATTATTTTGGTTTGGTGGTTTTATTTGCCGTTTTGGGGGAGAGGAGATGGAGGTGACCGTTCATTCCGTCGCTTTCGTCCCCAAAAGCGGCGCCTTTTCAGGTGAGGTGGCGACCTCTCCTCGCTTTGCCAAAATCAATCACTCCTTCGCTTTCCCTAATCTCTTTTCATTCATGTTCACCTCACGTCCTCACCTGCCGCCGATTGGAGGAAGAGCTCTCTCCTCGCCATTAATGGATTCTGCTACTAGTAGGAGTAGCAGTAGTACCAACCTTGTTCGTCTTCGTCTACCACCTACCCATCTGCTGTCTCGTCCTAACCGGATCTCTCCACCTTTCATGGGGACCATCCCGATTAATCGATCGATCGATCGATCGATCTCCTCTACCTCCTGGTCTCATTGGCTGCAAACTGAAAACCTCTTCTTCTCCTCCTCCTCCTCCCTTCGCCGCTGCAGCTGCCGCTGCATTTAGCATTTGCTAATCACGAGACCTCCATGGATTCTTTAATTTAGCTTTGCTTGGCCTTGATTTGGTTGGGCTTTTTCACATCGTCCATTCTCTCTCTCTCTCTCTCTCTCTCTCTCTCTCTCTCTCTGGTAAGAAGAAAAAGGCGGTGCCTTTCGGAGGAATGCGAGCTGAGCTGAGCTTTCTTGCGCTGCCTGCTTTCCCTTTCGTGTGGATTTGATCTCCCCGCGGCCGGACGCATCGCCATGTCGTCCGGTTCCGGTAAGAAATTTCCCACCTTTCGCGGCGTGGTTGCGACATGTGCAAGCTTGGGTCTTGTTTGCTGCATTTGCGTGAGATGCTCAACTCGAGCAGGAGTAGTATTTTATTTGGGGATTACCCAGGGCAAACAAAGGAGGCAGCTTTTACATGTACCGTATATTTCTTTTCTGCGCCTCTCCTTTGGCTGCTACTCTACTGTGGCCTTTCCAGGCCATTTAGCTCTTTCTTGTGCAGTCTCTCACTCTTGTCTCTCATACTACCTCCCATTTCTCTCACTGTCAATTGTTTGTTCTTCTGCTCGGGGAAGTGGGAGTGAGTGCATTTCACGTGTTGATTCCTTGATTCTAACCTTTTGTTCTTTTTGATGCAGTTGTATTTTTGTTTGTTTGTTTCGTTCTTGGCCGGTTTGTCTTGTCTGATCCTTCTCTCCTCCCCTTCCTTTTCCTATGGTTCAAAAATAAAATTAATTTGGATTTGCCCGACTGTTCAGTGTGAATTTCAAACTTTGAAATATTGTTAATACTTCCCCATTAATGTGTACTGTCTTGTAAAAATTTAATTTGTACTGTTCTGGATTTGCTTACAGTGTTGAGAGATGAGAGGGGTTCAGGATAGGAAGCAAAAGAAGAAGCAGGACCTGCAGGTTCTGGCGCCCTTCCCTGGATGCTTGGGTAGGATGATAAACATGTTCGACCTCAGCAATGGCGTGGTTGCGACCAAGATGCTCACTGAGAAAGCGCATCGAGATGGTACACATCTTCTTCATCTCCTTTTGTTTCTCCCTTTGTTATGCTTGTTATGCAAGATTGTGCTACACCAAGCCCTGATACAATGCAGCATATGTTGTGCAGTTTCTCCGGCAGGTAAAGACCGGGGTAATGCTTTCAAGATGGCAATTGGTTCATTCTCATCACAGATAGAAGATAAGAAGGTTTGTGAATTATCTGTCTCCCTTTGTTTCCTGTTTTCTTTTAAACTACAAACGGACTCGGGAATAAACCTGTACTCAGTATTTTTATGTTATATGGTTTTACTACAGAGAGATAGTCAACCTAGAAAGCAATCCCCAACTAAAAGATTGAGCTCACCTACTAAAAGATCTGGCGACATGGCTGTTAAAATGCTTATGGAGCAGGACATGTGGAAAGAAGGGATGTCTGGTGAGGAGCCACTGAATGTTGTTGCCAGATTGATGGGTCTAAATGATGCTGCAGTCCACCAATCTGATCTGAAATCAGGAAAAAGATCGAACAAAGAATATCGATCTGGTAGTTTTAATGAGAATAGCCGGAGTCTCAGACCAAAGAAGGAAAGCAAAGGACACCAAAACCAAAAAGTGGGAACTCACATTGAGCCATGCAGTGGTTTTAGTGATCAAACTTTAAGAATGAATAGCAGCAGAAATAAATACCAAGGGAAGGAGCCTTCTTGTGAGAAGAGAATGACCCTTGTGCGTGAAAAGTTTGCTGAAGCAAAACGTCTGGCTACAGATGAGAAGCTTCTCCACACAAAGGAGTTCCAAGAAGCATTGCAGTTTTTAAGCTCAAATAAAGATCTGTTCTTGAAATTCCTTGATGAGCCAAATCCACTGATATCAAACAACAATTATGAGTTCCAACCTGTCACACCACCTTCAGAAACAAAGCAAATAACCATACTAAAGCCATCAGACTCAATCAAGAGAAATGGCAGCACTCTTGTAGGGAGGCAGCTATATTTGGATGGAGATGAAAGTGAAGGGAACAGATGCAGGCGTCATCAAAGTTCAAATGTTTCCCCAGCAAATTCAACATTTTCTGAACCAACAAGAATTGTAGTACTAAAGCCAGGACTTGCAAAGTCTCATGAACCCAAGATTCTGAGGTCCCCTTCATCATCATCAACTGCAGCAGATAGCGAAGATGATAGTATGTTGGCAGTTGATGAGACAGTGCCAAGCTCAAGAAGGCTGGCCAAAGAGATAACTTGGCAGATGAGAATGCGTTTGAAAGATAAGCAGGATGAAGAAAACCTACTCTCTTATGAGTTCCATGATATTTATATTGGAGATGACTCCTTCAGCAAGTCAGAAGTTGAGAACACAAAAGAAGTGTCTGGTGAAATAAGCGAGGATTTGGAGTTCGGCACTCCAACTTCTGGCCGTTCCTGGGATTTCCTGAGCAGGAGTGGTAGCCCATACTCTGCATCGTGCTCTAGCCAGACATCCCATCGGCGTGAACCATCAGTGGTCAGAGAAGCTAAAAAACGGATTTTGGAGAGATTGTCAATGGTATCATCCAATGTCAATGGTGAGGAAGAAAGGGAAGCACGCAGAAGTATAGGCACACTAGGTGATATGCTCACCATTCCAGAAGTCAAGAAAGATCAGGAAGTGTTTGGGGGAGTAACATTGGAGAATCCAATACCTGAGATGGATTCTGAAGAACCGTTCTTGTGTTTGCCACGATCTCGGTCTGTTCCGATTTCTCTGTCTTTCGGAGGCATTGAGCCAAATGTAGTAGCGACTGGCTCTCAGGAAGCCGACAAGGAAAAGAACAAGAAGTCGTTATCATTCAGGGAAAAGGTTTCCAGTCTTTTTTCTAAAAATAAGAAAGTGGCTCGGGGGAAGCTAGATCCATCTGGAATTCCATCTACTAACGATAGTCTCAAGCATCAAAATACTGCTGCTGTTAGTGATTTCAATGAAAACATTGACCATTCTGCACTGGACAATCCACTAAACTGTACTTTACAGAATGCTGATGAGATTTCTATGCCAAGGCTAATGTCTAGTTCTTGGCACATGAATTATATGGAAAACATGCCTGCCAAGGTAATTGAACATGTTATGCTCAAACTTATATTTCACTGATTTTATGAAAAATTGCTTGTTTGTTTGTTTGTTTGTTTGTTTTCTTATATATTCATCCAAAGTTTAGAATATGAAAATTTGGCTATGTTTTGTCAGGATATTTCTTCTATCCCAGTTATTGGTGCCCCAGGAATCTTTGGTGAGCCACAGGACCAACCAAGTCCTGTGTCTGTACTAGATGGACCATTTCTCTCTGATAACAGGACTCTGGTGTGCTCATCTGAAAGTTTCATAGCTGCATCCCCACGTAAGCTGGAATTTCATCCAACTGTTAGATAAATAGTTCTTCGTAATATGAATATAAAAATAAATGACATCTGGGTGTTTGTATATGCAGAAGCTTTGTCCAGATCTCCACTTATCGGATCATTTTCACGGTCACTTTCATGGGAGGATCCCCCACTGGAAGTCATGTCGCCAAATTCTTTGAGATTATCAAGGCTTTTCTCTAAGGCTGATGAAGATCAAGACTCATTGACATTTATCCAGAAGTTAGTCTGCTCAGCCGGCATAGATAGAGAAGGTTGCATGTTAGCCAGTCCTTTGGAATTGGACTTTCTTGAAAAGTTCTCAGATTACCAAGAAGAGGGAACTAAACTGCGGGAAAAGCGGTCAAAAGAGAAATTTCTCTTTGACGCTGTCAATGAAGCACTCACTGAGCTCACTTGGACAACAGAACTGATGACATATCCATGGGGGAGGTCATCTTCTTTGGAACGCAAAGATTGTGAGAGTGCTTTCAGTAACTCGGCAGCCGATGAAATTTGGCGAGTCATAAGAAACTGGTCGATTCTTGACAAGTATCCACCTGGAGAAACTATTGAAAGAAACCTCCTGGTGGAATTGATACTGAAAAGAGAGGTGGTGGAAGCGGCCAGCGGTGACATGACACGGTTGGAGGCATTTGAACTCACCAGTACGGTTTGTGCAATGGTTTTGGAGGACCTGATTGCAGATGCAGCTGTAGATCTGAGTGCCTGACTAACAACTAGCGAGGTACCTCCACCTTTCTAACCACTAATTTTGCTTCTGCCTCCTAACACTGCTGTTCACGCGATACTTGCTGCTGTAACACTGCCTCGTTCATTCACATTACCACAGAAATGCATGTGATGCCAAATGTGCCTTTTGCCTAAGATATGTCCTTTATTCTTTCTCTTCTATTTTTTTTTTTGAGAGAGAGGACCTTATTTCTGATGTAGAGGTGTGCTGTAAATAGCTTTGGCCTGTTTTCATGTTTGGAAAAAATACATCTTGTCAGTATTGTGTTGATAACCTTTTAATCCGCGAACAACACAAGACAAAATAATTGATTCCATTCGTCTCTATGTGAGCTGTTGGTCTCGGTGTTGCTTGTGGTCAGTGACTCAGTGTTGTCTCATTCAAGATTGAAAAGGTTACCTACAACCAACAGGGTGTAATATATTAATTTATTCATTTGTTATTGCCCTGACCAATGTATGATCTGATCCATTAGACATAAAAATCCCCAGCATGTCATGTGTTCACGAGTCTCACAAGGCAACGTTACCTTTGCTATACTGCATGTCAACTGTGATTTATATAATGTGTAGTGCACTTTGTTTACTTCAATCATAGGGCTTATAGCCTAACCGTCTTAACAGTAAGACAAATGTTGCTTGGCCATAGGCATGTTATGGTGAATCAATCAGACAGACAACCACTTAGTTAATGATGAATCAGACATATAGACACCGTCTTCGCCGTGATAATAGCATATTTTGGGGTTTGCTTTTAGCATAGAAAATTCACTGGAGAATCTCTTGTTGTCACATATTGAAGTTACAAGTTGGAACTAATTTTCGTTGAACCTGAAACAACGGCATGAAACATGGAGCCATGCATAGTGCCTCGTGCAATTCCAGTTTATATAATTTTGACCCATATTGGTTGCTGCAAACTGAAGAATTGTTCTGTCTGATGAGTTGGATTAGGGATTGTGGTTGTGTGTGTGTGTGTCCCTGTCCATTGGCATGTGCCTGGGCTACTGTGGCTTCATGTGGGTGTGTCACTGGGACCCACATGTCAGTGAGTAGCTACCGTTTCACAGTTCACACACCCAACTGGCAACTGGAGAGCTGTTGCACTTGCAGGTTACTGGGGACCTGGATGAGGGCCAAGGTTTGTTCCGTTAACCCTGTTCATCTTTTTTCACAGCCACAGGCTAGCATGTGAAACTTCTGGGGCATCCTGCTGTGTAATTTCACCATCCTGAGTCCCTGACCACCTGCTTTACAAGTTGCCACTGCTGCTTGAGACAACAGTCTCTTATTTTTAGGGAGAGGGCCAACTGTTGTTTACATTGTCTCTTCAGTCCTTCAATAAATGAAAAAGATGAAAAATAGTTTTACTATACCTCATGGGAACAGTAGTTTCAGTGTAAAAAGGTCTGATCTTTGCTTCTGGCTTTCTGCCTCTTTGGTCTTGTGGTGTTTGTTTGCTAGGCTCGCTTTTCTGAACTCTACTAAACAACAGATTTTACCCCATGTGTGGCTGTGCAAGCCGTAATAGGAAAAACTATTAGTAAGAGCGTGATGGTATAATAGTATATGCAATTGCAAAGCTGTGGGCGCCTGCATTATTGAGTTGCTTACTTGCAAATCTGCCACTTGAATTCAATGCCTGGGGCAAACCTTGTTTATGATATGATATGAACTTCTGAAAGCTGTGAACAGTGTTGGGTACAGTGTCATTAAGCTGTGAACTGTTTGTAGTGGGAAGAAATGGGGTGTAGGACTCACCGGCCAAGAGAGAAGAAGCCGTTGAGATAGGGTTACTTGCTTGCCCATTCATTCATTTATTAGGGCACAACGGTTTTCTGCTTTTTCTGAAGGGGAAAAGAGATGCCTTTTTGTGATCTGGGGCCTCTCTCACTCTCTCTGCTGGGCCTCTGTTCATCATCGATGCCATTGGCTGCCCTTGTTGTTCACGACTTTACTATAGTACCCATATGATCTGCTTTTTTAGTTTTCCTTGGCTGGCTTTACAGGACACTCGTGGAGTGATGATTGTGTGTGCAGTTCAAGTTGCACACACTCTCCAGGTTCTGAATAAATACTTGGGTTCAGTTTTTCAGATGAGTTTTCGTGAAACATCTCAGTATACAATCCGAAATTTTCAGAAAAGTTTGACACCGATTTGGTGAAAGTTTTGGGATGTAAATGAGTAGTGAATCTTTTCTTTTTCCAAAGATAAAGATGAAGTTAGCCTTTGCGGAACCTTCTCGTTTAGGCTTTGTTTGGGGAAGTTACTAATCACTCCAGTTTCTCTTTTGGGTTCCAGCAATTTGTAGCTATTGAATCTATAAGATAAAAACTTATGGATACGTTGAGGAAAGTTTTAGATTCTGAGGAGTGAAAATAATTGGTTGGTATCCATCTGACGAGAATGATAATCTAGAGAAGCCTAACCCCCCCCCCCCTGACTTCTAAGTTTATTTTTTGGATTTTACGACTGGACATTCGTAGAATTTACATAATTCTACAAGGAGCTTAGAACTTCAGTTTTTTTAGATTCTCGTCCGCTAGCTATTTACAACTCCCTTCGTCCCCGCAGATGAAGCATTTTTTGAAACGTTGCGTGTACAATTTTCACGACCACGTGTCACAAAACAACATGGGGCTCGCCAACTTTAGCTAGTACTTGCATATTTGCATATACGTGCAAGTCATCAAGTACAAATGCATATGTGCCTATCTGTATAGTACAGTATACTGCATGCAAATGCATTTATACGCTGTATGTATACACGTATTTCCGACGATCACGCCCAAATGCCCAATTGTTGATGCGACATAAACTAACTCGCAGCAGATAACATTATAGTGGAGTAGTACTAGCTAGTAGTAAATTCATATGTACAGTTGCACATGCGTATGTATGCATGTAGGCAGAGATCTATCTATCTGCAACAATATTAATCGAGCTGCCTGCATTGCCCGAAAGAACCGGATCTATCTACCTATATCAGAAAGGAAGAGTGCAATCCAGCAGCAGAAGCAGCAGGCAATCCATATATCAGTGTGATTGTATTCATTCATTCAGTTTCCCCTTCAATTCAGTTAGTAACTACTTTAGCTTGATCCATGCATGCATGCATGCAATGCAATGCAAACCAGTTGTACTGTCTTGCATTCAATTGAATCATGCATGGCTGCATGCCATTCAATTCAGTTTCAGCCAAAATACTGACAAACCAAGGAGAAAAGTCCAATGCCCTACATGTACAACATCAAACTATTACTAACAGCAGCTTGATCTCTCTCTCTCTATCTAGTATTATTGGGCAATCTCTCTCCTTATCTGCTTCAGAAGTTCAGATCTCTGAATGGTCCATCAGTTGCATTTGCATCCAATCATCAAAACAAAAAATTACATCTGCATCCCTCATGCATACTACACTTACAATAACAACTGGTCCATGCTTGCATAAACACATCTACATAAATACATACATACAGGCACAAATACAGTGCTATACTACAGTATCAAATACTAGCACTATATACCACTGGACAGGACAGGGCAGCTTTTGTGCCAAAGCAAATTTGCTGTCCATATGGCTTGCAACTGGTCCTAGTTAGCCTGCATGCATGCAGATCAAACAGGATTATTATTCAGGACCAGCTTGGGGGCCGGAAAGCAAGTAGCAAGACAAACAATGCAGATCTAGTACAACATACCACTATATACTGAGAGTGAGGGTACATATATACATGTCGTGCCAGGGAACAGCTACACATTAGGAACTCATCAACAGGCCATTATACATTACACAATCATAGCCGTGCACCTCCTTGTCTGTTTGATTTAGATTATTGAAGGAATTATTGCCCTGAATTGTATACTCGGTTATGCGGATGAATTACATATAATATGCTCAAAACGAGTGGTCTAAGCAATGTTGTAGAATACTCCCTCCGTATTTTAATATATGACATCTACATATCTTGTGACAGAAAATCCGTGCAGAATCTGTCAAATCTTGAGTCGTAGGATAGTCTTCAAGATTCGTGCGCAGCTGCAGCTGTCGTAGGATAGTCTTCGAGATTCGTGCGCAGGCTGAGTATCGAACTCGGGACCTGGTACTCCCAGGTGACTCACGTGAACCAATCAAGCTACAATAGGTTTTTGAAAATTTACATATTACTTACATATAAATTACAATGTAATTACACGTAAGTTTAGATGTAATTACACTGTAATTCTATAGCAGTTACATTTGACAGATTTCTCAAAAAAAATCTGTCGCCAGATTTTTAGCCACACCCTATATTCATGACCGGAGGGAGTATATAGTTTTCTTTCTTTTACGATAATTTTTTTTTTGCAGCCTAGAGAAAATAATCCGTTTCGATAATCCGGTTAATAATCTGTAAAGGAAAAGGAACAGGATGTATATGTAACCCAGCTGCTTGCTGATGCTGCCTTTTCGCCCACAGACGACAACACCATGTGGGACGAGTAATCTACTAGATGATGAACAAGTGCATAGTATGCAGTAGTACAGTAGCAACATCGATCGCTACTGATCAGTACCGGACAGCGCTAGATGCGCTTGCCTGTATCTTATATATCCATTCATATATGATGAGGTCAAGCTATAAACTGAACTGGATTTATTACATGTGTATTATGTATATATATGCTTCTCCTTTTATTTTATTTTTTCCTTGCCTTGCATGGATTCGGTTTGTCCAAGTACTGCTGCTGCTTCAAGGCTGCAATGGTGAAACTCTCCTGAATGCATCAGAAAACTTTTGAGAGAAGGGCAAAGCCCGAATGAATAAAAGCTCTGAGAAAGTTCCAAGGGTTTTACCGGCTAGCATCACAAGTTGTGAACTAGCAGGTCTTGGGTTCGAGCCTCACCACCCTCTTAATTTAAAAATCAATCTAGTCCTTCCTAGATTGGTCCCAATGAATAAAAGCTCTGCTTTTGAGTTGGTGTCAGCATTAAGGTTGGCAGAAAGGTAGTAATGTGATTGGTTGAGATGAATCTTCATCATGTACTTAGTGAGAACTTTGAGGACGAATGGACGATGCATGATTGACAAAGAATTTAATTAAAGACTCCATTTAATTCAACGCAGAACAAACTCCTGCAAACCAAGTGAACAATCAACACTCTTTGAACTAGGCCGTTAATTCTGTTTCCTTGCTCGAACTCATACAAGTATCCTAGTTGCAGTAGTTTACAATGTAGTAGCTGTTTCTGTTGTAACTCATAGCTTATTTATGTACCTCAGTCCTGCTTCAATATGAAGAAATTCCGTACGCTTTTCATCAGGTTGCAACTGTCCCACAAAGTACATTGTTATTAGCAGAAAGTTTTTTTAGATGGGCACATAGAAAGTTAGAAACACAGAATGGATATATACTCGATTATGTGCATATGGTCCATGTTGATTGGTCCGTGAGTAAATCTGCTGCTTTTTCTCAATTAACTGCATTCTGCACACAAAGGACCACTCACAACTCCTGCAACGACCAATCACGAATTCACGAGTCAAACTTAGTTAAGACTCTTACAGGTAGGTAATTAGCTACTACCAGTACCAATGCATTTTTGTTTCTTTGCACACACAATGCAGGCAGCTCTCATTGTCTAGGGTTTCCTCTAGCAACATATACTACACAGTAGTAATAGCTTTTGTTTAACAGCATGTATGGTCCTGAAATAGAAAAAAAGGCTTATGTTCATCATTTTTTTGCTAGATGAATCCCGTGATACTCTTTTTCTGAAGATTAGTTGTTAGATGGTTCCAAGGACTTGATTATAAATTCTCGGGTTCACTAGTCATTGGCTCACTGCTCACGACTGGTGGTACAGTAACACTGTGACAGTCATACCTAGGGACCTCATTGTAAATTTTAGGATACTACGCTACCATTGGTATACCAAGGGTCTTATTGTATTTTTTTAGGGAAGGTCTTGTTGTAAATTATTGGATCCAAAATAGAATAATTTATGGGTTGAACTTTTACTTCTATTCGCAATTTGAAATCTAAGACTGAAAAAAAAAGACCATGACGAATTCAACTTTAAAATTAAGTTTAAAAATTCAAAATTTTGCTGTGGTTTTACAAGCCACTAACGAAACGAAACGATGGGAGACTATTTCTGCCGATGAGTATAGTAATTGCGATCAGGAAAGCCACGTTCATATGGGCTTTCTTTGTTTAGGCCGGCCGTCACAAGACCATGCTTCTCTCTTCTAGTTTGGCCTCTCCCATCAAAATAAAGCCCATTTATGCAGCCCAGTTAGTAGTAAAAAGCCCATCAAGGCCCAACTGAAGCCCATACGATACAACCTCAGCCGCAGCCACCGCCGCCGCCGACGAACTCTTCTCTCCGCTTTCCCCGCCGATCTGCTCCTCCCCTCTCCTCCTCCGCGCGCTCTAGCTTCCTCCTCCTCCTCCGGCGAGCAGGTTTTCCCTCCTCCTACTCACTTCCACTTGGATTGGAGAGATCGAGACGAGCCTATTCATCCAATTTCTTCTCGATTTCTCTTTGGTTTTCCCCCGATTTGATGGTTTGATGCTTTTCTAGTGA
This sequence comes from Leersia perrieri, assembly GCA_000325765.3. Lineage (NCBI taxonomy): Eukaryota > Viridiplantae > Streptophyta > Magnoliopsida > Poales > Poaceae > Leersia > Leersia perrieri. The sequence goes on from CM002480.1 coordinate 25,623,673, forward strand.
TGGCGGCGACTCTGAGGAACCTGAAGATCAAGACGTCGACGTGCAAGAGGATTGTCAAGGAGCTGCGGTCGTATGAGAAGGAGGTGGAGAAGGAGGCGGCCAAGACTGCTGACATGAAGGAGAAAGGCGCCGATCCCTACGATCTCAAGCAGCAGGTTGAACATCTTGTTCTTGCAGTCCTTTTTTGTTCCCCTTTCCTAACATGTCTGTTAATAATACGCACACTGTTAATTTTTCTGCCTTATTCTGGGACTAATTGCAAGTGCAGTACTGCTAATGAATGAGTACATGTACTGTGTAGTGTGATTAAAAAGAAGAAAAATCTGATAGTTCTCAAGAGTTAGTTTTTTTTTTGTTTGTCTCTTGAGAGCTGCTTCATTAGTAGTAGCTGTGTTTCATCTTACAATCAAGCAGCAATTCATCAGTAGAAAATTGCCTAAGACTTGTTACCTTGTCTGGTTTATCCTTCTGTGGTTACGAGCGTTGCATACATGTTCTTACACAGATATTCCTATTTACGTATTGAGAAAGACTATCATCTGTTCTTCGATGGTTCTGGCATACTGATCCATCTCTGACTGCTTATGGTTGGAACCTAGGATGCCAGTTTCTGCTTCTATTACACATTCCCATGCCATTTATTCTGATCATTAACCTAATGGTTTGGCTTCAAACTTTATATATCGATTACTCGTTGTATGATGACTAATCAATGGTTGGTTGTAATTTTTTTCTTCTGGTTTTGTCCGTGTTGATTTCTTGATGGAAGACGAACTATATTTGTCCTTTTACCCAGGAAATGACTTCTTTTCTATTTTAATCGAGAAGCCTAAGTAACAAAGCATATGGATGGCATTGTTATAATAATTTACTCTTCTTATAGACAAAATAGCGGGTAAAATGAACATGTGGTGTGGCGTATGCATTGTTTGGAGTACTATATCTGACAATCACATTATTTAGAGTTTTGCATATATGTATTACAAGTCTTGTGAAGACATCATATTTCACATATGACTGAAGAGCTCTAGATCATTTTGTGTGCACGAAAATGAGATTGGGGCATAGCGTTACGCTCTTCATTGCAACTATTTTTCTTTTTGGAGGACCAAAGTTGATTGTTGTTGACTTGTTGGCATTCCATCTTTTGTAATTGCAATTCAATATGGAACCCATTGAACTATGTTTTAATGTTGTTTACGCTTGTAGGAGAATGTTTTAGCTGAGTCAAGGATGATGGTCCCAGACTGCCATAAGCGTCTTGAAACTGCGCTGGTAGACTTGAAAGCAACTCTGGTATGACATAAATATTTTCTGTCTACATTTAAATTCTCCACATCCTCTTCTTCAGTGATTGCAACCATTGTTCTATTGCAGGCTGAATTGAAGGAATCAAATGAACAAGGTGCTGAGATTGGAGAGGCTGAGGCTACAATCACAGAAGTCGAAGCTGTGGTCAAGCCAACAGAAGATTAAACTCGAACATCGCTTTTATGAAATCCCAGCGAACCTCTGTATTGTTGGGACCATACAAACTCGTCCAGTATGATGTTTGCTGTGAACTCATATGTATCCATTTTATGGCTCCTGAGATATGACTTGAAAGATACTCTCATGAACCATCCATCCTTAAGCACATAATTCTATCCAGCAACAATTCATCATGGTTGGTTTGTTTTTGAGATGATCGTTTGCATGTTTTGGTTAATCTGCATATACAGGTGAATGCTCTGTTCTCACCAAAACGCTGTATGCACAATGCAACTGCAGGCTGTGAAGTCTCCATTAGCACAGGCAAATTGCTAGTTAAAATTGGCTAATCTGCGTATATGCATGTATAAATTTTATACATTGTTTAGCTGTACAGTCTTCTATGAATTCTATCATCATTTATGATGTGTTGTTTACAAAAAGGGGAGAAATAACAGTTTCCAATCTCCCGTCAGAACAAAGAATAATCACTTCACAAAAATGCTTCCCTGATCAACCGTGCAAATACTCGCTGAGACAACCGGCTCATGACCTCTGGTAGGATCTTCGACGAAATGCTCGGCAATACAGGTAGAAGCTCTTGTACTAGATACGCAATGTTTATGTCCTGACATCGAAACAAAGAAAATAAATTCAGTAGACTTTTGGTTCTCGAAATGCAGAGTATTGGCAGTTCAGTATACATACCCCATCAATTGTTGTTGGGTTTGCATTCCCAGCTGTCAGGAACTTCACAACCTTCTCAACATTGTTCAAAATGATCCTGTCTTCCTCTGTGATGGTAGGAAGCAGTGCTCTAGCTCTAACAGGAACCATGCTGAAAACTGGGGTAGCATTTCCTAGCCCAAAAGATGCAGCAATTTGTATCAATTGTTCCCTTGAAACTGCATCTATGGCTTTGACAATCTGCAATTCAAAGAGTAAGATATCTCAATATGGAGATGCTGGATTTTTTTAAAACTATATTCCCTGCAACATGTAAATGACTAATCCGGGTGCACAACTGTTGCTTGGTTTGAAAGAAGTACACAACTGTTGTGACATGAGAGCTCACCTCATCAAGAATGAACTCCCGAAAGAAGTCGCCCCGCTCAGAGAGTAGAAAGGAAAGAGCAGCCCGAGCTTTGATTGGTTGCTCAGGCTGTGACATGGCCATAGGAAATGCAGGAACTAAACTGGTGCTTGGTTGAGCTCCCATCTCAGCCAGCTCAGCCATACTACCTTTCAAGTTCTCCCCACCCCCACTCTTTGCTGCACGAATGAAATTCTCGAAAGCTTGCATAACATCGATGAATCTTTCTGCATCGAAAACTCCACTTTTGCCGTATATTGTGTATCGCAAGGCAGTCCTTAGACGAGGTGACTCATCTGTTAGTAGTCTCTGTTATAGTAAAAGGAAATAAAATAAATAAATAATAGAAACATCATAATCAAACTCCCACCTCGATAGACCAATGAAAGAATGATACTGAAATAAATAAATAAATAAATACACACACACACACATACTTGCTGTGTCTTTCATATAAATATGAGCGCTATTTTAGGAAATGCGGCATGGAGTTATGGAGTTTGAGTGGAGTCAAATGCTAACCTGTGCAATATATGGGTATGCTTCATCCACGATAGCAAATTCAGGGTCTCCAACCAACGCTATACCTTCTAATACTCCAATGGCTCTGATAATCAAAGCAAAGTACGGAGGTATCCTGAATGGGTAATCAAACGTTATCTGTGCAAGATCCGCTGCCAACTCTTGAAAGTTTATATTCTTTGCGCCACCTCCTTCAAGTGCTTGATCAAAAACTTTGGCCAATACAGGTAAGATCGGATCCAAGTTAACACCCTCAGGGATGAACCCAAGCTTCACAAAGTCCTTAACTATCGCATCATAATCACGATGGATAAGGTGAGCTATTGCTTCAATCATTCCATACTTTTGGTCATCAGTTAATTTAGTTACAAGCCCTGCAAAAAAAAAAGGATCCAATTTTATATTTCTTTCGTATGCATCAAAGGAGATGGAAACAAAATCTAGCAAAAATAAGTGGATTTAAAGGACGCTATAATCCAAGTAATTTTGTTTTCCCCCTTCAAATCGAACAAGTATTTCCAGATAATGAACACCCTGCCTTTTCTTTTGCATGGACTCACATGCGAACTGACCAGTATACTTTTGTTTGTTACGACTTATGAGAACCAAAGCAAAATAATGGAGCTCATGTAAGATGTGTTATCCATATTATCGACTCACCGAAGTCAAGAATAGCTAGCTTTCCATCTGGTGTCCTAATCATATTGCCAGGATGTGGATCAGCGTGGAAAAATCCAGTGTCAAGCAACTGCAAGAAAACATAAAATAAGCAGAAACATTACGAAGAAAAGAAGCCTTGTGTAAATAAAAAGTACTTCCCATCAACAAGTATATGCACTCATAGTTAAAGTTTTAATCATATGGTTTGGGAATACAATAAATACTACATTGACCAACAGTAATAAGCATGAGCTAACCTGTTTTAGGTAGCATATGACTCCTACACTGACCAATGAACCAACATCATCCTCCGTACTTTGTGACAGCTTCTCCCCATCTATCCATCCTGTGGTAAGAACTTTTCTAGATGTGTATTTCTGGTACGTCTTTGGTACAACAACCTGGAAGATTGTTGGATAAATTCACGAGTGAACAGCTTGGTAGTGAAGCGAGAATTTATATGATGTAGTAGCATGGGATTAGGACAACTAGATGTGCACAAACAAGTAATTACCTGCGGAAGATCTTTTTTCATCATTTCAGCAAAGCGCATACCATTTTCTCCTTCGTTCACATAATCAAGTTCTTCAAAAAATCGAGCAGCCCACTCATCTACTAGGCCAACAACATCAATGGAGACCTAACATTATGCAGTAACAGTTCGATGGTGAGGTTACAGATATAGTCTTACCATCAATTTCGACCAAGAAGAATGAAATATTTACCTGTGGAAATCTCCTTAATACCAAGCCCAAGTTTCTAATGATGAATAAATCAATGGTGACAGTCTCAAGTACAAACGGCCTCTGTACTTTCACAGCTACAAGTTCACCAGTTTCTTTCAAGCGGCCTTTGTAAACCTGTCCCAGAGATGCTGCAAAGTAATGCATAAGCATAGTCAAGGACACTGAGTATCATCTGTGCGATATAATTTCATTTTATAATAGTTTAGCCATATTAGTATAAGTACCAGCAGCAATTGGGGAAGGGGACAATTCAGAGTATATTTCATGCCACGGCCGCCCAAGCTCTTCTTCCAAAAGAGCCATTGCAATATCATCAGGGAACGAAGGAACCTTCACATAGCAGTAGATGGCCCAATTAGCAACATATTATAGTTCTCCTGACATTTTTTTGGTAGCAAAGGGGAGAGACATTCACCTTATCGCATAGTTTCTGCAACTCGGTCATTGCTGCAGGGGACAGAATATCTGGTCGAATACTTAATGCTTGGCCAAGCTTAATATAAGCAGGACCCAGAGATGTAACGATTTCCCTCAGCTCAATCGCACGCGCCACTTCATTCTGTCGATGAGCAATGAACCACACCAAAAAGAAAATAAATTTTCTGTCAGTTAGCAACTGGATTCAGACAATTGAAGAAGAAAAACAACAAGATGGATGCTGTGGTACCTCCTTGAGCTTGTCGTTGATAAGGTCTGATATGAGATGGGAGATGAAACCACCAGCAACAGACAGCAATTGCACAATTCGAGTCGCGACGGCCCTCGGACGCTTCCCCCAGTATGCGGAGATGATCTCAGGACTGTACACGAGGGGCAGCGCCTCATTGTTTTCCACAGATGACACCTATACCAAAGGAAATGGGGATATCAAAATTCGTTCTTTTATACCTAGTTGAGTTAAATCAGCAGTAACACTTGGTAGAATTAATCGGCATATGCTGTTGGTGTGAATGAATGATTGAAGTATAGGTGAGGGGGATTTGTGGTTACCTCGACGAGGCGGAGGCGGACGTTGTCGTCGGCGAACTGCTCGTCGCGGAGATTCTGGCCGCGGAGACCGCGCATGAGAGTGGCCAGCTGCTCGTCCTCCTCCATCTGCTTGCGCACTCGCTGGATCTCCTTTGACACCTCCCCAAACCGCTGCAATTCATCCATCCATCCATTCGGAGCAAGGCAAAATCAGATGACAATTACACGATCGAACACAATAATATACTCTTATCAGGTAGAGAGAAATAGTTCAATCTTACGGTGGAGGAGATGTCATTGGGTGTCCTCCTCGACCTCGAGCGAGGCGCCGGGGCTGAAGCGGAGGAGGGTTTGGGCTCCGTGGCGACGGCAAGGACGCGTCCGGCGAGGCGGCGCCGGCGGTGTCGCCCGAACGGGAGCTGCGACGCGAGACCCGCGAGACGGCCGAAGCCGCCGCACTGCAGCAGGTGCGGCGCCGCCGCCGACGACGACGACGATGCAGCCGCCGCGGCCTCCATGGAGAAGGAAAGAAGAAGCGAAGGAAGGTAAGCTTCTTCTTCTTCTTCGGCGAAGACCACGAGGAGAAGGGGAAAAACTGCCGCAACGCACCGCAACAATCTTCTCTTCCGGTGCAGTGCAGTGGTCAAGTAGTTCTACTCTCTACTGGTATGGTATTCAGGTATTGTGCGTGGTTGGAAAAAAAGAAGAATTTTTTTACTTGGCCTGCGACTCGCGGGTGCGTCTGGTGGTGGAAGACGCATCGACGCGGGAGGCAGGCAGCCGTAGTTGGACTGGACGAGTGGAGTGTGATATGGCTGGCTAGGGCGCCGCCACGTGGCGTCTTGGCGGGCACGAGGTTGGTGTGCGCGCGGGAGGCGGCCACCGGCGACGGCGAGGCGAGGACGAAAGGGGAATCAGTTGGGGGAGTGCAGCGATGTGTCCGCTTTGGATTCGACCAACCAGATTCCCACCAGCTCAGGCAAAAAGCAACGCGAACAGACAGACATGATCATCAGGTTATCTTTGTATCCTAGACAGAATTTTGCACAAGTGTTGATGTTACTTTCGAAATATCACGAAACTAAGATTTCAGATAATGTTTTCATGAAACTACAAATTTAGCACAAGATTTTTTTTCCCCAAAAGTACATATCCAGTATAACAAAGTTAACACAAAACTATATATTTAGGATGAGTTTAATGGTAAAATAACAATGTTTTATGTCTAACATAATAGCTAATGCATGTGATTAAACTTTAAAATATATATAGTTATGGGATAATTTTAGTATTAAATCTGTAGAGCAATACTTAGTCCTTAAATTATGTAGTTTTGGGATAAAATTTATGCTAAATCTGTAATTTTACGGTAGTTTGGTCAAAATATATGTTTTTTTAAATATACTCTATATCTTAATTAGAAGGATATTTTAATTCTTTATTAAAAAACACTATAAATGACTATGGTAAAAGAAAACTTTTTTAAAGAAATCGTATTTTTAAAGGCGTGACCCGGTGAGGTGTATAAAAAGAACGGCCCAACCAGGTGTAGTGTACTGACTGGTGAGCGAACAGTAACCAATTTACGTGATGGGTGATTTTGCTCAGAGCACTCACAAGACAAATTACACAACACGCAACAGGGAGAGAGGTCCATAAAAATCTGAAGCATTTCCTGGACGAACTTTTATCTGCTGCTGCAGTTTCTATAATTTTGCTAGACAAATATACTCAACAAAACGGGTCTACAACTAATAGACAACAACAGCAATGTACAGGAAATTCTATGGACACCAGAAGACGACCACACAGCGGCGCGAGAACACGTGCAGCAGCAATTCATCTCCCATTTCATCGCGTTTTCGCACCTGATGAGGTCCCGTTCTTTTCAATCGCCCGCTGCCTCGCCCGCTCCATCTTCCGTTTACGCCATTCCTCAAGAGCTGCAGATGTTTGCGCGAAAGGGGGAACACAAAGAGCATCAGCTTCTACATATTATTGAGTGAGGTAGAAAAGCAAACCACTGCTTCAACAAAGGATACAAAACAAACCATATGGTTCTAAAACCAAATCCCACTGCTAATGAAGAATGGCACTCCTATATTACCAATTGCTAGGCATATGTATATATATGTAGACCTGATGACTTGATTTGATTTGGTATGTTCATTTTGCATCTTTGCATCAATTGTCATTTGTCAGGATAGAATGGAATGGTGGTGAAATCACAATAGCTCAGTATTGCAAACAACTGTATCATTATTTCAACATTTCTTTTTCAGCCCTGTCCTGAAACTCTCTGATCTATATAGCCCATCAAACTGTATTCTTCAACTGTTCAGGTATTTAACTGTGCAAGTGGTATTTTTCCCATGAAGTGTGGTATTTTTCCCATGAAGTATCTACCGACATATTTGCAGCGCAAGCCACAACTAAAGGGCCACAAATTGACAGCAATATGATGGTGGTGCTACAAAGATGTAACTGTCACAACCATGTATCAAGCATCTAAGTTCATTTTGTTCTAGCGAATGAACGCCTCATGCTCCTCAGATCCGAACAGACACAGTGCAGAAGATAAACTGAAAGAACACTTCAGCCCCAAAATACGAGGAATAGAAAAGGAGATTGAAAAATGAATTTACAAACCTTTTTGGCTGCTACCATCATTTCCTGCCCTTAAATCCTGTAGCCTTTTTGATAAATCAACAGCAGCTGTCTGCTTGGCATCTTCTTGTGTCGTCATGCCATGCTCACCATACGCTTCTTGTTCGATTTCCTTGACCTATGTAGCACAAATCACACAGTTCTAATTTTGATTAGTGTCCCAACGAAAAATTATCTTTGAACAAACCACGAGAAACACAATAAATAGTGACTTACTCTCCTGATCAAATCCACAGGTTCCATAGCACGACGTAACTCTTCTGACTCCCATATAAACCGTAGCTGAGCTGCAGAAATGTAGCACGGGGATCTTTCACTGAGTTGAGTTACCAAATAAGACTCGAAGCAAAAGTAAAAGTATCCACAAGGAAATTATCTCACATGATATGAAAGCAAAACTAGCATTCCATTCAATAGGTTTGAGGGCAGCTTATATATATACTGCGGCATCAATGTTCTTTCCTACATCTGGGTTTTCCCCCATATGCCCATGGGCTCAAGGCCAGTATGTAATTCCGAGTGGTAAAAAGAATGAATTTGTCAACTAGTCGGGTTTGCAAAGAAATTCCCTACATTTCCTGTGGCGTGGTGTTCACACAAACATGTGCCCACATTTAATCAAAAGAAAAAAAAAAAGGCTGAACTTTGCTATTCTAGATCCAGTTCACTAACCAGCTAATCGTAGTATATGATTTGAGTACCAAATCGAACAAATTTCTAGACCCAAATCATCTACCAAAAGACCGAATTCACAAGGGATTGAATCACAAGACTATATAACCCGTACCAGAATCGAACCGGTCACCGCCGCCGGCGATGCGCGGCCACGACGAGAAGTAGTTGCGGAGGAGGAGCGCGGTCGCGAGGATGTTGATTGCGCACACCGCGATGGTGGCGTTCTTGTACGAGATCCTAGACGCCGAAGCCCCCGCCCTCCACGGCGCCTGCGCGTCCATCCCCTCGACGCCGGCGGCGGCAACCTCGCCGGAGAAGAAGACCAATACGGCAACCAACCAACCCAATCCCACTTTACTCCTCGACAGAAAAGGTGTACATCTATGGGCCTCGGCCCATTAATAAATCCATAACAAAGTAGGCCCAATTTCCTCGAGAAGAATTGGGCCGAGGCCCATTAAAGGCCCATGTAAATCCCGATGCCCAAAAGGCCCCAACCCTACCTCGCTCTCTCACAACTCACAACCACTTGCCCCTCCTCGTCTCCGGCGGCCTCCGACGACGGCGACGAGCTCCGTCCGACCACCGACGGCGGCGACGATGCAGGCGGCGGCGTGGCGGCGTCACCTACTGGAGGGAGGCCACCTCTCCCCCACTGCCGCGGCGGCCATCTCCGCCTTCAGATCCGCCTCCCAGCCGGCGCTCGCTCCCCAAGGTATGGGAATGGGACCACTCGTCAACCTCGCCGGAGGGTAGATCTTAGGGGTGGGTTTGGGTTCTGGATGCAGGATTGGGCGGAGGAGGAGCGGATGGCGCGAGGTACATGTCCGCGAGGGCGCCGGCTGTCAAGGGGGCGGGGCATCTCGTCCGCAAGGGGACCGGAGGGAGGTCGTCCGTGAGGTGAGCTCAAGCTCAGGCTGGCTATTGTTCCTCTTATCGATCGATCGATCGATCGATTCTATTGGGCGTTCCGTCGCCCAGGAGTCTGCGTCGTCTGGTGCGTTAGGTTGCGATGATGTATCGATCCATTTCATACTGCAACGGCAGACTTGTGTTCCTAAGAACAGTCTTCCTGATGCTTAGATCGTTAGATCGTGCAGTTCATGTGGCTGCATTTGTGGTGGGCGTGCTGTTCTATACTTGTGCATATCGTGGAACTTTGAGTTACTGCCTTTTAACACAGAGAGGTCCTCAAAATTTCTTAGCACGATTTTGGTTATTTTTAGCTGAATTGGAGCTTTGCTAGGCAGATGTGCGATGTTGTTCCAAGCAAATGTATGTGATCCCACCGTTTTTTATTAAGGTTTTGAGAAAATCCAGTTGCCATGTGCATAGAGTGATAAATGTATGAATTCCAGTGCTAATATTTCTATTAAGAGTGTTACTTGTGCATTTGCTTCTGTTTGTTGCATCTCGGGAGCAGCGATAGTTAAATTAGATTTGTTAATTATGCATGTCAAAGTTCTCTTAACCTGAAAATCTTGCTTTGGGTTTATAATGAGAGAAATTTTGTGACAGTGGAATCATAGCCACGGTGTTTGGAGCTACTGGATTTCTTGGCCGCTATGTTGTGCAACAACTTGGTGAGATGATTAAGGCTGTAGACCTGTAGTGCTACATTGTAATGAATTATATCTTGCTGTTATTACTGACGAAAGAAAGTGGAGTAGAGTGGTAACTCAGTCTTTTATTTTTATTCAGCAAAGATGGGATCTCAAGTGCTTGTCCCGTTTAGAGGTTCTGAGGATTGTCACCGGCACCTGAAGTTGATGGGTGACCTGGGCCAGGTACTGTAGTTTTGTAGTTTACAAGTAGTTTAAGTCATTAATACTCCCATCGTTTGCACTTATCCTTATCAGCATAAGCCAAAATTTGAATTTTGAAGATGATTTTGGAGTTTTTTCATCATGATTTTTTTTCAGCCTTGGATTTTAAACCGCGAACGATCCAGATGTTAAAGTTTTACCCGCAAATTATTATTCATTGCTTTGTTTTACGTGGCTACCACTTATTAGAAAAAAATGGAACGATCACACCCTAACTCATTCTTCCTTTTTCCCTACCTTATGCTTTTGGCAGATTGTTCCTATGAAATACAATCCAAGAGATGTGAATTCAATTAAGGCTGTCATGGCCAAGTCCAATGTGGTCATTAACCTCATAGGTATGTCTAACTTGGTTACATCATATTCAGTCAAATTCCATCCTGACTATGTCAACTCGATTTCAACAGGACGGGAGTATGAAACAAGAAACTATGGATTTGAAGAAGTAAATCATCATATGGCTGAACAACTTGCAATGGTATGCCTTGTGCACACATCCACTATCCTTCCTACTTTGTAGATAATTCCTATTAGCGTCGTTGAGAATTATGGCTAGATGGAATTCAAAGTAGCAACCAACTTGATTTCTCATCCCCAGATTGCATCAGCATAGACGAGCAACCAGTTGGTTGGTTTATTGCTAAAGCTGTAACTTCAGAGGGTCACATAATCCATCATTTTTCTTGTTGCAGAGGTCAATAGTGCTTAGCTCCTAGATCTGGAATTGGAAATTTCTTGCTTTACATTTTGCATGGTATCCCCTTCAAAGTTAAAAATAAAAATATCCCTGTTCTTTTAATTCAGCATGACGTTTCTGCCTTCAATGTGGAAGTATTATTTTCTTTCCTGTTATTTGTGCTGCCCTGGGTAATAACTATGATGTACTTCCATTAATTGAGATAACTTGTGCTGCACAAAGGGGAAAAAACATGTTTTTGCTAATCATTTGTAATTTTCTTTTTGCTGCATCATTAGAACATAATGCCCACTAAGACCTCAGTTGTGGCTGAATATTAACTGTATTTTATGGACTATGCACAGATTTCAAAGGAGCATGGAGGTATCATGAGATTTATCCAGGTTTCTGGCCTAGGGGCATCAGCCTCTTCTCCTTCTAGAATGTTGAGGGCCAAGGCTGCTGGGGAGGAATCTGTCTTAAAAGAATTTCCTGAGGTGGTCATCTACATTAGGAAATACTAAACTCCTGTTCCTCTACTACCCAAAGTTAAGGGGCAAATTAAGTTGGCAGTTACTTTAACCAAATTTTGTTTGTATCGATCAACAGGCTACAATTGTGAGACCTGCAACTATGATTGGCACAGAAGATCGGATTTTGAACAGATGGGCACAGTTTGCAAAAAATTGGGGTTTCCTCCCACTTGTTGGTGATGGGTCTACAAAGTAATTGAGTTTTCCTGTTGGCTGTTGTAATAATGCCTGGACTTAAAATTTAGTCTAGAACATTAAGTGATCAGAGAATACATCTCGAATTTCCACAGCAGGTGAAATTAAATGAATTCAACTTTTGTTTTTGCAGGATTCAACCTGTTTATGTTGTGGACGTTGCTGCTGCTATTGTCAACTCCCTTAAGGACAACGGCACCAGCATGGGAAAGACCTACGAACTTGGTGGACCAGAAATTTATACTGTCCATGAGCTGGTAATTATCATGCACAACATTTTGTTATGCAGCAATGAATGAATCTTGAAGTTGGTTGGTCAATTTTTTTATATATAAAAATGCCCTTGGATGTTACAGGCTGAGCTGATGTATGAGACAATACGTGAATGGCCACGGTATATCAATCTTCCTCTTCCCGTTGCAAGGGTATGAATTTAAATAGCAACTTGTGTTGGTTAAGACAACCTTAGTATTAGGTTTCTCATCTTTTAACTGGTTATGCTTCGGGTTGTGCAGGCTATTGCATCTCCAAGGGAAATGCTTCTAAACAAAGTGCCCTTTCCATTGCCAACCCCGTCAATTTTCAATCTAGACCAGATTAATGCATTTTCTGAAGACAACCTAGTGTCTGAAAATGGTAAAGCATGTTCTCTTATAGTCGATTTGTATCCTTTTGGTTGCATAAGCTCACATTTTTATTCTGGGAACATGATACAGCTCTCACTTTTTCGGACCTTGGAATCGTGCCTCACAAATTGAAGGGTTACCCAGTGGAGTTCCTTGTCTGTTATCGGAAGGGTGGTCCAGCTTTTGGTTCTACTGTCAGTGAGAAGATACGGAGTTCCGAGCTGTAGTCTTCCACTCCAGAAGACATTGTAGAATTAATCATTTAGTTGCAGAAACATTGTTGTGTTTGTTTTCTTACCATCTGCTGCTGCTGCTGCCAGCCGCGCCCTCCAGCGAGCAGGACCGAATTCGATGCATATGTTGGTGCCTGCTCTTGTTTTTATCAATAAGACACTCAAATCTTGTCAATTTTTGAGTTGCAAATGCAAGTGAAGCGAATCGCTGCAGTCTTATGACACAATAACAGAGATGTTTCTTTCTTTCCCCCATTACAAATGTCTCACTCTTCCAACAAAAAAATCTTTGTGTTGCATTGGCACCAATGCTACGGTGCGATGATGAGATGACCTCTGTATATTTGTGTATTGGAACCCGCACACCACGTAGTAGTCTTTGTGATGCACATACTTGGCACTATTCTATATGGTTTGTGTTGTTGTGACTTGGGCACAATTCTGTCCATATATATGATGCTGTCGCCTGTGACGGCTTAGCTTTGGTCTACAGGCCGACCACAGCCCAGCAAGTGCCAGAATTTAAGCTACTTCTGTCCTGGCCCAAAACGCTCATACTAGGCTGGCGATCAGTGCGATGGTTGATTATTATTGTCCTCTCAAAACAAAAGGGAGAGAGATTGATTAGTGACTACTGTGTCGTGTGGCACTTTCATGAGAAATGGATGTGCCAGCCACCAGCTGACAGCCAAGGAGTAGCGTGATACATGCAGCCAAGAAAGCAAATTAAGCATGGACCAGCAGCAACTCGATTGCAACGGCATTACCGGTAATCAAGTAGTAATCATGCAGCTAGAGCTTTGCCACATCACTCGCTTCACAGCTACTGCTAACTAGCGTACTTAACTGACAATTTTGTGGGGTTTAGTTGCAGTGTCTGATCTGATGATTTTACTGACTTTGTTGACGGCGACGTGACGACGTCTGCCTTTTGGGCCGCTGATTATGATTAAGGCATTAAGCTTGATTTGCAGCCCCGGCCGGAAGGACGCTTTAGTGCTTGGAATTTTCTGAAGATTTGATGACGAGAGGTCAAGTACCACGATACTACCAATTCATGAGATTCAGAATTATTTCAGATGCAGTCGTGCTGCCATGCACGCACGAACACACGTTTCATCTGTCATAGTCACAATTCCTACTAATTAAAAGAGAAATACTATGTCTGATAATCCCATGCCACCCAATAATATATTTTGGACCAACAATAGTCAGTACAACCGAACAAGTACATGCTTTGATCCCAGCTACCTAAGTTTTGGCAGTTAGATCAAACTACACGAGAAGCTTTATTTTATTGTAATACTTGCTTCACAGCTCGTAGTATATTCATGTGAACCGTATCGTATTCGTACCCTACAACAAGAGCACTACTTAAGTTCTTTCATAAGAAATGTACTACTAATATATAGCATCAGCATGGTTGGCCCTTGGAGAGATTGTATTTATTATTTGTCAGGATGGTTCTAAGATTTTGTTGATAATAGTTTAATTGTGTCCAGGATGTCGTTCTTGATTAGCATTCATAGGACGCCCATCTATCATCAAAACTAGCTGCTTGATCATGTCTTTTAATACCTCTGCCTTTATGCAAGCTAGCAACTCATTCTCCATTCATGTACTCCATTTAATTAGAGCAAGTAGAGTCAATCCGTTCCAGACTTCCAGTTATCTCGCTCATTTTCTCCTTTTCCCTTTACATTTTCAAGCTGAAATAGTGCGTATTTTAGTGGTAACATGTAGAATTTTAGAAAGTTTATACTCCATCGGTTCTATATAATAAGTCGTTTTGGGTTCATGAAACAAACGAAGTAGTCACGAAATTTACCGTATATGTATGTCCAATTGTCCATAATCCATATAAAGATTTTGTTGCCACACCTTTTTAAATACAATAAGATTATACTTTAAAAAGGTGATAACAAAACATATTGGGCATGTTCAAAACTACCATTTGGCTAGTGTGTTTTTCCTCTCGGCACACTTTCCGAACTGTTAAATAGTGTATTTTTCATAAAAAACACAAAAGTTGTTTTAAAAATTAAATTAATTAAATTTTCAAGTTCAAAATAGATGATACTCAATTAAGCACAACCCAAGCAAGCAAACACACCCGATATCTACTTGCACACTTGCACCACGGTCCAGAAAATACATGTTACTAAGGCCCCGTTTTGTTCCTAACATTTTTTCCCCAAAAACATCACATCAAATTTTTGAACTCATGCATGAAGCACTAAATATGGATAAAAAAACTAATTACACAGTTGGGCTACAAACGACGAGACGAATCTTTTGAGCCTAATTAGACCATGATTAGCCATAAGTACTACAATAACCTACATGTGTTAATGGTGGATTAATTAGGCTCAAAAGATTCGTCTCGCGGTTTACAGGCTAGCCGTGAAATTAGTTTTTTCATTTGTGTCCAAAAACACCTCCTGACATTTGGTCAAACGTCAGATGTGATGTTTTTCAAAAAAAAAAATCTCATGAACTAAACAGGGCTCGATAAAACAAAGGAAGCATTGTAAAGTGTACATAGTACTGATACAAGCTGGCTTAGGACAATGCAGATCTAGTGCAGGCATATAAAGCCTGTAGAGCTGCATCAATCATTATTGTTGTTGTGTGGAGTAAGAGTTAAGACAAAAGGCAGCCGCATGCTTTGATGCCTTGATTTTTGGTTGCTTTGATGCCCTAATTTTTGGTCTAGTGTGTTCGCGTGGCAATTGATCTTTTTTCTTTTCTTTTGATCTTGCAAAGAAGAGGTGATCAGACAAGTCATTGATTGGAGGTTTTGACTCTTTCCTTCTCCCAACGCGTTTACTTCTCTTTCTGGTTTACCCTGAATTATTTATCTCTGCATTCTGATTCTGTTGCTGTTGTACCTTGCCAACTTTTTAATCTACACAAGTGCCTGTTTTTTACCAGTACCCTGTATAATGACTACTACTCGCATATACTATATGTGCATCGCTTGTAATGTTGAATAAAGTGCAGTTCTTTTCTTTGTGGATCAAGTATAAGCAGTAGTTAAAGTAGTATATAGTGCACTTACTTTTAAGTTTTAAGGTCTCCCTTTTGACCACTGCAGTTTACTTGCGTTTGTAGCTTCATATGTACATACCCATTGGAAAGGATAAATGACTTTATTATGCAATCCTTTCATTGTTCAGGAATTTCTTCATTCTGGGTCCAGAAATTCTTTGATTGTTTCTTTAAAAGTACAAATCGATTGGTCCAAGATTTTGCACATATTGCTGCTCAGTGATAGTTTCGGTAGTACTCCGTATTTAGTTTGGAGCCGTACCAGTCGGTGGAGATTATTGCTTTACTACTTGGTTGTTTTCATATTGTAAAGACGTTTTGATATTTAAATAGATTCGTGCGTAAACCAATATATGATGTATCTAGATTTACATAGATATCAGTAGATCTAAATAAAAGATGAAGAGGCTAAAATCTTTTATAATATGAAATAGAGGGAGAACATAGGAGAAGAGAGTAGTTTATTAGTTGGTAATGGCAATAGTTTGGTTTATGCGCCCTGATGATCGGCTACAATTAATTAGTCTAAGTGTCTAACCATGAAATTCTGCTTTGATACTACTTATTAAAAAACTAGTATATATATATGGTTTGATTGAATCGCACTACGTGATCTATGGATAATTTGACGTACATGGTAGGTCTGGTAGCATCATTGTTAATTAGTGCTCATTGTTTTGTTGGCCTATTAAAAAAGAGGCTTCCGTGAATGGCGGTGTTTCCACTTTGTTAGGCACGAAATCAATAAAACCATCATCAATCAGTTGACGCCCAAGTGTTTGCCAGGCCGGCCTCGTACGTACGAGATACATCCATTGATCCATATATACTCGTTGCTTGATTGCCTTGTACATGTTCATCAATCATCATTTGAGTGACTTAAATTGCTTTCAATTCATCGATCGATCACATGCACGAGATGAAGAGATCATAATTTGAGCTGTACACAATGTTGTTGGATGAGAGACAGGGCCACCGATCGATCGAGCAATTTAATTAATGTCTCATTCTCTCTTTTACTCATCAACAATTCTACATCAGACACGGCTGATTTCGTGAAGCAATTTAATTAATGTCTCATTCTCTCTTTTATCTCGTTTTTTTTTCTTTTTTGCGAGGGAGAAGCATTCTTCGTTGGAAAGAAAGAAGGAAAAAACTTTCTTGGAACTTTGGAAGCATATACAAGCTAGATATAGGAAGCTTTGAGTCTTTGACAACCAAGAAGATCACGAGGTCCATTAGTGGGGGCCAACTTCTTCTGATTTGATCAAAATACATCAATGGATTCGATTAGGAGAGGAGTGCATGTCGTCCTGCCTAATTTCGTCATTTTACTAATCCTCTCCTGGTCTAATTTGTCAACAATTTTAAAGATTAAATGCAAAGATGGAGGGGAATCAAATGAGGAGAACCTCACAGATACGCCACCGACCATCACAGGCTGCTAGAAATTCCCCGAAATGCCCTTGTCATCAACGGAATGAGTTGTGAAACCGTGTTTAAGTAGCAACAGCACAGGCACAGGACGGAATCACGAGGCAATAAGCTGCCATTGATTAATTAATTAATTAATTATCCCGAATTAAAACCAGCCACACTCCTAGATAATGCCACGCCGCTCTTTCACACCAGTGCCTAATCTACCCCACCGCTCACCGACATGGTGGGGCCCACATGAGCTCAGCCTAACGGCGCCCTGGGTCATTTGGGGGCGGTGGACGCCTCCAGTTTTCCGTGGGGTGTCGCGGGGCCCACCCACAAAATATATGAAAACGGCATATATTTATTATTTTATTTATTCCCTCCTTATACCCTGCTAAATCAGGCTTGCCCAATGAGTTGGCGCCACGTCAGCTGTGAAAAAATCTTACTCCGGGTGTCATTACGTGTTCGGGCTTGCTTTGGCTTCGCGGGTCGGGGTTCTGGATACAGCCGTATGTTAGCTTGCACCCAACAAGTACATCTTACCAACCGTGTACAACGACCCCAAGGTGCTATACCTATATGTATTGTGGATTTGTGGTGAGGTTACAGTGAGTAATATACGTTTAGGTTTATTGGTATATGTAGTGATGCTATTTGCTTGTTTTAAATAATTTTTCTAACTTTGTTATTCATCAAGTTCAAAAAAAAACTTTGTTATTCATTGGTTGTTTAGTTGATATCTTAGCCATATATTTGGACATATGTTAACTTGAACGTGTAGGGCAGTAGACATATCCCTATGTCATAATAATGTTAGCTGTTATGTTAGATATTTTTTTCTCAAATTTTAAGGTTGACATAGGTTCAAATCAAACAAGAACCGTCTAAATACGAGAGTTGTAGTTACAACATATCACTATATCGTATCGTTAATAAATACATGTTCTTTTTTTCTTTTTGCCTGAATTCACTTAAAATAGGTTAGTTCAATAATACTAACGGTTTGCACGATAGCATTGTATAATAACAACTAATGTCTCTACATGTCTATGTGGTCATTTGTCTATGTGGTCATTTATGGATATGACGTCGCATAATCATTAATAATGATCTTATTTTTCGCGCGTAATTGTAGTAAGCAAAATTTTCTCATACTTCACGCGATACGTACTCGTCAATTTTGTAACATGCCCGTTACCACTACGTGCTTGCTATGGTGTATCGTTGCTTTCTCCACTTGTCTTAATCATCTCTTCAACACGCTGTATAGCACGCTAACATACATAATGTATGAACTATGTAATATATCATTCAATATTCCCTTTCAAATTATCGTGCTTTAACGTATGGTATGGTGATGCAGTAGTAGTGGGCAAGACTAGACAACCAAGTGTTTTCTTATTATTAATGATAACTTATTTTTATTTCTCTCGATAAAACTACAACCAATAGAGAACATAGTAGCGAAGCCGAGTGGCTGCCTGATTAGCCTGTGAGGTGGCTCCGCCATTGGTGCAGTGCTCAAACCCTACCTACACACATACAAGAAAAGTATTAAAAAAAAGTTGTTTATACTATTATACATAACCTATTCGGATCGTATATAAAATCCAAACCCGTTAGACACCAACCACAGCAAAGGAAGGAAATGGTGAACCGGAGAACCCGGAAGAGAAAAAATGCCGCAGACTGCAAGCAAGTAGTCCTCCTTCTACTACTAGTAAACGAAAACCCGAAGAAATCCAACAGAAGAGAAAAAAACAAATAAATAAAAAAACGCGCAGGCGGCAGCAGCAGCAAGCTGTTCCTCCTCGCCTCTCGCCCCCGCTCCTCTCTCCATTCCCATTCCCTTTCTCCGCGAAAGCGAGAGGAGGCACGCGCCGCGCCACTCCGAAACCGAAGCGAAGCGAAGCGAAAGCGGCGCGCGCGCGGCGGCGCAATCGCGAGCCGGAGCAGCCGCGCGGCACGCCGGTGGCGGCGGCGGAGGGCGCTCCGTGCGGCGGTGCATTTCCCCGGAGTTCCCGGGGGCGGCAGATTCGGCGGCGGCGCCGATTCGTCTAGCGTGCGGCGCGTGGGCGAGGAGGAGTAGCATCTGTTTGTTTCTGCTTCGTGGTGGGGGTTTCGTGGGGTGGGTGCCGCCCCCTCCGATCTCTGTGTTCCGCCGGCGATTCGGCCTCGCCGGTGATTGGATCTCGCCGGCGGCGGAGTCGTCGCGCCGTTTCCGGCGGTCACAACATCTGCTGTCGTATCGTTCGGTCTGCTAGCCTGGAGGAGGAGTAACGGGGAGTGGAGATCCACCCGGGGCCTGGATTGATTTCCTTCGATGGTAAGGGAGCCCTAGCTTTGTGTGATTTCCTTCGATTGATGGTAAGGGAGCCCTAGCTTTACTGGCCTGTTGTTCTAGGGACGGGGGCACGGGGCTATTAAGTTACCCTACTGATGCTGATAGCAACTTTTCGTTTGTTTTCGCGCACACTATTTTTGGAGTACAACCATGCCCCACGTTAGGTCTGCCGTTGGAGAGTTAGGCTCTTCAAGTGGGAAATGAGGACGATTACCTTTTTTTCCCGAGAATTTCTTGTGCTATGCATTTTGATGATGAAATTATTGTGCTATGGACGTTGACTATCTGTGTGTTGCTACCCTTAAGATCAAGCGACCAATATGCTGCCCGCGCTCTTGTTCGCGCCAGAAAACGGTTCAGTATAGCACCTTCTGTAATGAACGTAGAATGCATGATTGTTATGACATTTTAGGCAGGACGCTATTTTTCCCACATCGAGCAATATGTGGCTTGCGCTTGATGTAATAAATGTATTCTTGCTGCAGGCGACTCAAGCTACCGTTGCGGTGGGATCCCAAGTTTGGATTGAGGATCCCGACGTCGCCTGGATCGATGGGGAGGTTATAAAAGTCCATGGTGACACTGTTACTGTCAAGTGTTCCGATGAGAAGACGGTAAGTTGTTCGGAAGTAATTAGGTATTGCTATAATATGACCAGCTGGCAACTATATTGTTGCTGGATTTGTAACTGTTAAGCAGCTCGGAGAGACCATGTACAGCTGAGCTGAACTGGCCTTCCATAGCTGTGAAATTTACAGTAAGTTCAAATTTGGTTGTTTCGTTCAGGTTACCGTTAAAGTTACCACTGTCCATGCAAAGGATCCAGAGGAATCGCCATGTGGAGTTGATGACATGACAAAGCTTGCCTATCTGCATGAACCTGGGGTTCTTCAGAATTTGAAATCTAGATATGACATGAACGAAATATATGTAAGTTTTTAACGATGGGCATAACGTGACTACACTAATCTATATGTTTTCCAATGGTACCATTTTAGGTGCTGCCACCATTCTTCTCTAACTCGTGTATCCAACTTATTCGTGCTGAAACCAGACATATACCGGAAATATCTTGATCGCTGTAAATCCTTTTCGAAGACTTCCTCACCTGTATGATACTCAGATGATGGAACAATATAAAGGGGCAGATTTTGGTGAATTAAGTCCCCATCCTTTTGCTGTTGCAGATGTTGCTTACAGGTAGGCTCATTATGACATATGTCAATAACTACAAGGTGGTTTACGATTTGCATGGGTAGCTTCAATAGAAAATGTATTTTCTCCTTTAGCTTTACTGAGAGGAGAATGCCTTTGATTACTGGTGTAGATTGATGCTGCATGAAGGAGTAAGCCAGTCAATTCTTGTAAGTGGAGAAAGTGGTGCTGGCAAAACAGAAAGTACTAAAATGATAATGCGTTATCTTGCGTACATGGGTGGGAAGGCTGCCTCTGAAGGGCGAACTGTGGAGAAGCAAGTTCTTCAGGTGATGATTTCTGAGAGCCACCTAGTTTCAAAAAGCTATTTCTGTGACCATCTGCTATTCCTCTTCAACTGATTACTTCATATCCATATTCCTCTCAGTCTAATCCTGTCCTTGAAGCATTTGGAAATGCAAAGACTGTCAGAAACAATAATTCAAGGTAGGAAGCATTCTTCATATGATTATTGTCATTCAATATCTGTCAATCAACCAATCTTCTTCTCACTTTTGTTATTGCAGTCGCTTTGGTAAGTTTGTTGAGATCCAGTTTGATCAGAATGGGAGAATATCAGGAGCTGCTGTCAGAACTTATCTCCTTGAGAGGTCCCGTGTCTGCCAAATATCTGATCCAGAAAGAAATTATCATTGTTTCTACATGCTTTGTGCTGCCCCACCCGAGGTGCTGCCCCATTTTTTATTCATGTTCTTCTTTGATTAGACAAATTTGTGTCATAGCAACACTATGTTTACATGCTGCTTGCCCTATACGAGCTGCTATATAATCAAACTTTCAGTTTGACATGACAACAATGCTATCCGGAATGTTACCACTTAACATATCCGCTATCTAGAGGCTTATTTCTATTATTTGGGACCAATAGATTGACAATTTGCGATACTCTTTTAAATCGATTGATTCCCAATCTTACCACAACTTATATGTTGGTCAGCATGAAGGAATATGGTTTCTTATGGCACACACATTGAGTTGTGAATAAAATGCTTTATTAAACTTAATATTTCTACTTTCTGTTGCTGAAGTTTTCTCTTCAAGTTGGTTCATATTCTCTCTGATAGATTGACAAGTGTTATAAATTTAAGTTTGACACATGAAAGCCATCATGTGACATGTTCTCCTAGAGGTTCTTCATCCTTATATAGCTTCTGCAGCCTAAAATACTAAATGTTGTAACCCCTTCTGCGGCCTAAAACATTGTGTTTCATATACAAGACTATGGCCGAATGATGCGGTTTTCCATCTACAGGAACTTAAGAGATACAAACTGGGAGATCCGAGAACATTTCACTATCTTAATCAGTCGAACTGTCACAAGCTTGAAGGCCTAGATGAATCGAAAGAGTACCTTGAAACTAGAAAGGCTATGGATATTATTGGAATCAGTTCTGAAGAGCAGGTATGCATTTGGTTCCATGATGATTAAACATGCACTGTTTTTTAATTACTCGAATTTTATCCACCCTTCTCAAGCTTTATCTCATGTTTTTTGATGCTTCAGGAGGCAATTTTCCGGGTTGTTGCTGCCATCCTCCACTTGGGAAATGTTGAGTTTGCTGAAGGGGATGATGGAGAGTCATCAAAACCTAAAGATGAAAAATCACTATTTCATCTAAAGACAGCTGCCGAGCTCTTCATGTACGCGGTCCTTGGATTCCTTTTAGACACTTCTCACTCCTGAATGCGTACACTGACTCACAAGACCTAAAATTGATCTTGTAGGTGTGATGAGAAAGCACTGGAAGATTCATTGTGCCAACGTATTATTGTGACCCGTGATGAGAACATAGTAAAAACTTTGGATCCTGAGGCTGCCAAGGGAAGTAGAGATGCACTTGCTAAGACTGTGTACTCACGGTTGTTTGACTGGTGAGTTAATTTTCTAGTTCTTCACTGTCTGCTTTTCCAGTTCAAGCAACATCATGGCTGTTTTCACACATTTTTGTCTTATGCTCATGTATTAATGACCTTTATCTTAGGCTTGTGAATAAGATAAACTTCTCTATCGGCCAAGATCCAAATTCAAAATGCTTAATTGGAGTGCTGGATATCTATGGGTTTGAAAGCTTCAAGACAAACAGGTGCTTCACTGTTATGCTTTAGATAATTGATTGCATGCTAGAAGTAGTCTTGTTAACTTATTGGCAAGTGAGAGGAAAGCTGCTTGGTTAGCTCCAATAGTTCTTAGTAATAAATGGTGACAATCATGGCTCTCACCTTACTATGTGCTGTTCTTTTTTTTTTTTGGAGTTCATTACTATGTGCTGTTCAAGGCATGGCTTCTAGAGATTTCTTGTCATTGAAACGCTTGTTCACAGTTGTACTCCATATATGCCAAGAACTAAAGCTACTGACATACAGAAGATGCTATACATTCCTTGGGCTTTTTCCTTTGACATAGGGTTACACATTAAAGATTCAGTATGGCTGCATTTATTGAAGATCTTAGATATCGCCTGCAATACATGGCATGAATGTAGCACTTTCTATGAAAGACTTGCTGAAGAAGTGTAAATGTTGGATCCAGAGTATTGCTTTTGCATGTTTGGTGTGATCTCACTGTTTCGAAAAGTTGAAGGCAGGCCATAGTGATGCATGTTTTTTTTTGTTGCTTGCTAATTGTTTCTTGATTTTTATTTACCTTTTTTTTCTATTGTTTCTCTCTAGTTTTATGGATTTATTGTAGTGCCCAGGTCTTATGCATATTTCTTTTGATGTTGATAGCTTTGAACAGTTTTGTATCAACTTGACAAATGAAAAGCTGCAACAGCACTTTAACCAGGCAAGTTTTCTGTTTTGTGTTGACACCACCCACGCTTTCAGCTCAGCTGACTTTTATCTTTGAAAAAAAAGAGATTTCTAACTTTGAAGTTTTTCTTTCCTGCAGCATGTCTTTAAGATGGAGCAGGAGGAGTACACCAAAGAAGAAATTGATTGGAGTTATATTGAGTTCATTGACAACCAGGACGTTCTTGATCTCATTGAGAAGGTTGCTTTCTTGGCCTTTAATATAGTATTGCTAAACAAACCTGGATGAAGACAAGATGATTGTTATATAGTTATGCTAAACAAGCCTGGATGAAAACGAGATCCTTCTCTCCTTTTTTTAATGAATTTGCGTGGTCTCGTACAAAATCTTCCTCACATGATCTTATGAAAGATCTGCACAGATACTGTTGTTTAGTTTCTTAAACTGGAATGAGCTCATGCAATCAAATCAATGCCATGGTCCATGAGGGAATGTGCCATATTTGAACATACCGGATACCAGTTGGCATCTTGTGCTCTACATTCATGTGGGATCGATCCCCTTAGGCATGCATTGTGTAGCGGTAATTAATAATGACTAGTGTTTGATTGGTAGCATTCTACCGTAACCACTAACTATTGATGATAAGTGCTCCCTCCGTTTCAAAATGTAAGACGTTTTGACTTTTTGCTTATAATGTTTGACCATTCGTCTTATTCAAAAAATTATGAAAGTATCATTTATTTTCTTTGTGACTTACTTTATTATCAAAAGTACTTTAAGCATGACTTATTGTTTTTTATATTTGCACAAAATTTTTTGAATAAGACGAATGACCAAATTTTGACAACAAAAAGTCAAAATGTCTTACATTCTGAATCGGAAGTATTACTCGGCATAAAAATGTAATTCAGTATCAGTTAATGGTGGCTACTGCCTAAGCATCAACTTTTCAATTGTTTATCAAAACTGTAATTGCTAATAAGTGACAACGGCTTATTGTTGATTGATCATTCATGACAACAGGCTGCAATTGGTGATATGTACATATATTTTAGACAATTCTTTGTTATTTGCGTTGAGATTTTCTTTTGCTTCTTGCAAACATAATACACTCACATGCCCGTCCTGGATCACTTCATAATATTAGTAACTAAACAAAATTATATACTGGCCCAGACATCCAACCCACTACCAAGTAGGTCACTTCTACATACTATGTGGGTTGGACTTATCCAACTTCACCGTGTAGGTGCTGTTGCTCCTATATCCTTAGCTCCAATTCTTAGATATGCAGGCTGCTACTCATGTGTTCTCTTTCTTGTTACTGTTGATGTCATGCCACTGTATTATTCTTTTTCCCACTTCTGTCTGAGCATTTGATTATTCCTTTGCAGAAACCTGGTGGAATTATTGCCCTTCTAGATGAAGCCTGGTATGAATCACTGATAATAAATCTTTTTTTGTTTTTATGCTGGTGTACAAGCATGCGGCAAATAAACAATACAAGAAATTAATCTGTAAACATGTGATTTTGTGTAACAGCATGCTGCCAAGATCAACACATGAGACATTTGCTCAGAAATTGTATCAAACTTTCAAAAATAACAAGCGCTTTACTAAGCCAAAATTATCACGATCAGACTTCACTATATGCCATTATGCTGGAGATGTAAGTATAAATACATTTACTTTCTTTAGTTTTAATAGTTCCGTTTGATTTTGGTCAAATCTAAGCTGGAAACTGTTTTATTTATAGGTCAACTATCAAACAGAATTATTTTTGGAAAAGAACAAAGATTATGTAGTTGCTGAACATCAGGCCCTTTTGAGTGCTTCAAAATGCTCATTTGTCTCGGGCCTTTTCCCTCTCCTCTCTGAAGATTCCTCAAAATCGTCCAAGTTTTCATCGATCGGTTCCAGGTTCAAGGTGCATAAGAAGTCACACAATTCTTCAATTGGATGTCTGTTGCTTACCATTGTTCATACTTTTAATACATATATAATGCAATGCAGCAACAACTGCAATCTCTCTTGGAAACTTTGAGTGCAACTGAGCCCCACTATATCCGCTGTGTAAAGCCGAATAATTTACTCAAGCCAGCAATATTTGAGAACCAGAATGTTCTTCAGCAGCTCAGATGTGGAGTAAGAGTTTCTGTTTCACATCTTTTCTGCTATCAAGTTCCAACTTCAATATTTACATGTTGGCTGTCCTCAGGGGGTTATGGAAGCAATCAGGATAAGCTGTGCTGGGTATCCAACTAGAAGAACTTTCTATGAATTCATAGATCGCTTTGGTATTCTTGCGCCTGATGTTTTGAGTGGAAGGTATTACCTGTTTACTATTTCTTTGTTTAGTTTGTCAAGCCTACTTACTGATGTGACTGTTTATTTCACTAGCTCTGATGAGATTGCTGCTGTAAGGAGGCTGTTAGAGAAGGTAGATCTGCAAGGTTATCAGGTAATGGATGCTACATAAAAAGTTACTTTTGGGTCGGTTGTTATTGATCTACGAAAACTGATACATAGTAAGTAGATACTCTCTGGCCATATTGTTGATTACTCCTTCCACCCATAAATGCATGCATCTTTTGGACAGACGGTTACTTAAGGCACCCTGGTACACCTGTATGATAAAAGCCAAATGCTAATGTTGAAACTGTATTGTCAAACATCTCAGAAGTGTTGGTCCGTTTGTGGTTGAGGTGCTAATCGAACTGTACTGAACTACGGTCTGTATTTGGAGCCACATATTGTTGTACATTACCACCTGTTGATCATTATAATTCTTAACCTTTTTTAATAGAAATTATGTCTTGAAATGCAAGAACTGTGTTCTCTCCTATAGAAATATCTACTTGTGTAGAGCATAAGGTTGCAGAGCCAAAATTTTAGAACAGAACAACATATGCAGTGTGAGTATTTGGTTTTCTATCTTTTACCAGTATCAATATGTGGACTGAACCGCATTACTTTTTGCAAATGGATTACATAGATTGGCAAGACAAAAGTATTTCTACGTGCTGGTCAAATGGCTGAACTTGATGCTCGTAGAAATGAAGTGTTAGGACGCTCTGCCAACATGATTCAGAGGAAAGTCCGCTCATTTCTGGCACAGAAGAATTTCATTAAACTGCAGAGATCAGCTGTACAACTGCAGACGATTTGTCGCGGTGAGATTTTCGTTTATTATTCCAAATTGTAGCCTCTGTTCCAACTTAATTTGTGATAAAAATTTCTGACATGGCTTCCGTTCATATTTGAAGGGGAACTTGCAAGAAGAATTTACCAGAATCTCCGGAGGGAAGCTGCTTCTCTCAAGATTCAAACTAGCTATCGCATGCATGCTGCCAGAAAAGCATACAATGAACTTTTTACCTCAGCAGTTACTATCCAATCAGCTTTACGTGGGATGGTTGCACGTAAAGAGCTCCACTTCAGACAACAAACAAAAGCAGCTATTTCTATCCAGGTAAATCTGACAAATAGACAAGCTTGTTTCATGTGCATGTGTGAGAACATGCAAATCGATACATGGAATAGCAATCAATAAAAGTATTAAGATTTCTTCTTGATATATTTAAGATTGATTGATAGTCAGTGATAGCTCTGAAACTGCAGGAACATGCTAGGCTGCATAGTTTTTTTTTCCTCCTAGTTGTCAGTTACTGCCTGGACAACTTTCTCAGTAGAGCTAGATAAACTAATTAAACTGATAGAATTAAGTTTCTTTGGGAGGAGTTTATGAAATTTGTGTTTTAGTAAATACCTAGTAATTAAAACTGGAATATAGTTCACCTATGTTAGTTTTATCCATGGATTCAATAGCTGAAAGCCTGCTTACTATGCTGAGTCATTGGCCTTTTAGACTACAAATTGTACTCCTTTTGATTGAATTTTTCATTGGGCATATAGTGCACATAGTTCTACATTTTCTTGATGGAACTGTAAGCTTCATAAATACTGACATGCAGACAAGCTGCACATAATCCTTATCAGATCGTATTGAAGTGTTATTTGAACTTTGGACTTGTTTCAAATTTCTATTTCAGAGTCGCTGTCGTCAGTTCTTGGCGAGGTTGTATTATTCAAGAACGAAGAAAGCTGCCATTACCACACAGTGTGCCTGGAGAGGAAAGGTTGCTAGGAAGGAGCTTCGAAAGCTCAAAATGGTAATTTCAAGCATACGAGGCATTTGTTGTGTTCTATCTATGCTATTTCCATGAAAACAAACAAGTGTTGTGCTGCACCTGAGAATTTTTGTTAAAGATTTTTTCCGTGAAAACAAACTGCTGGAACTGTTGTATTGTACAATAGTGTACAATATCGCACTTGCATTTACAGATGCTTGCTATATTGTTTTCAGTGTATAGTATGTTTTTACAGACCTTAGTACTTGCCTACTACTCCAGTTATCTAGTACTCCACTAATGTGAAAACTCCTAGTGGTAAATAGTGGGATATATCAAGAACCAGCTTTGCTTATTCATTTTCATTGCTTATCAGGCTGCACGGGAAACTGGTGCTTTGCAAGCTGCCAAAAATAAACTGGAAAAGCAAGTTGAAGAGCTTACATGGAGACTGCAGTTGGAGAAACGCATGCGTGTGAGTTTATTTCTATAAAATTCTTCATGTTAATGTAACTTGAATACTGGATGACATGGTTACATTTTTTTTTTCTGGGGTTATAGACACCAATCTATACGCTATGTGCAATTTAACATACACAAAAATGCTCTCATGGTTTTCGATCAAACTGGCTGTTTGTTTATCCTCTACAAAAAAGGACTCAGTCCATACTAATTCACTGTATTGATTTATCTGAAGCACTTAAGCACATGTCTGATTTCCATGAAAAAGGATGATCTGAATGATCTATTCGGTCTACCTGTAAAATATTATCACCATGCAACCTGATAGACATCTGGGAAATGGCAAGGGGAGATCTTATTCTTCCCTAGTAATAAAAATGCAAAAGATCACTTTATTAAGTTGTGATATCTTATTATATAATGCATGGTTCTTTGTTGTAGGCTGATCTTGAGGAAGCTAAATCACAAGAGAATGCAAAGTTGCAAGCTACCTTGCAAGAGGTGCAACAACAATACAAAGAAACACAGGAAATGCTAGTAAAGGAGAGAGAGACTGCCAAGAAGGCTGCAGAGGTGGCACCGGTTATCAAAGAGGTTCCTGTTATAGATACTGAACTGATGAATAAGCTAAGAGATGAAAACGACAAACTTAAGGTGAGACCTGACCATATCTAATTCTTAGTTTTCTGCACCATTGGCAAGGAAATGCATTTTCCTTAGGACAATATACTCTAAATTAACCTATTAATTCTTAAAGAGATGTTTTCTGCTGTTAATCTAGCTTCGTGTGATATTACCCTTTCTATGCATATAACACTTCCCATTCCATTACCACAGACTCTGGTTAGTTCTCTTGAAAAGAAAATCGATTATACTGAGAAGAAATACGAAGAAACAAACAAAATCAGTGAAGAGAGGTTAAAAAAGGCAATGGACGCGGAGTCAAAAATTGTTGATTTGAACATGGCGATGCTAAGGTTGTTCCATTTCCTTAACTAAACTTCATTGCGGAAGTACAGTGGCTGACATTCTTTTGTTACTCTGATTCAGGCTTCAAGAGAAATTATCCAACATGGAATCTGAGGAGAAGGTGCAGAGACAAGCACTGTTGAGCTCGCCAGTTAAGAGCATGTCTGAACATTTGTCAATTCCAATTGTTGCAAAGGTACATGTAAATATGTAATAGCTTGCACATTGGTCAATCTTTGTTCCTTATGCTGAGAATGTTCCTTTACTCACATCTAACGCTTTCTTCTCTATTAATCAGAATCTTGAGAATGGGTACCATGAGGTTGAAGAGCCAAAGGTTTGTAGTGTTACACCTTAAATATTTCTTATCTATGAAACTTATATCTTGTGCCCATAGTCTCACAACAAACTAGTCATTTACAGGAACCCCAAAGTGCACCCCCTGCTATTAAAGATTATGGGAATGGTGATCCAAAGCTGAGGAAATCTTCTGTTGACAGGCAACTTGTAGGTCAACATATTTTGTTGTTCAAATTGCTCCTACAAAAATGGTTGTTTGACTCTTTATCTTTCTGTAGGAAAATGTTGATGCACTTATTGACTGTGTGTCAAAAAACCTTGGCTATTGCGAGGGAAAACCAGTTGCTGCTTTTACCATATATAAATGTCTTCTTCACTGGAAATCTTTCGAGGCAGAGAAGACTAGTGTGTTTGACCGCCTTATTCAGTTGATAGGATCTTCGATAGAGGTAATCCAGAATCTGTATTTTGGTCTTTCAGAGTTACGTGAACCAGAAGTTTTTTTTATTAAAGTAAACAAAAAACTCAACCTATAGATGCGTGAAAACTGGGCATGGTAGTGGTGGAAACATTACAAACACGGAGATCTAAGCCACTTCATTTTGCACTGATTAGTCTTATATGGAAAGAACATGCTACTTATTAGTATTTGGTCAAGATTTTCTTTCCCTTGCGAAGAAAGTCGGAAAAAAAAACCTTTCATATTTGTGAAAACTGGGATGGTACATGAAAAGCTTAAAAACATATCGAGATCTTATTGTACTTCTTATTACACTAATTTAATCAATGTTTTTGATCCAAAATTTTATTTTCTTGGATATCAATAGTGACATCACTCTATTCTTCAGTATTTCATTTATACCAATGCATTGCTTAGTTCAATGGTTCTATTTTGACCTTGAATTATAATCTGATTGAATTTCGGAAGTGCCGAGTTTCTGTTGCCCCTCGTCAGCTTACGTTGTGAAGCCCTTGATGCAGAATGAGGAAGACAATGATAATCTTGCTTACTGGCTCTCAAATACATCTAGCTTGCTGTTCCTACTTCAGAAAAGTCTCAAAGCTGCTGGTGCACCTGGGAGTGTTTCACGGAAGAAACCTCCTCAGCCAACATCATTGTTTGGCAGGATGGCTCAAGTATGTTACTTTCTTTTCCATGCTTGAAAATTAGAAGAAAATAAAAGCAAAATGTGTTATGGCCTCTGATTATGTTAAATTCATTTGTCTAGGGATTTCGGTCTGCATCTTTTGTCAACATGCATGTTGAGGCAACTGATGTCGTCCGTCAAGTTGAGGCCAAGTATCCTGCCTTGCTTTTCAAGCAGCAGCTAACTGCTTATGTGGAGAAGATCTATGGCATCATCCGTGATAATATTAAAAAGGAATTATCATCTTTGATTTCTCTGTGTATCCAGGTATATTTTCTTTTGGAATTTTGCTGTTTGTTGATAACTGGCTGTAAATAGATCTATTGTTTGCCATTGATTTTGATCTTTTTTAACCACTAGGCTCCGAGAACAATGAAAGCTAGCATGCTGAGAATGTCTGGGAGGTTATCTGGTCAAGCTCAGAGCAACCATTGGCAGAGAATCATCGAGAGCTTGGATATCCTTTTGAAGAAACTGCAAGATAACCATGTATGTGTATTTCTTCATTTCTATGTGATTCCCTTCTGCTGGATGTATGTTCTAACTACTGTTTTGTTTATCCTCAGGTACCCCCAGTTTTAGCTCAGAAAATTTTTACCCAGATATTCTCGTACATTAATGTACAACTTTTCAACAGGTGAACCTATATTTCAAGTTCCCGTTTCTTGTATGTGGGAAACTTGTGCAGTACATGACTGTTGATTGTTCTGCAGTTTACTCCTTCGTCGTGAATGTTGCTCCTTCAGCAATGGAGAGTATGTCAAAGCTGGTCTAGCTGAGTTGGAATTGTGGTGTGCAAAAGCAACAACTGAGGTGATCTGGCTGCTGTGTGAATGCGTAGCTTTCCCTCCTATATGATTCAGTTTACTGAAGTTCCTTTTTGTTTTACATACAGTATGCTGCTGCATCCTGGGATGAGCTGAAGCATATAAGGCAGGCCGTCGGCTTTCTGGTATGACGCCATTTTCTTCTTAATGGTGTATCTTTGTGTTGAGATCTGGGCACCAATAGCATATTGTAGTTTTGACATCCACTGACTGTTCTATGTGCCTGATTGGCATTCTAGAACCTTGCTATATTTATCTTTGGATTTAATAAGCTTCATAGCTTTATATGAATAAAGTGTGAATCCAGACTGATGTTGCCTTCTGCTGTAATTGGCAACTACTAATACATTTTCAATACTCTCGCAGGTTATATTCCAAAAATTCAGAATATCTTATGATGAGATTGTCAATGACCTATGTCCGGTAAAATCACATAACCCTGGTTTTCAATTTTGTAAAGTTTTTTTTTTCTGTTTTTGTTCCTTCTTTTTACAAAGTACAAAAGCAAATTGGTGCTAATTCATGCTGCATTGTTGATGTCTGTAGATCTTGAGCGTTCAGCAGCTATACAGAATCTGTACACAGTACTGGGATGACAAGTACAATACCCAGAGCGTATCATCAGATGTGAGTTCCATTCGCATTCGTTGAAAGCTTCAATATGTGATTATGCATGTGACATTGAAATTCTTTCCTTATCTTGACTGCTAAAGTACATTTTCCTCCTTTTGAAATTAAGTTGCATGGAATTGAAATAATGCACATACTCATTACCATTTGAATTCCTGGTTAATGTAGTATGCTGCAAGGATATCAAAAGGACAAAAATAATTTAAGGCTTCCTAATGTTTCAGGTTCTTAGTAACATGCGGGTGCTCATGACAGAGGATTCAAACAACGCCGAGAGCAGTTCATTTCTGTTGGATGATAATTCAAGGTAACATAAGAACCGTTTTATTTAATGTGTGATGAATCTGCTGCTAATATCTGTACGATATCTTAACAGATCACACACAATTTATTGTTTTTGCAATGCAGCATCCCGTTCTCGGTCGATGATATCACCAACTCAATACAGGATAAGGACTTCTCAGATGTCAAACCAGCTGAGGAACTACTCGAGAATCCCGCCTTCCAGTTTTTACAGGATTAGGGCTGTGAAATCTCGAGCTATATACCATTAGATACCTTGTCAGATCATTCCTTGATTTGTTGTAAATTTTTTCAATCCTTCATGGTGAATGTGTACCCTTTCTTTTGTTATATTTCCTTTTCTTTTCCAGCTAGTCTTTTTGTAAAATCCTTATAGGTAGTTAATAGGGTTGGGATGGGATTCCTCCCTTACAACTAGGAAAAGAAAAGCCATATCTTTTGAAGCGAGGCAGGCAAATCATTCTTTGTAGGGCAAATTGAAATCAGTCTTGTTATATTTATGGGTCGCGTGGGGAGAGGCAGTGTCTTGGTGGTCTCTCCCGGTTATAGATTGTACAAAGTACAATGTAAATCAACAGTACAAGAAAGGAAATTCATATACCAAATGACATTATGCTCATCACATCTTTGAGGATGTTTGTTATTTTTCACTGATGCGGGATGTGAAAACTTTTCCGATAATGTCAGTAAGAGTTTGTTTTGCAAGCTATTTGCTCTGTCACATATCTTAGGAACTTATGCCATTTTCTAAATATATTAAGAACTACATCCTTTAAAATGTCAGCCTTGGGGGTTTGGACATTTAAAATTTGTCTTTTTAAATTCGCTGTATTAGAAAGTGTTACATTCTCTCGAAATACTTGTATTCTTTGGATGAAAGGAGTAGATCATTCGTTTACAATGTGTATAGTTTTAACATTATAATTCTCTGGACAATTTACTTCATTCCAAAAAATCTTAGGCTGGATTAGACATATCCTACAAAACATGAATCTATACAGAGGTATATCTAGATTCACAATCTAAGATGTAATTTATTCATATAAGGTTAAAAAAGTCTAGTATAGAAGCATTGCTTACGTATCAGTTTTCCAAAACTTTCAAAAAATTGTATCTTGACAAGTTTTTCGTCCAGTCATTGAAAGTTGACGGGAGCACGGGAAACCCGCGAACCTGCACATCCAGTCCCAAATGCCAACTGATACCCCTGGCCCACCGCTCTAAAGCGTTCAACAGCACTAGCAAATTCCCTAAACTACCCTCCTCTACAAATTGCTCAATCCATTAATGACCCATATTTTCCTGGGGTATTTTCGTCCAAACCACGCATTAATAAGAGAGAGAAACCAACAATTAAAACCGATGGTAGGCTGGCTGGCACACCCATTCCTTTCCTTCCTGCTTTTGTCTGTTCCACCCTCTCCCTTTATACTATAAAAAATTATATAATAGAAAAACACAAAGCAAGAGAAGGAGAAGAACTCCCAAATTCCTTCTAGATTATCCCAAATTCTTCTTCGCCACCATCCCGCGGAATCGAGGTAATGGTTTGCTTCCCCCCAAGTTCGTTCTAGCTCTAGCTCGATTCCTTGTGCGTTTGCGTGTGGGCTGGTTCGTTTGGTTTGGTTTGGTTTGATTTTGTTTGGTTTGGTTTGGTTTGGTTTGGTTTCTTCAAGCGAGGGGAAAGGGGAGAGTTTGGGGAGTGGTTGCATGTGTTCTCCGCCTGGATTTTTGCTGATTTGGAGTTGATGAGAGTTGGTGCGTGGAATTGTGGGTGGGATTGATTAGGCTGCAATGAATTTCTGGAGCGAAAATGGGATTGGAAATACCATGGTTGTTTCTTCATCCTGTGTTTCCTTTTTTTTCCCAACTAGATTGCTTCTTCATCTTTCTTCCCCCACAGTTCTTTGTCCGATTCTGTTCAGAGAAAGTTTTCCGTTTGATAGCAGTTGCTTATCGCCTGATTGCTTCGATCTTATCTTATACGAAGAAAAAGGAAAAAGAGGTTTGTGCGATCCAAATGCTAGGGAAGGGGGGAAAAAATCCCTGTCAATGTGAATAGTATTCCTCCAAAATTCCTGTAATCCGAAGGAGAACTGAAATTCCATGGTTGCATACAGTCCATAAATGCTGTCTCTTTTGCCTTTGTTTCACCTCTTTTGTATCACTGGTGAAACTTTACTCAGTTGCTCAGTTGTGTATTTTCGGTCAGCGTAGGGCATCATACCCTATCCATTATACAAAGCTTGATTTTTTAATCACATTGACTCTTTCAGGGATGAGCAGCAAGTTCATGATAACCTACAAGAGGAAGCGTGTTACATCTCATGTCTATGCAGCTGATGGCCGCACAACTCTAGAGTCCCCGGGTGCTTCCAGTAGTGTACCTGTCAGCAGTTTAGCCCCAAAACATGAGGTTGCTGCTGATAATAACATGTTACATGGAGATAATTTTGTGAGTAATCTTGACTTGTCACCTATACTATGCATGGCACCCTATGATGCTATTCTGTTACATTCCTATAGAGGGTGTACATAACTACTACTGATATGCCCAACGTAAACAAGGAGCACATGAAACTGCCATGCCAAACAGTATAATGTGATCTAGATATCTGTATCTAGAAATGACGATAGTTATATTTTTCAGGACTGCAATCTTTCATTCCTTATGATAAAGAATTGTTTGACGAAACCATGATATAAATTTATGTTTCAAAACTGCTGCGTGGTAAAGTTTAATGCTGTACTAAAAGTTAGTTTTGTATTCACTGTGGTGCCCCAAAGTTCAATGCTATATCCTGAACTTCTATGTTTTGTATGCATAAGTTGATATAACTGTATTCATATCTGATACTTATTCTTATCTGTAAAATTAGCAGTCGACCTCTACAAAGCAACAAGATGTATTTGATTCAATGCAAGAAGTTGTGAAAGAAGAATCACCTAAGCAAAGTGCAACTGGATCAGGAAAAGAACGAGCAGACCTTAAGTCGCGTGAATCATTATCTCAAAAGGAACAGCCTGAAATTTGTTCCATCAGTACCACAATAGGAGAAGGGTGTGAGAATAAATTAGAATGCACAGATGACACAAATAATCAGAGTCTTGTTTCCAGTTCTGCGCATGCTGACAGGACAACTAATCAGGCAGAAGATTCTAAAGCCTCTGCTTCTGTGGGAGTGAATTCCCATCAGAAACTAAATAATACAGCCAAACCTAGTCAATCTAAGAGTAGATTTAGTCATCTGCTTACGTTTCGTAGGCGAGTTAAAAGCAAAGCTGGTTTGGAAGGGCCAGCAGCGGCAAGTTATTCAGGAGATAATGACAAACATTGCTCAACATTAACATGCAACCCACCAAGTTCACCCCTGGATTCTATACCTTTGTTCAAACAAACTGGTGGCAGCTCTTTTGATGTTGAAGATAAGGTATGTTTTCTCTCATGATCTCATCTTCATGTAGTTATAATAACAGTACTGCTAATTTGGCAAACTTTGTGTTAAGCCTATCCTTTTGTTTTATTTGTTCACTGCTACTTAACTTGGCTATGCTTTATATTATTGCAAGTGCACATACCAGTGTCAGAAAATAATGCACGACATGATGACTAGAGGCTTTGAGCATTTCCCTTGTAACTTCATCTAAAAGCTCCTGTGTGGTTCGCTTATGCTCCATATTCTAAATTTATGTATTGTCATCAAATAAATTCCATTTTGTGTCAGTATGACTGCATTTTCTGTACTGCTTGCATTGTCTATACACAATGATGTTATCCTCCTGATAATTTATGTGTCCATTGACTATGTTCTTTTGCATTTTACTACAATAAGCATTCAGAATAAAGATGCTTCTATTTAATACTGAGGATAAGCAATTCATTTACAGGTGATTATAGCGGGAACAAGCAATGGACAATCTGTAATTGCCGAACACTTGCTTGAACAAAAAAGGTAAGAAGGTTATTTGTTTTGATGGTCAGTGTGTGAGCTGGAACTAATTAATGCTCCTTTGTAGTACCCACATTCCAAAATTGCCGGTACATCATATGGTTCCCTTGCAACCTGCTGAAGATTCAAACCAAAATTCAACCCCAGAAGATGATGCACCGGTATCTGGGTTCACTAGTGTTCAAGAAATCAGTGAGCTAGATGCTAGAGTGGAGGACTCAAACAAAACATCAGCAGATGCTACTGAAGTACCAAAAGTTATTGAAGTGAAGGGGGACGGACATGGTAATGGACAGACTAGTTCTCTACAGTCACCTAGGAAAATGATAGATGTTAATTTGTCGAAGCCAACCAATAGAATTGATGCAGCTGATCTTCTAGAATCTCAAGGTTCGACAAAAAATGTTCCAATTATTGTTTTGGATGATGATACTGATGAGAGGGGCAAAGAGCATGAAAAATCAGAGGTCCTTGATCAATTGGTCCAGGAGAAAAATAAAAGTAGACTTTCTTTGGGGCAGATCAATCTAAATCTAAGTTGCGTTGAATTAACACAAGAGAGGCTTCTCAGTTTGGATGAGACATCAGTTTACAAACTGCAAGATCAGGTTAGAATGATAATATTAATCTATATTTAATGAAAGTATTGCCTTCACATCTAGGCATGCATTCACAATCCACATTCCTCATCTTCATATTTTAAAATATTTTTTCCATGGTGAAGTGATTTGTGTGTAATACATGATGTACCATGTTTGTTGCCTGTGTTCAGTAAACTGTTCTTGTGCTCTTTATTTTATAAGCTATTGTTGGCTGGTACATGCATTATTAAGAAAATGTTTGCATATGTTTTATTGGATGAGTCCGCTGACATATGTGTTTTATATTATCTCAAGCATTTTATTTCCACTACTTACAGGATCAATATGTTCATGAACGAAAGCAAATGCCCCATCCAGTTGAAAGGTTATTTTTTACAAAGGAAAAGGAAACCATGCATGGCAAACAACATCATGAAGGAACCTCAACCATGCATAACTCGTACTCAAATTTCTTTGATCCAGCACCATCATCATCATCGTGGAATGCTGGGAAATTGAAGGAAACAAGTAGCATGCCATCAGAACTGAAGTTCAGAATATTGGATAAGGCCCCTGAATTCAATTTAGATCTCGGATTGGATAGTTTCCTTGAAAGCAGTGTATCTGCCCGCAGGCACGATAAGTTGTTCCGTGGAGGCACCTCCAGTGGATCTCATTTTCTGACAGAAAGGCTCGGGACATACTCCTACAAAAGGCACTCGGCTCCATGGTCAGAAGAAGAATTGGATTTTCTTTGGATTGGAGTAAGGAGGTATGGAACAAGTAACTGGAATGCAATGTTGAGGGATAGACGGCTGCGGTTTTTGAACTCAAGAAATGCTGAGGATCTTGCTAAGCAATGGGACAAGGAGCAAAGAAATCTTCTAGGTGTGGATCTCCTTCAATCAATCAGATCCTCTGCTCGAGGTCCCCCACCGCCTTCACATATACCAGAAGATTATGTTGCAAGCAGTTCTTGGTCTGGATGCTCTAAGTCTCCATTTCTTTCTGCTCCAACAGACCTTTCATTGGGTGACATGTACCTTCAGAACGCACGCACTTCTGAGAGAGGGCATCATTTATCAAACCTGGGCATGTTAAACCTACATGCGACCGACAATGGACCAAGAAATTTGTCTCTGGGGGGCTTCCCTGTGGCTTCCTCCCCATATGGGAGGAATTCTAGCAGGAGCCGGAGAGCATCCAAGCTTCCCAAATCATACTATGACAACAAGGCAGTTTGGTGCCAAGATCCATCAGAGAGGGTGCCTCCGTTCCTCCCCATGAACCCGGAACCAATCAACAATCTTCCAGAGTGGCTCACAAAGGACGCTGAGATGGCAGGCAAAAGCCGGCTTGATGCGGAACTGTGGCCGAGCATGCAGGCAGCAGGCCATTCTGCGGCAGTTCAACTGAATGACATGAAGCCTCATGTTCTTCCTGATGAATCGCTGAAGCGCCCGACCAAGAGGAAGGCGGAGTGGTGCGGTTTCAGCAAGAAACTGTTCCAGACCGGCGATGTTGCCTTGGATCTGAACCAGAGGGCTGCTGCCATGGCTGGACCTCTAGGTGCCCCTGGTACGAGTGACACCGGTGCATCGTCTGAAGAGACGGTTTCAGATAGTTGAGTGCCTCTGCAAGTGAGCTCCAGAAAACCTTGCGTCAATGTGAAGTTCAGAAGCTGTAGTTCAGAAAACCTTGCGTCAGTGTGAAGTTAAGAAGCTGCATGACTTCGCTGCTGAAGCTGGTAAACGCTAGCAATCTGATGAAGGTAAAATCGACTTAATTGTCAGCCGAGTGATTGGATTCAGTTTTTGTAAACATGCATCGAGCTGAGTTCTGATCGCATCCTGTGTAGTGTACTAATATACATATACCTAGTCCTCTCGGCTTATGTAACCCAAAAAGATCGAATCGTATGCTTGCGTGCTGAAAAGAATTGCGCGTTGCGCGTTTTTGTAATTGCCATGAATCGTTTGTTGATCATCGAGATGATGTTTACTGCTAGATGGGCATGTCGAGTTCGAATAATCTAACTGCATGTTTGTTTGCTGGTATAGTTAACTGAGAGCTGGTATTCAGTCAGCTTAAGCTAGTATGACTTGTGCAGGCCCGTTCTAAACCGATTTCTGCGCTTTTTTATATTACTCAAAAGTACAATTCATTTTTTTTAAAAAAATATAGGCAATGCCAAATCATAGATAACTTGTGATGACCAATTTTTTTTTTAAGGAACAGATAGTTCCGATTAAACCAAAGTTGCGGCAGAATCGCCGGCGACCAAAAGCTCCAGCCCAGGTGGTACAACGCCCCACTGCTGAGCTTGATTGGAGTTACAAATGCTGCCTGTGGCAGCTAAGGCATGCGCTGCCATATTACAAGCCCGGAGGCAATAAGTAGAAATAAACGAGTTAAAGTTCAGAGATATTAGCGACTTGATCTCATGTATCAGGCCACCCACAGGAGAAAGGCTGTAACTTCCATTCTGCAAAGCCTGAAGGAGCATGGCAGAATCAGACTCCAAATGTACCTTCGTCATTCCCAGCTGTGCCGCCATATCAACACCATTCAAACCCGCCAGAACTTCAGAATGGAATGCATCCATTAGGCGTGTCGAATTTCCGTGTTTCGCAACAAGCAATTACTCCCTCCGGTCATAAATATATGACGATTTTAACATTAATTTTAGTGTTAAAAAATCATATATTAAAATACAGAGGGAGTACAGTTTATAATGGTATGGCAAATTTTGACTTCGGTACGTGTCGGTGCTCGGCCGTGGAGGGATGGAGCGACCGACTAAGACTCATTCCGTTCCAAAATAGTCCAGACATATTGTTTTAGGAGGTAGTAAGAGTCTAGATACGTCGATTATTTGGGATTATTTGAAACTACAATTTCTTTAGAAAAATGTTTATGTTACTTTTGTTTGGCACTAGAAAACTGGCATCATCGAAGACATATCGGTGCTTGAGGCGAAAAGAAAAGGAAGCAGCCTGACGCGTTGACCCCTTTGTCAATTGAGCTGTATTAGTTGGGCCTCACCAAATCCTCTAATAGGCTTACTGTCCCAACCCGAATTTATTTGGGTTGGACCGAGCCAAAAGCATTTCTTTTCTGGATTAAGTTCAAGAGGGTAGCAAACAAAGGTACAGAGCACAATAACAAAAAAAGTAGCATGCCGCATGCATGCATATAATAACGAAAACAACTAAATAAAATATAAGCAAATTGGTTCGAATCTTTACCAACATTCCTACAGTGGGTATCTACATGCATGGTGCATGCATGGACCAGGCAGCAAGCAGTACAAATTGTTCCAAATTTAAAAGCAATTAAACTAATTAAGAAATTAAGCCCTAGCTATTAGCTAGCTAGCTAGCTAGACCTGTTAGGGGTTCATACGATCAGCAGATCGACGCGTGTATACGATCGAACGTTCAGATATTAGTAAGAGTTTTGCCTTGGGCCGTACGTGCATGATTCATGGATCGATCTTCTCCATGTGTCCAAAGCATGTAGTACTCCTATATTACGAGTCTCAAAAGCCAATGCAATTAGTGGGTGATTACTCGCTAACTCGTTTGTCAATGCGTTCAAGTGGGAGGAGTTGTGTGCGTGCCTGCCTGCGTCAGGGCACAGGCCTCATGTGGTGCACACTTCATTGGCCAAATCAAAGTCGATATTTGAAGCTTAATCAGGGTACAACACAGGTAGTAGCTAACACTTGGCCTCGTTAATTATAATATTAAGTACCCTTAATTAGCAATGGAATTGAACAAAAAGGACGCAAACATGCATGAATTAGTACTATAGCTCAGCTTCACATGCATATTGATTCGTCCCATATATCACATCAGGATCTTAATTGGATTGATCGCGGTAGTTGCCAATGTGGCAAATGCATAGTATGTAATTACATATGAGGCTTCCCATACCGGGAAACGGACGGGCGATGCTCGATCGATCTGCACTTTGAAGCTCTATCAAGGCTATTGCGTGCATGGATGGGTAAATTCTAAATCGGGGATGTTTTAGTAATTGGTTGGCTGTCAGTGTTAGCCACACTTTGTCACAAGTAACTCATCCATATTTGACCATGTATGTGTTAGGATAGTGTTTGGTTCTCGGATATAAGTTAAGCCATGCCAGACTGATCATTTCAAGGAAATTAACAACAAAAGTGTTGTGTAAATAAACAAGATAAGTGATGCTTCGTTCGGTGCAAACAAACTTGGCATATCAAAACTAAGGGAAAATTTCCTTTTGCACTATTGTCAAAGGAAAAAAGCATCCACTCAAAACTCATTTTTTTCATTTCCTTTACAAGAGTGAGTCTGTTAAGTACAAAACCTTTTTATTTCTTTCCTCTAATCCGAATGCACTTTACCTTTATATTCCTATGTTTTCAATCCTCTGTTTTACCCATTCATTTCTACACTTTTCCTATTATTTTTCTATCCTATGTTTTTCCTATCCTGTGATCCGAATAAGCCCTCAAAATTTATTAGCCACAACTTTGACAATTAATTGGTACACAAATGTTTAGCAAGCTTAGACGTTCTTAGTCCATCAACCATATAACCTTTAATAATTAATTTGCAGTCATGCATATATATATATATATATATATACTGGATAACACGTTTAATTTGGGGGCATGCACCACTAGTTTGAGATTTAGTGTATCTATCTGGAGGGAACAAAGTACATGTGCCATGCAGAAAGTGAGGGAACTTAGCACAAGAACTGATCAAAATAATAGCACAAGTCCTTTTGTGGTCCTGCTAACCCATTGGTGATGGTGACTAATCAAGTAGTTAAGTATAGTAGCTGTCAATTAAGTAAAGCAGCCAAGTTACATGACAACTGACAATTGTCACAAGGGCCAAGGCTCCCCCAAATTCTTTTTGCCATGGACCAGCAAGTACGTACATGGTTTGCCACCTCCAAGCACAGCTCCAGCCCTAGCTTGAAGGGTCATCTAGCTCATCCTTGGACTTAGCCAATTCTTTCCTCTTCTCATGCACCTGCGCGCCGTTTCATCTATTCCTTGTTTGATTTGACATTTTCAAAGGGATTAATAGGGGTCCAGTTCTAGGGAGGAGATTACTTGTTGATTTGATATAAGTAACCCCAATTTGCATGCACACACCTGTACTTACGTCTTGAGGTTGGGATCATAGCTAGGTACACTCATACCAATGTTTTGACTTGGTGTGAGTGTAGAAATATATAGTTGGTGTAGTAAGCGGAGTTATATTCCCTATCTTACTACTTTCAGTAGGAATTCAAAATAGTTTTCTTGAAATTACTTTGCTACTTGTAGGAAATTACATTTTGTTGTTTTGATTTGTGTGGGTATGGCTACATTCTACAATTAGTGGTAAATTATATTTGTCCAACCAGGTACATGTCCAATACGATAATATATAGCAACAGCCCACATTTTAGAGTCCTCAGCGGCTGAATGGGGCTACCCCTATTTCCTAGGGACCAAAAATGCATTCAACTCCAAGAAAAACCCTATTTCTTTTTTATTTTATGCACGGCATGTTTATGCCATGTTTAGCACCACAATAATGCAACTATTGATATTTCTAAAGCATAGAGTTCAACCATATTTTCAAGCTATAATTCATATTTAAATTCAAAATGTTCAAACATGGGCTAGGAAGATGACTATAAAGAAAAGAAAAGAAAAGAATGATTGACTGAAGATTTGTCTACGCATGTGCATGAGAGCCAACACGCGCATAGGATAAAATGTCTAAACATGAAAAAAAAACTCAATGTGACTCCCATCGTTTCGTGGTAAGCCACATCTAGAATACAAATTTTAAACTTAATTCTAATGTTGATTTTGAAATTTTTTTCAGCCTTGGATTCCAGGTTTTGAATAATACGGATGTGAAAGTTTACCTATAAATTATTTTTTGTTGTTTTGTTCATGTGGCTAACCCCATATAGAAGAATAAGCGAAACAATCGCACCCTATACATTCGTGAATTGTGGTTTAAAAGATCTAGTTGGGGTCTTGATATACCTTGATTTTTATTAAATCCCAAGAACTATTTAGGATTTGTGTCTAGGAGGTCCTGCTCGAGATGCTCTTAATTTTCTTACAACATGGTTAATTCACCAATCCAGATCGATCCCAGCTTATTAGATAATGAGAACCGATCTGGAAGCTTAAGCTATCCATCTTTTTCCTTACAAGTAAGCTAGGTAGCAAGCACTCCTTGATCCTAAAGCTAATTGCCATGCATCCACATCCAGCCCTCCTGTTCAAGTAACACATGAGAGCCAAACAATGGTGCAAAACCCTAACAGTGGTCCACCCTTTCCACATTAGGGCTCCCCTATATATCCTGCCTCCACAGATCCCATCATATCAAGCTAACTATCAATTAGCCACTGCACATGCCATGCTACCCAAATCATCATCACCTAGCTCCCAGCCTCCCCTTGTACTATTTTCCTATTAATCTCCACTTCATTACACTGATCAATCTCTTATAAGCATGCATGCACCTCCTAGCTAACAACCTCTCTTCCTCTCAAGTCTCAACTCCACCATAATTAGCTTAGCTAGCTAATTATTAACTGCAGCTGAGTGATCAGATCATATCACTGATCAGTGAACAGATACTATAGCTTAATTCCAATCAGTAACTGATTAAGATGGCAGAGGAGATTAACCTCTTGCATAGAGAAGGCGGCCGCGGCGGCGGCGGAAGGGGACAGCTGTGGAGGTGCCGGTTGCTGGGATCGCTCGCCGGAATCGGCCGGCCGCGGCGATCACGCTGCGTGGTGTGCCTCCAGGTGCAGCACGTGACCGGCATGCCGGCGGCGGCGGAGGGGCGCCGCGTGGTGGTCGGGTGG
This sequence comes from Leersia perrieri, assembly GCA_000325765.3. Lineage (NCBI taxonomy): Eukaryota > Viridiplantae > Streptophyta > Magnoliopsida > Poales > Poaceae > Leersia > Leersia perrieri. The sequence goes on from CM002480.1 coordinate 25,667,539, forward strand.
CGGAGCAAGGGCGGCGGCGGCGGCGGAGCCGAAGGGGAGCACACGTCGCCGGCGAGGGTTTCGCGCGGCACGGCGGCGTTCGACGAGGTGTTCCTCAACTACTTCTCCGCCGGCGGCGCCACGCTGCGTGGGTTCGCAGTGTGGGCTGCGCTGGTTGCGGACTCGCCGTCGATCGCCGGCGGCGATTTGGGGTGCTTCCCCGTCGACCTGACGGAGATCGCGACGGCGGAGAGGGAGAGCTCGTCGTCGAACCCGATCAGGTTCGGCGGCAAGGCCCTCAGCTTCCCCCTCTCCGGCGCCGCCGCCGGCGCCGTGCTCACCGTCAGCGTCTACTGCAGAGTCATGGACCACGACGAAACCCATGCCGCCTCCGCCGCCGCCGCCGCCGCTAATGGTAACTAGAAACCCTAGCTAGTTATTACTACTTCGATCTCAGTTGTTAATCACTCAATTACCGCTCTAATGATCACATTCATTGCGGAATTAAGAAAAGGTAATCGACAATTAACGCAGGCCATGCACGAGGAGGAAGAGCAGAGAGGAGGAAGAACAAGGGGAAGGGATCTTACTACGCGTCGTGCCTGCCGGATCTGAGCTGCCTCCGGAACCACCGCCCCTCTCCATCTCCGGCGGCCGCAGGCTCGTCGGCGCGGCGAGCCGCCTCGCTCCGATCGGACCGCGGCGGCGGGGGGTTCATCACGATCGAGAATTCGAATTCGGCGGCGGAGACCGCCGGATTCGGCCCCCACCGGCGCGTGGCGGATGAGGACGACGCCGACGAGGGGTTCATCACGATGGAGAAGGGGACGATCTCCTCCTCCCGATCCCGATCCCGATCTCACCGCCCACCACTCGGATCGGACGACGACGAGGACGAGAAGCCGTGCTTGCTGATGGAGCTGGAGCCCGAGGCGGCGGAGGCGGCGGCGGTGGCGGCGTTCGAGGTGGAGGAGGAGTTCCTCGCGATGCTTGAGGACAAGTATTGGGCTCGGAGCAAGGAGATCGAGAAGGGATTGGGGATGAGCCTCGACGTGGGGATGGATCTAGGGTTGGATCTCGACTCGCTCATCAAGGACGCGGAGATGGAGCTCGCCAAGGCGGAGCAGGCGTGGCGGAGCAAGGTCGGCGCCGCCATTGTTGAGGAGGAGGAGTATAATGATCTCCTCCGCCGGTGGAGCGCCCGCGACGCCGCCGCCGGTTGCTGGCCGGCGGCCGCCTTCGCCTTCGGGAGCCCCATCTAGCTAAGCTAGCCTAATGATCGGATAACGCTGGATGATTAATTCTGTGACTGTGTGTTGTTGTTACTCGCTCGTGTAACAACGCATCAAGTGATCGGGTTAATTAGTCTCTGTTAAATTAATTGATGAAGACAATCGAATGTCAGGGAATGTCATACAATTGGATCGAAACTTTCAAATTGTTAATTTACTTCTAATTAAGAACACATATGGTCTTTTGTTTACCATGCATGCACTGTGATCTCAGTAACAATCTCACTTGAAGTGGATCATCTGCAGTTTGAACTGCTAGTGCAAGCTGCTACAGTGTTTTGCAGTGGTACATGAGCAGTTGGAATGGATTACAAAAGAAAGGTTCAGATCCATCGGATACTGTAGCATCAAAATTTTATCTTATAACTGATACAGTTGCACTCAATTTTGGATGTTATTACATGCCTAGAATCGCGAGTGAGTGGTTCTGATCATTCCTAATGCACTTTACTATAGCGTCTCTACGGTTTGTACTCTACTGCAGAGGATCTCGTTGAAATTGGACCCAAAAACTTAAATTCTTTGGATACTAAACAGAAGCCTGCGTTCGAGACCGAGAGGACTCAGACCCAAGCTGATAAAATACTCCTTGTAGCTGTCTGCCAGCTGAACTACACACCGTCCTCATATATTCGGACCTCCAGTACAAAGGGGTACACAGTAATTCGGACCGTCCAAAAATTTTGATTGCATTTCATGCTAAACGGTATGCTTCCTCGATCGCTCGATCGTTTAACGGTTTCATGTGCAATATCTTGCTCTCACACGTGCATATGGTTGCAATGTATAGAAATTGGCTACACGACAGCAAAGTGAGTTAGTGATGGTGAGACATGCATGAAAGTTAGTGTTCGCCATGCATGCATGACACTTGTGCCACGAATCGAAACAGCAGGGTCGTGACCTAAAGTCGCCTGTGGATTTGCTGTTGCTATTCTTTGGACAAAAGCAAAGTGGATGATGCATCCAAATTTGGCCGACCTGGAGGAATATCTCAAATTATTGAACAAATAAGCTTCAGTGCGAGTACATACATGGGGATCGACGAACAGGCAGGTCCCCACAGGCCACATATCGGCAGGTCCTGATTTCATGCTTCTTCAGCAGTAAATTATCAGAAATTTCAATCATCAAGCGAGCAACTCGAGTCTGCAGGTTCCAACGTATATTAGGGCATCAAATCGAACAGGATTACTGGCAATTATCATCAGAGCAGAGTGACAAATTCCGGTTAACTCCAGACACTTTTGGTTATTTTACACAGCATACTGCGAAACACTTGGATGGGATGTCGAATTTATGTAATTGCCTAGCTAGGATTTTACAGGTTACACAATATAGATTCAAGAACGAGTTACTCTTACTCCCCAAAAAATGTAAGCCAACTTATAGAGATGCCAATACCCTCTATGCTAAACAGCCAGCTAAAGAAATGGTTTGTTTACAGGTACAACAAAAACAAGCATTCTCCTCAATAGCCCTGGATCTTTAAAACCTGCAGGGCCTGCTGCTATTGGTCGCATGCATCAATAGAAGTTCTTTGGGTGTGATTTATCTGAAACATTCATTGGAGCTATTTTGCAATGTCGATGTGGTTTTCTGAATCCCATACCACAATCTTACCATCCAATCCTGCAATAGTAAGGTAAGGAATGTTAACATAGACTGCCCAGACAAAAAGCTGAATTTAGGATGTCCACACTAGAAATGTTTTTAACCTGATGTGCTGAACCGTTTGACAATGCTGTCGTTTCCTTTTCTCAACGGTACAATGCAACTGTGAATATTACAAAAATATTAGTCTTGATCAGAGATAAGAAATTACTACTGGAACTAGAAAATGAAAGAAATAAGAAATTAAAGGATGTACGTTATGCAATTCTCATGAGCACCACCACGAGGCTTTGATGGTTCAACAGTATCACTGCCTGCCGCTTGCTTTGACTGGCCATATAGCTTTCCAAGGGCTTCAGATAGCTGATGCATATAACTTTGTTCAGATATTAATTCTTGTGCAATGGGCAAGTTCTTCAAATAACCACAGGCAAACTATTCATACATATATTTTAGTGTATCTTTCCTAACTTAGTTAACTTTGATGTCGAGATATGGTTATTGTAGTCGCAACGAAAGGCAAAGACGAGCAGGACACTCTTGTTAGTGCTACTGTGATACTATCTCACATGAGACAACATAGAACAGATATGGCTGTACAAGGCTCTCTACAGGGTTGAGGCTGCGCTGATAATAAAAGGTTGATATGCTCAAGACAAGAATGTTTTTCTTTTCCAACCAAGGATAATTCCATTTGAACCACAAGAAACCAGAAATGTGAATATCTGCTTGTAAACTAAAAATCCACGTTTTTTACAAATTACAACCAATAGAATATACTTCCAATCATGGGTTGCGCTATATTGTTTGTTCACCTTACTACACATGATAATAGTACCTGTGAATATAGTGGATAGCAGCAGCATATGACCGCAGAACAGCAAGGAATAACACACATGAAGGCCTGCACTAACATGAATGAATGAGGGAGGGGAAAAGGTAACCTGTGAAGCTCTTGAAGTTGATGTAGTGACTTTTCTTTCATCCAAGTATCTGACAAAGCTCCTATTATGAGAGACAAAACATAGTTAACCTAAAATAATGGCCATAGAACATTCAGGAAACAAGAAGAAAATAATAAGAATAAAACTTAAGGTGCATTCATTATTAATCTGAAGTTAGGCAGCTAGAAATTATATGTTTTTAACAGGAAGCAGCAAAGCTAAGAACAATGCAAAGTCCGAATAAAAAGGCAAATGAAACCACGTCAACAGAAAGAAAAGTTGATAATTTGCTATTTTACATCCTTGCTTACCAAAGTCCAGTCTCGTCCGCAGAAAATATCATAGGATTGCAGTCAAATCCAACACCAATCACCGTCCTTTCAGAAAGAAAAAGAATCTGAAATTTTGTGGAGTTCACCCAATATTATAAAACATGGAATTATCTCATGCAACTGAATACTGGCAGAAGGGAAAATGCTGACCCACATCACGGAGAGGCAGATCACGCAGTGCTAAATTCTGTGCAGCAGGAGACGTTTCAACATCATCAATGAAATAAATCATGGAATTGTGCCCTAGCAATCAGACAGTAACAAACAATTCAATATCTGCAAAAGCTCTTACGAAAATTTGTAACTAATTAGAAATTATTTGTGGATAATCATAAGAGTACATTGTCCCATCTGGGAGCCCAAACCCAGCTGGAAAGGAAGATGATAATTGTTGAAAATACTGGAGGACTAAGAAAACTGGACTGTGCAGAGGCCTGAGATAGTGTTTTAATTGAAGTTCAACTATCTTATGTCAGTCAAGGCGTCATGGTATATTGAGAATAAAGAAAAGCTTTCACAGGTAAAGATACAAGCAGGTAGGAGGCTATGATGCGTGCCAGATGATGTGGTAAAAAAATAATGCAAAATAAGGACACACTTTGGATGAAGAAACTAATAAGTAATAAGCGGATGAACCTGCATAGGCTAGTGTCTTTCCACTTGGCGACCACTTTACACCAAATGCCCACATAGATGACATGTCAAGCTGCGCAATTTGCTGCAGCCAAATAGGAGAAAAAACGCCAAGGACATATTGTAAGACATTTACATTCCAACCGAAGGAATACTATGAATTAATGCTGTCATAAACAGCAAATACCTCTCCAAATTTCCAATCAGTAGAACTGCTAGCTTGTGATCCCCTGGCAAAGAAAAGGCAATGAGATAAACACAAAACATTTAAAAGATCCTGGTAGGTATAAGAACAGCAAGAACCACCTTGTATCGACACCCTTGATGAAAGTGGAGAATACTCTGCATTTACCATCAGTTGATGTTGTTGCAAGAAGTATCTGAAGAAACACAGAAGCAAGCAAAAGAAAATATCATCACCAGATAAAACAGGTCTTGCATATACATAGTGTTGCATGTACTATGAATTGCTTTATTGCATATTGGTGGGACTGGGAGATGTGCTTCTCACAAGTACAAGAAAATACAAAACAACACAAAAACAGAGCCATAACGAAAAATATAATAAAGGGGATGCACACGTTGTTTGGATGCCACGCAACACTAGTGACAGAAGATTCATGCTTCTTCCTGACAACCTTGCTAATCCACCTGCAGATGAATGATCCAAGCAGTTAGGAATATTCATGTCAAGAGTGGCACATCAATCTCATTAATTGCATCAAATAAATCAGTAAAAAACATGCACCCCAGTTGGAATGTTTGACATACCTAATGTATATTTAAGGAAATCTAAAATTAATAAGTCAACTAAATAACTGATAGAGGTAGCAGACACAATTACCAGTTGTTATCTTGTTCATAGTAGCAAATGCACACAGACTTAGCACCACTTCCCACAGCAAACTTGTTTTCTGCAAACAATATAAATGAACTTCAAAACCCAGAGTTGTAGGCACTAGACACATTACTAGTATCTGTTTCTTGATATATTACAGATATTGTTGCCAACAAAATACGCCAACACAGATAATCTGATAAACTTATGCATCTGGACATCTCATATTCAAGCATACTTAAGGCTAAGGAACTTACATGTAATAATTTGTGCATTTGTACAAACGAACTTTGAAGGAAGTCAAATGACTGTTTTACACTTTATATATTGCACATTGGAAAATATCGGTCATTTATTCATGAGAGTAATGGCGGTTTTTAAGCAGATAGTAAAGAATAGAAGGAAAGATCTTAGAAGTTCTAAGATAACTAATGTTTGGGGAAAAGTTTAGAAGGCTTGCACAACTTATATTTGTAATCAGAGAGGATAAACAAGTGTATAGCATATACACTTGGAGAATCTGTTAATTTCAGCAACAAAAGTACTTGTAAGCATCAAGGCATAACAAAGGTAATAAAGGTAAATTGAGAACCTTTTGGGCTCCATTGGACACATAAAGCTGCACGATTTAGCTTGAGTATAACAAGGGTAGGAACCCAATCATGTCCCTCTTGTGTCCAAACATATCTGCAGTTAATAGAAGGGAAAAAGAAGATAGCATGTATTTATACCCTTGTGGATAAGAAGGTGCTTCATAATGAGAAATTTTAGATTTGATGTGTACTTACGAATTTCTATCATGTGAAACTGTTACAATCTTGTTGGTAGATCTACTCCAATCTATTCCAGACACTATTTGATCATGCTGCAATATATGGCAATAGAAAAAAAAAACAATGAATCAACTACTGATTATACAGTAATGCATTGAAAAAAGAGGATAAGGAAATATGGAATAGAAAGGGGGTGATCAAGATTATGTCACTTGTAAAATATAAATAAGAATGTTTACCTTTGAAAGAACATGAAGTTTCTCCCACTTGTCAGTAAAAAACTTATAGATATGTACTTCATTGTTATTTGGACAAAAGGCAATCACTGAAAGAGAGAAAATGTTCTCAGCCGAGTTTAAAAAATGCTGGCATGGCATGTGCATCGCAAAAGGGATAAGGGACAAAATTCTTGAGGTACTTATAACAGTATCTTGAACTACAAGGCAAGAGATGTCGCCTTCTTAAACTACAGTAAGTATTTTGCTGTAAAAGGCAGATAATATCATCTATGATCAATACGAACAGGATTCTAATAATGTGTTCACCCATCCAAAGGAAATAGCTTACATAAGTGTAACACTGGAGATTATGAGAACGTATAGCACTCTATTCAAGTATACATTAAGCAGAGTTTAGTAGTTTCATCTATCCCTCTATCAGCAGCAGACAAGCAGTGTGGACTTATACTAGAATGGAAACAAATTTGCAGTGCATGACAGAACAAGAGATAGTACTATGTAGGACGAAATTCAAATATGGTGCAGGGATTTGTGTGTCCAGGTAAAATTCATAGAAAGCATGGAATTCTTCAGGTCATATTTGGTATTTCGTCCTAAATTACCCAGAGAAACTAGTAAAATTCAATTTACATATCGCACCCCTAGACCAGCGAGAGGCTTTCCTTCATGTAAACCTCTAACGGATGCGATCCATGTCTTCTAGTATCATCAGCCCAATAGTGAAACTACCCTAGCGAGGCATTTGTTGTATAAATAAAACCAATACATCAACAGGAAATGCTACTGCTGGCTCCAAAACCAGCACCGCCACGGATCGAAGACACACATGACGCCTCTAATAAGCCACAACAACAAATGATTCGATACCGGAGGGATTCGAAACGGAACTCAATCACACGAGAGCATCAGGCGGAAAACCCTAGAAACGAGGTCGCGAATCCCAACCGGACGCACTCGTACGCATCCGACGGCGTAAGCCAGGTCGGGCGATTCAGAACCGGATCAAAAAACGGAGGCGCGAGATCTAGAGGAGAGAGAGATATGGGGGAAGAGGAGGAGGAGGAGGAGGGTGGTGATTATTACTCGAGTGGTCGGGGCTCCACGCGTGGCAGGTGATGCACTCCGCGAACTGGCGGAGGGGAGGGGAGGGGAGGTGGAGGGCGGTGGGATGGTATGGTGGTGGTGGTGGAAATGGTCGGAACTTGGAGGCGAAGCGAGAGCCGAAATACTTGCAATTACAACTACACCAACATCACCACTCGCCTACCACTACGCTCTACGGACGGACCCCGGGCCCGGGGCCGTCAGCCACTCACCGCGCGGCCCACATCTTCGCTGCTGAGAGGAATAATTAATTTTCAGGATGGTATATGAAATACCATCCGGATTTATAGATTCAGTTAAAGTGTTATTCGTAAAAGTGGCAAATAGTTAAATGTTCAAAATATAGAAAACCATCGCTCCGCTCGAACGTAAAGGTTTGGCTGAAAAAAATAGAGATTTGTCTTTTTTTCCGTGCATATATTTTTAAACTGTTAAACGATTTGTTTTTTCAAAAATAATTATACACGAAAAACTGTTTAAAATTAAAATAATTTATTTTTTAAGTTTAAAATAGATAATACTTAAACTATGAAACTATAATTATATGCCACCGGTCAGTCAGCCATAATACCTGGATTATGCAACTTCCATTATGAAAATGTTGGGTTTCTTGTAGTTTGTTTGTTTTTAAAATAAAAATATGCGCTCGCCGCGAGAGAAAAGATGGTGTTTCTTTTTTAAAAAATGCGTCAGAATTTGTTTGCTTTTGTTGAAAAGAATGGATGGGAATAAGAATATCATCATTCTCATCGTGTAGTCATATCTGCCAATGAATGTGCCGGAGAATATATTATACTCCAGCTGCAGTGATTTCATTTCTGCTCTATGATTGATTATGGTAGCCGAAGCTTTAATGATCATCACTGCACGCTTTTGTACCAACCAAAGATGACCAGAAGAAAGCCAGGGCAGCAAAAAGGGCGAGATGACGTGAGACGAATTAAGCTTGGCCCGTTTCGGGCCCATATAGGAGGCCCACCTCCTTCAAAGCCTGGTCCAACTGAACTCAATGCTACAAGGCAAAAACATCTTGTCCGTGTCAAGGCGATGTCGTGTTTTACTTTATTTACCTTTGGGAAAATGCTTTGAGCCTTTGACATGCTAGCTGTCACGTGCACAGGGGCATCGTGCTTTGCCTAGGGCATGTGTAACCGGAACCATGCGTGGCTCTATATACCTTAATCTCTCACTGTACGGTGGTTCCACTATGCTTTTAATTTTACATCAGTCCTCATTCTTTATTTTAGTCATCTCTCTAGATAATACACGAATTTATGCTAGACACTTCCAAATCTTAAAACTAATATAAGATCCACCACTCCCTCACTCAGCCCTCGACCCTCCTCTATCTCTCTATTGACCGACTTCATCGACGCCGGCTCTCTCCACCTACTTTGTTGGTATTGGTGCTCTACTTTTTCTCCGATGGCGACGTTTTTATCTTGGCATTGGTGCCCTCTCTCCTAACGACGTCAAATGGAGAAAATAAAGTCAACACAACTCAAATAAGTGAGACGACAGCGGCAAGGAGACCAACTCGAAGTGAGTTTGTCGGCGCAACATGTCCTCAACAGATTCGAATGACAAACAAGTTTGGCAAATTGTCACGAGATCAAATTAGGCAATTCCAATCATCGAGCTCTAGTCAGAATGGATTAGGGACGATCCCGAATGGTGGGATCTTGATACATTCTTTTTTTTTTTTGACCATTTTCTTCTCCTCAAGTCTGAAACCACCATTGTATGCAATCGGGATTCACTTGACTTTCTTCCCAAAAGTCACCAAGAGAACAGTAAAACAAGTCCTGCGCTGAAGTACCGTGTAGAAAAACACTGTAGCAAAAATAGAAAACAGCAATAAAAAAAGATGTTGTGTATATTCACTGTCCCCATCTAATATAGCGATCGATCTCGATTCTCGAATGTCTGCTGCGAATCTAACGGCTGAAAATACCATAAAAATTATTGTACTGTTTATTTGTGACTTTTAAGCGAGTCAGAGAATCCCATTGTATGCAGAAGCCAAACGCAGCTCGGTAATGTGGAGAGCTAGATAATCACGCTGCACCATGGAGCGGGGAACGTGGCCTTGTTCTCAGCACTTCCGATCAGTCTCGACTTGAGCGCATCGGAATCACATGCGCGAGCACGTGACGTGGGCTGTCACTCGCGGAATCTTTGGGTTCTCCTCTCCATCACAAGGAAAGCACAATCTTTTTGTATGCATTGTCCTGTTCAGCTGACGTGTCACCACCGGGCGTCGCCTTCTTTGATACCTGGCGCTGTCAGTACGCGGGCCCCGGATGTCAGCCTCGTGCACGTACTAGATCAGGCAGGCCGCCATTCTTCTGTCACTCCAGCTTTCCCTTACCCCACAGCCAGCACACCTACACTCACAAGCATGGCCCCACCTGTCATCCACAACCTTCCATCCCCCCACTGGTGAAACAGCGACACTCCATCCCGGCCCCACCACACCCTCCAACCGCAACTGACATGTGGGCCCCAATACAGCCCGGTCCACCTGTCCGTGGCACGTGCTCACTCACACAACTAGCGGAGATGAAATAGCCTACGCATCCGCCATTCTCGATCTCTCCCTCTCTTCCTCTTCACTCCAAAAAAATCATTCTCCAAACGAAACAGATCCAAACCTCGCCGGCGACGAGGTCGGCGGCGGCGAGCGGCGGCGAAGATGCAGTACAAGAACCTGGGCCGTTCGGGGCTCCGGGTGAGCCAGCTTTCATACGGGGCATGGGTGACCTTCGGCAACCAGCTCGACGTGAAGGAAGCCAAGGCGCTCCTCCAGGCCTGCCGCGATGCGGGGGTCAACTTCTTCGACAACGCGGAGGTGTACGCGAACGGGAGGGCGGAGGAGATCATGGGGCAAGCGATCCGCGACCTCGGGTGGCGGCGCGCCGACGTGGTGGTCTCCACGAAGCTGTTCTGGGGAGGGCAGGGTCCCAACGACAAGGGGCTCTCACGGAAGCACATCGTCGAGGGGCTCCGTGGATCGTTGAAGCGGCTGGACATGGATTACGTCGATGTGGTGTACTGCCACCGGCCTGATGCGACGACGCCCGTGGAGGAGACGGTGCGCGCCATGAATTGGGTTATCGACCATGGGATGGCCTTCTATTGGGGAACTTCTGAGTGGTCGGCGCAGCAGATCACCGAGGCGTGGAGCGTCGCCAATCGCCTCGACATGGTTGGACCCATCGTCGAACAGCCTGAGTACAATCTCTTCTCTCGCCATAAGGTTGCTGCTGCTCATCCTAAATTGATCCCCAATTTACTGGATCTCATTTTTTTTTACCGCAGTATGATTAATCAATCCCCAATAGTACTGATTTCGATTTGGTCAAGGATAGTAGTGGAGTTGGTTTGGGGTTGGGCGGCGATTTTTGCGCGCGGATTTATGATGTTTCACGGATTTCGTGTGTGCCATCAATTCAGTACAAAACGGACTCTGGTTTTCGTTCAAAATCCACGGCGAATATTTTTAATGCTGCTAGTGTAGGAGTACTATACAATTGCTGATACGTACAGTACGTACCTAGTCCATGGTTTGGTTAGTTGGATTAGGATCAGATCCTTCTCTTTTTCACATTTATTAGCCATCACTCTTTGATGAGCTCCTGGTAGTAGATGGCTAGATCCTGTAGACACAAGTACCATCCCCCATTTAGTTAACAATCCACCTGAAGGAATAATTAAGTAGTAGCAATTGCATTGCATGAAATTTTTGGCTGCACAGAACAGGGCAGCGGTTTGATATACGACAGTGACAGATCTCCGTTCTACCTAAAGTTTGAAAATTAGCACAGGTTAGCAGTCAAGGAGCATAAGTAGGTATAGATCTCATCCTTATTGATGTGACCTACTCCAGCGTTATGTTTTTTCTTAGCTTTAAACTAGGCATCAATATCGGCCTTGCATTGTTTTACATGCTTTGCTTTTGTGTCATATACAATGCAGACAAAAGACAGCAATGCTGATGAGGAAAGTTCAAGTATAACAATATTGTAGAGACAACTTAAACTACAAGGCTCCTTCACTCATAATACTTACAATTAGAACTTTTGAGGAAAGTTCAGGTATAACAATATTGTAGAGACAGCTTAAACTACAAGGCTCCTTCACTCATAATACTTGCAATTAGAACTTCTGTTTGATAATTAGTCTTTATCAAACTAACTGCTTGATTGATATTTGGTCTTAATGAAATGAGATGGTTCATGTACCATAGAAGTTGGAATATGTAAGATCTCATAAAAAGGTTAAAAAGGTTTAGGTTTGGGCTCCCACGAATTTTATATTTGGCCTGGTATCAGCCCACTTAACACAGAGGGCAGGAGCTTTAGTAGTCAGATGGACCTTTCTATGACTGGTCGTGGAAACCGGGAATAAGGTTGTCATTCCCTATGGCTGATGATAGGAATAATTACTATGCAAATTTCTATTGTTGGCTACCAGGAGGATGGCCTAACCTAGGAGAAATTGCACTTAATTTCTGCTTACTGACATCCACCATGCAGATTGTTTATGCGGTATTTTCCATAATCTTTTTGTTAAGATATTTCTTTTTGCCGGGTTGGCCGTTTTGTCAAAGATATTTCAGAATCCAAAAAGGCTAAAGGAGAACAATGGTGAACTTGAAAAAACTTTTGCTAGTCCACTATAGTCAATGTAATGAATTGGTTTCAGTTTGTTGCATGATTGATTATCTATCACCAGATCCTCTTCTGAAACAGAACTTTCTGATAAAAAAAATAATAAATATCATGCTGTCTTTACTGTTTTGCGATGACAAATTTCTGTTATTCCAATGAGACTATGAGAGTGAAGTCCTTTTGAATATTTAAATGGAGCAGTTTATTGCCGTGCAAATCTGTTTATGTGGTATTGTGGTTGTCACAAACTCGCAACAAGTAATGATATTGGGATCTTTCGCTTCTGCAGGTTGAATCTGAGTTCTTACCTCTTTATAGCACATATGGCCTGGGTTTGACTACATGGAGTCCTCTAGCTTCAGGAGTTCTCACTGGAAAGTATACCAAAGGAAATATACCAGCTGATAGTAGGTTTGCCCTAGAAAATTACAAGGTAATACTGGAAATTTTGTCCCTGCACTTGGTATATGCATTCCTGCTTTACTTTTCTGCCTTGAGCCATGTTTTTTTTTTCAATTGACATTTGGCTGCAACTATGCTTTTAAAAAGCATCATGATAGATTCTTAAATCTTAATTACCTTTGTCCATACACGAGGATTAAAATGCATGTTGAGATACAAAGAATAACACTAAACTATTACTGTACATCAACTGCATCAATGACTGGATTAGTGCATGGTGGATGGATGCAACACTGCAGGATCAGTGTTCTAGAACATAGTATGCCATTGTTGTGCGTGTAATAACTTGTGTAGCAGCTGTTAGCATGAGTTCTGCTTATTCTGAAGCTGACCAAACTTGTGTGCACCTAATATTTTTTTCATTTTCTGAACAGGCCTGTGAAACTTGCCCCTAACAAATAGATTGTCATCTTCCCTTTTTCAGAACCTGGCTAATAGATCTCTGGTTGACGACACACTTAGAAAAGTGAATGGGCTAAAACCTATTGCGTCTGAACTTGGTGTTTCATTAGCTCAGCTTGCCATCGCATGGTGTGCCTCGAATCCAAACGTCTCGTCTGTGATCACTGGAGCCACAAAAGAAAACCAGGTACAGAAACACACCTGCGTGTTTCACAAGATATATTTCTTTTGGCAAGTACTCCCTCCATCCACTTTTATTTGACGTAATGTCAAATATAAAAAAAACAGAGGGGGTAAGATGCTAATTAACGTGTCTGAAACGAAGAATACTAATCCATCATTTGGCAACTCACTGAGCAGATTGTGGAGAACATGAAGGCTCTTGATGTGATTCCCCTGCTAACCCCAGAGGTCATCGACAAGATTGAGCAGGTGGTCCAAAGCAAGCCAAAGCGCACTGAATCATACAGATGAAGTGCTACAGAGGTGTGCAGCGTGCGCCAAGGATTCAGGATTCACCCGGTGGAATTTTTTTAGACGATATTATTTTCTCCATTATCTGATGATGTTTGGAAGCTATGTGCCTGGATTTGTGTAGTTTGGAAATGGTGTCCAGTCGAGCTCATGGTACTCTCTGCTATGTGTACATTTTCTCATGTGGACCACTTATTGTGCTGTCGGTGATATACTCCTACCTTGCTTGGTCTTTTCCGTGTGCATCCATTCATTCCTGCGTTTCTTGCTGGCATCTTTTCTGATTCTCTGGTATCATCTGCTTGTACCGTCTGATGACCTGTTCTCGTGCCATTGTCTGCCATCACCAAGATTCAGCTGAAGAAGAGTGCCAGGAATCATATATGGTCCTTGGCTCCTTGCTGATGACTTCTCTCGCTGGCCATGGCCACTGGCCAGGCTGCAAGATTTCAATGGCAGCCTGGCCATGTTTCATGTTCATGGCATGCTGTAAGCTGGGGAATCAATCTGTTTCTGTTCACCTTGGTGAAGATGCTGCTGCTCAGAAATCGAGTAGTACTCACTCCATTGTGTCATTGTGTCAGTCACGTCTCATCTGGTAGTGAGTGATGAGTATAGCATGCGCATGTGCAGGGATTTTCCTGCATTCACAGGGCGCTAAAATTGGAGGAAAATGAAGCAGCGGATGCGACCTGACTGCTTTCCTGCCTGCCCAGCAGAGGCAATCGTACGAATCAGGAATTCAGTATTCAGGGTCGCTGTTCAGTATGGCTGGCAAAACCAACACAGCCAGCCAGCCAAGAAGACAGCAAACAAAGTGTGAGCTATCAGCAACAGCAAGCTCAGAAGCTGCTTTCACTCTACAATTTTTTGTCTTTGGATGGTGATGATGCACATGGCCCAGTTACAATAAGTGCAGAAAGGTCCTATTAGGAATTACAAACCTCTTGCTCAACACACACATTATAATCTTGCAAAAAGATTTAATCAATAATAATGCCCCAGGAGCACAAGGGCAAGTTCATAGTAGAGTTGTGTGAGGCTATGCAAGAGTCAGTACTAATCAGATAGGCACAAGGTAAAAAAAGAAACTAGTAGAAAATACTTGTACAGCACAGTTGCGAAGGCGACCATGCTGTTGCAAGATCGACAGTGCAAACAAAAACAGGCACCATAAGGCAAAAATATAACGGAACAAATGAGCCCTGTGGCTGTAGTACTAGCTTTCTTCTATTTTAACTGGACAAGTAATCATCAACGGCGCTTCAAGCTTCACCAGCGGCATAGCTCTTCATCTCGTTACACGCTCTCAAGCTCTGCCTCTTGTTGAAGCAACTGTCCTGTGAATACCCTGGTATCTCTGACCTGCAATAGATCATCGGTGAAATGAGCGCAGATCACTCATATACGCTTTCAGGGAGAATCAAAATGGATATGTATTACTACCCTCTGTTTCAGATTGTAAGGCGTCCTACTAGAGAGGTAGGACGCCTTACAATCTGAAACAAAGGGAGTAGCTGATTACAATGCTGAATCCTGCTAATGGCAAAACAAGCCACTTAAAGCTACCTCTAGATTCAGTTCAGCAGAATACATGCAATAATGATCAAATGCATTGAGACTGACTACCATGAAATGGGAAGAAAAATCTAACCAAGGCCATTTGCATCTGATGTCCTCATGATCCTCAACCTCTTAACAGAGCCGACAAACATCCTGCATACAAGAACCAGCACCATAGTAAGCCATTGGAACAACTATTCCAATTCACCTCGAAAACTAGAACTACAAGAATTTCTAGAGCACAGGTTCTAATAGATACATAGTTCAACGGGCTTACTCCCATGGGACATCTCCAACAAGCATCCAGTCACCATCCCTGTCCTCGTAAGTGAGCTGGTATTCGGCAGAGATGTCTAGTAGTTTCAGAGACTTCGTATTGTCTGAAAATGTTAATCAACACAATTCAGGTTCATGGACAAGATGAATCAAAATATTGTGAAAAACTTGCAAAATAGTGCTTGTAATCATATCACTTTTTCTGAGGGAATTGTAACCATATCACTTATTAAGTAATAGACATGTCTAAGCTCTAGAGATATCAGGCCACATTAATGTTGTTAGAGTATAGGGGGGTAATTTTGTCTTTTCCCGTTGTAATCATGTTATATTAGCCAAAGGGCCTAACTGAATGGATTAGCAATTCATCCCCAATTTCTCTTCTCCACTGAAGTTAACAAATGTAAATCCGCTACCACAGTTACAATACCATAAATCCTAATGCGGTTGTTTTGAATTGAAAAAAAAATATGGGAACTATTTACCTGTCTTACAAATTCGCAGCAATAATATTGTTTTTGGATAATGAGCTTTGTATGGTGCAGAACTATTCTCGATTCCATTAAACTTGATGTGATGAAAATATGTGAAACTATGAGATTTTTAGAATGAAAGCTCAGATTAAAAGCTTACGAGAAGTGCAAAGACCAATGGACGACTTCGTGAACATGAGTTCAAGGGCTAGTGCAAGGGTCTTGTATGATCGGTGCGCGTTGAGGTCCACCTTCCTTCCAATAACCTCTCCATCCATATTCACTTTCACCCATCCAGCAACCCGTACCTTCTTCTCGCTCTCCTCCTTGTCCTTGTGCATTTCAGATTCATTGGTGGCGGTCTTCTTGGTATCGGCTTCAGATGTGTTCTCTTTAGCCTGATTGAACAGGCTGTTCATCCTGAACTGTCGAATTGGTGGCCATCCCACCACTCCAAAGCTGCTGCCAAACCAGGAAATGCAGTTAGGATTAGTTGAAAAGTGTTGCAAGTTTCTATGCGTAGCTCAGCAACTCTGTTGCTGATACCTCTGTTCCTTATTTCACAGAAGATCTTAGCACACAATGTTCTGTCAACACACACATGTCGATATTTGCATATCAGAATGCAGATCACGCACCAAAGTCCTCATTTTTTTGTCCTTGATTTTCTAAGGACAGAGTCACACGGCTGTGTAATCTAAACAGTAGACATTTTGCAAATCTTTCTCAGAGTTTTGCATGATACCGTTAAGAAATCCATCTGCAGATATGCTACGACACCAACAGCGAGCAGAACGAGTGGCAACCAATCTTAAGCACTAATAAATTTTGTTAGTAAAGACACAAAGTTGCTACTGGCTCGAAGCTACAACTACTCTCCATCAGAATTAATTAGTTTAAAAAAGAAACTTTTTTTGTGACGAGTATATTGCTAAGAAATTATAAGAACAATCAAGAATCATGTCGCTGTTGTTTCAGCTCACCTGTGTGGATGACCGGAAGCAACCGTCCCGGGCGAGGTGGTGGCTGTGGGCCCCTCCTCCGCCTTCGCCCTCTTGCTCGCCGCCGCCGCCGCCGCCGGAGATGAAGACGACACGGAGGAATCCGGAGACAGCGCCGCCGCCGCCGCAGCAGCAGCGGCCGGCCGCAGGTCTCTCGCCGTCAAGATTCTGCACGGAGAAGGAGTCATCTGCTGCTGCTGATGTTTCTTGGACCCAAGGCTGAGCCCCAGCTCGAGCTCCTCCTCCTCCTCCTCGTCGCCGGCGCCGGCGGAGCTCTCCTCCACCTCCTCATCAGCCTCCACCTCTTCCTCTGCTGCTGCTGCTCCTCCTCCTCTCATGGCGATTTGGCGATTTGCTCTGATTGTGCTTGTGCTTATGCTTGGCTCGTGTGGAGAAGAGGAGAAGAGACAGCAACCTCGAGAGGGAGGAAAGGAAGAGGAGAAGAGGCTATAATTTAGATGGAGCTTAGTTCTGGGTATGCGTGTGCTACTAGTGCAGGAGGCTTTGGGTTGGGTCCCACCGTACAGTGTACTGACATGTGGGACCCACTATGCTGGGGGTGGGGTCTCGAGTCGAGTAGTAGTGTTGCTAGAGAGCACCGGCCATTTTTTTTGGGCGAGCAGAGTGAAGTTTGGTTTACTTTGGTGTTGGGGTGGATTGTGGTAATGTGCTACTAATGTGTTTGGTGCTATGATGTGTGGTTTGTGTGTTTTTAGTAGGAGTAGCATGAGAGAGTGGATGATGTTGTGTTTGTCTGGCTTATTTCATGTTAGTAATGGAGGGAGGTGGAGTTGGTCACTAAGAAAAAATAATATACATCACAACACGCTAGGTAGAGTAATTATCCGATTTGTAGTGGTATGTTCTTTGATTTTATTTGGTGCTTTTATTGTTTCGTAAAAACTTGTACTCCATTGACCCAGATGCTTATATATTATATTTTCGGACGAATGGAGTATAATATATAATTGTATAGTCGAGCATTTTAGTTACAAACAAACATTGGTGTAAAGAGCTCATAAATCTTATCACCCACCAAGTATTTTGGTTAAGCGACATCACCACTTTAGTTTGTTAAAGGATGAAAATATCTATGATAACCATTCCCTAAGTTATGTAAGAGTATACAGTAGCTGCATAAACAGGTATGTAGTACTCCATCTGTCCTAAATTATATGGCGTATTTTGACTCGTTAAAACAAGGGTTTGATCAAAAATTTCTTTACTAAAAAATATTTTTATGACACAAAATTTATATCGTTAGATTCATATTCAAAAGTATTATCTTATGTTTATATTTTCTCAGCGTAAAAATTATATCTTAATAGAAAAATTATGGATCATACCCTTGTTCTAACGAAATAAAATATGTCTTGTAATTTGGGACGGAGGGATAATAATAATGGGACAGACAAGGGGGAGACAAAGCAATTTGCTTCTTTGTGGGATGGTTGCCCGTTGGACAGTGGGCCCCGGAGTTTTGCTTTTGTTGGTGTACAAAATGCAAAAGACAAAGGGAAAGAGAGGAGGTGAAAACGAAGAAATGGGAAAGCGATGAATGGAAGAGGGGCAGAGGAGGGGGAAGTTGGTCACGTGCGCCCTCACGTGTCCTTTGCATGCACCCTAACAGCATAGCACTAACTAGCTCTTTGCTCCACGGTAATATCTTCGGTTAAAATACAAAAGAAGTGGAATCAATGCTAAGGGCTCATATGGAACACATCAATTCAAAACATATAGCAACAATAAAAAAAACACTATATATCGAGGTGACACATTATTTAAATTCTTATGAATTAATGAAACTTGTTTGACCGCTTCATAGGAGAAGTGTAGGATTTAGGAAGAAAGACTAGGAAATTCCATGAGGTTGAATCTTATGTTTAATATCCTCCAAAATTCTTGAGATATATGGAATTTGTAGAAATCTTGTATAAATTTTTTTGATGGAATTTCAATCTAAAAATTCTTTCAATTTTTAGATTCGACCCGTGATTTTAGAGCTAAATTGTGTGATTCTAAAAATTTTCATCGGTATCATTTGTAATATTTTAATAAAAAAGAGAAAAACTTTTTTTATTAAAAAATAGTCTCTTGTATATACCCTAATATTACATCGTTACGAGCTAGTAAAAGCTACTACAATTCTACTACTGTGAGCAAGCAATCGATGGGAGACTGGATCGAAGTGGTGGACCATGCAATACAGTCAAGTGTTTCTTGTTCTAGCTATAGCTACTAGAAGGAGGCAGCTCCGGCAAGATGACATTTTGCCGGCCAGGCAGAGGCCAAAACAATACTGCTGCTCTGTTTTGACCTCCTATCGCATCCGCATTGCATATGTAGACCTTGCACTTTTGCACAGACGGACAATATGCAGGTTATTGGAGTGTACACCAGCGCGTGTGCGCGTAGAGAAACCATTCATGGGGAAGGTGACCAATATTGAGAGAGAGGGAGATCTGAGGCAAATTAAATAAAAAAAAAGAGGGCATGTTTGGGGAGCTTCTTAAGCTGCAGCTGGCAGAAGTTGTCCCAAACGGTTCACAGTTTCTGAAAAGCTGCAGTTACAATTTCTGGAAAATGAACTAAGAAGCCAGGAGCTGGAAAAGCTGGGTTTCAGAGCTTTTCCAGATTATTAGAATCTGATTACCAGACAATTACTTCTCGAAATCTTAAGAACATCTCCAAGAGAAGAGAAGAGCTAAATGACTAGATATACTATATTTTAGTTATTGTGTGGAAAAAATATCCTCTAAGAGACTATCTATTTGAATTGACTAGCCATCCTAATAGCCAAACTAGTTTCCTCAATATTCAAATTTGACTAGTTATCTCTCACGGTAACAAGATAGCTATCCATGGGCCCTACGCAGCAACAAGTTATATCCTACTATCAATTTAGCTGGTCTCTTCTCAAATTAGTTAGTCTCCTCTCATATGAATGAAGAGTCTTTTTCAGAAGAAAAATGAAATGTCAAGATACCTCTCTTACTCTAAGCTCCCCAAGGCGGAGAGAGAGGGGAAGAGGGACAAGCCGACAAGAAAAGCGCGCCAACTGTTGACCCCTCTCCGACAACCTTCCGACCTTTCCCCTCTCTCTGTCCCCACCACCAACAATCCACTCCACAACAGCAATTCTTCCTTCTCTCTTCTCTCTCTCTCAAAATTCTTTTTTTCTTCCTTCTTCCTCTCTGACGCGGCCCGGTCCACTGTCGTACTGCAGTACTGCTAGTATTGGACCAGGCTGGGCCGGCCCATGATTCTTCTTGCGTATAAAAAAGCTACGAGTAAGCAAGTATTTTGGACATCGATCAGGCAAGGCCTGGTTTGATTTAAGCCAAAATAGGCCAGTCCAGGCCTACCCTTATCAGGACCTTCAAGCTCCTCACAGAGTTTTTATATGGGAGAACTTGAGAAAATACGCATAGAGCATACACTCACATTATTCGTATAAATTATTGTCCGTGCAAAATGTTACATCGAAAAGATTTCAATATACTGTTACACCTTTAACCGAAGAAGATTACGTGTTTTCTTTTGATTAAGTAGTCCGTATTGGTATAGATCTTACGGCCAAAGTGCTCCATCGTATTGATGACGGTGGTTTTGCAACTCTTTTCTTAGAAAACACTGCCACTAATTGTGCCTCACGTTGGAGAATTGGTCGACCGAATCACCCCGCTCAAACACAGCTGCTGCCCCCATGCCAGATCCTGTAACCAATTCATACACATAGTTAGCACATGTCATGAAAGTTTACCAACGAAAGCTGCTTGCTTTGCATTCTCCTGCAGGCATCGAAATCCAGAGAGAACAACTCACCAATGCACATGGTGACGACACCGAACCTGCAGTCTCTGCCCCGGCGCTTCATTTCGTTCAGAAGAGTTGCGATGCACCTGGCACCTGACCAACAGAAGATCAATCGACATGTAAATGGCATGCTTTTCCAACATCTTAATAAAATTGGTCGACTGAATCTTTCGGCCGACCCGGCAAAAAAAATTAAAATAAATGGCATGCTCAGATGATCTGTACACCAGGTTACAGATAGCAATGCTACATCCATCGACATCTCCACATTCTAAAACCAGCATGATAATCTCCCATATATGTAGGTGTTTGGTTACCTGTTGCGCCAAGAGGATGTCCTAGGGCAATTGCGCCTCCATTCACATTTACTTTTGATCTGTCCAGTCCTAGCTTGTTGCAGCAATACACAAACTGGGAAGCGAAGGCCTATACAAGGATATGGATGGCATGTGTATCAGCCATTGTAAAACAGTACGTGTAATGGCTTAAACTAATAATGTAACAACTAACAAACCTCATTCAGTTCAAACAGATCGATGTCTTCAATCTGGAGGCCAGCAGACTTCACTGCAGCTGGTATTGCTACCGCAGGACCAATACCCATAACAGCGGGGTCTACTCCAACAGCAGCGAAGCTCCTAAATGATGACAATATATGAATGGATCAGTTACAAGAAAATGTCAGCATACGTTAAATCCCAACAGCAATAGCAATAACAATAAAATATATATTTCATATAGCATTCATGAGCACATGTTAAGACTGAACAGATGATGTATATACAACAAAATGCAAAATGCAGCACCTGAAAACACCAAGTATAGGAAGCCCCTTCTTCATTGCTATATCCCTCCTCATGAGAAGAACAGCTCCAGCACCATCGCTCACTTGACTAGAGTTGCCTACATAGTTTCATTAATTTTTTTTATAAACATGGTGTCTCAAACAAACACAAACAAAGCCTCGTTGCAATAGTAGTGCTGCAATACCTGCAGTTGTGCTACCATCCTTCCGGAAAACTGGTTTAAGCTTTGCCAATCCAGATGCTGTGGTCCCTGGCCTAATTCCATCATCAACTGATACCACGACCTTCTTTTCCTCTCCAGTCTTGGGGTCAACGATCTGTACATGAAAGAAAGAATTCAGTGAACCTTGTATACATCCTGATTAACAAGAAAACACTGTGCTTCACAATGGCTCAACAATAACTATTCATGACTTAACAATAACAATGAACAATAAACTAGGTTAAGACTTGATCTGAATTCCCAGTTAACATCACATGAACTAAAAAGAAAAACAGTGCATCTAACCTTTGTAGGCACCGGAACAATCTCATCTTTGAATTTCCCAGCAGCTGTGGCTGCAGCAGCCCTCCTATGAGACTCGGCCTGTTAAGAACCAATATTTTCATTATATTTTGAGTAAAAGGGGGGCAGTGGAGAAAAAACACAAAACGAATGCATGCCAAGTGACTCACAGCAGCCTCATCCTGCTCTTGTCTTGTTACACCAAATCGATGTGCAACATTTTCAGATGTTATTCCCATGGGCAAAAGACAATCCTGTGCTTTCTGGACTTCATTGACCTGGAAATGACGATGTGTTAGAAGGAATCACTAGAGAATCTACAGAAACACAGAGGGTGCACCGGTGCATACTTTCGGGTTTACTTGTCCTTCCCAGCCCATAGCATTTACCGACATCGATTCCAGGCCTGCACCAATCCCTGTTTCGGACAGAAAAGGAGAATTTAGTACCTTAAAATGAAGCAGCCATGCAGCGAAGTTATCATACTGTATTGTCTAATTAATTACCTATATCATAGAACCCAGCCTTAATGGCCGCAGCAACATCAGCAACTGCCTGTAACCCAGAGGAACATTGCCGGTTCACAGTCCTAACAGGAACGGTTTCTGTATCGACAGAAAAGGAAAATCAAGGAAATGAAATCAGTGTCCATAAGAAAGAAGCCTGTCTTCACAAGGTGACATAATTGCAAACACGCAATTACCAGGAAAACCAGCATAGAAAGCTGCTGCCCTGCATTCGACCGCACGCTGCGAGCCTGGACCTAAAACTGTGCCAACTACAATGTCACCAATTTCACCTGGGTTGATCCTAGTGTTGTCCAGAACAGCCTATAAAAATAAGAATTAAGCAACACATTGAGAACGTCCGTATAACCACTGAATTACAACATGAAGGGCAATATTACTAGGCCAGCTCAAACCTTAAGAACTGTTGTAAGAAGGTCCTCTGGGTAAGTATCCTTGAAACCTCCTCGCTTGGCCTTGCATATGGGTGTCCTGTAGGCACTGCAGGTGGATAAACATAGAAGAAAGTGGTTAGAAGAGTGTCCATCACATCCTTTGATCGATTCAGATACGTGGTGGCATAATCACATGGCTAAGCACTCAAACATGCTACGGACAAAAAAAAACATAGAAAAAACAGTTTCTAGTACACTTTGGGAGATTAAGTGTTGCAAAACAGCAAACTTATGATTTACTAGCATGATCTCAGCTACAAGGTTATCCTAAACTATGAGATTAAATCTTCAACATCTGTACTAAACGCATTTGACTTGGGAGCAGCGTACAATAAATACATACATCGCGATTGAATAACGAATACCGGCCCAAACCAAGCAAAGCACCTCCTACAATCCTAAGTAGAGTCTCACTGCAATTGCTCGAATTTTACAATTCCTATAACTTGGGAACTACTTACTCCTAGTACTCAGTATCTGCATCCACTGACCTCAATTGGGTTAAGATTCCGTGGAAGCAACAAATGAAAAAAAAAAAACCAACAGGAGGAAGGAAGGGGGATTAGGGATGATGGCGGCTTACGCGACGACTACGACATCATCCCCGTAGGCGGAGGTCCTGTGGTAGGCGGCGCTGTCTCCGGCCGCGCACTCCGACGCCTGAACCAAACCGTCCCAGATTCAAACAAACAGTTCAATTGATCAATCAATTGAGCGCAGAGAGAACAACAAAATCGAGAAATCAGAGAGATGAGGGGAAACAACTCACGGATAGCAGCGGCTGATTGGAGGAGGAGGAAGAAGAGGGGAGGAGGTGGGCGAGGAGCACGCGCTGCCGATCGATCGCCTTCTCCATGGCGAGAGATCCGAGCTCTTCCTCTTGCGGCGAGGTGAGGTCTCCTCTTGTTTGTATCGTCGCTTCGCTTTTTGTGGGAAAATAAATAAAATCGATTACTTCACGCAACGAGCGACGCTGCTGTCTTTATGTAGGGGAGGAGGAGAGTCAGCAATCAGATCAGATGGAGTTTTCAGATAAGCCCATCGCCTAATTTGTCTTTTTCTTTTCCCTTTTCTGCTCGTTGCGGATTTTATTTTTATTTATTTTCTGACTATAAAATACTGTATAGTAGTGATACAGTAGTCCGGTAGCAGCACGTACCAAACTACCATACCAGCAGGCGAAGGTCGCTTGCACGTAACGGATTCATGCACAAAATAACGGATTCTCTCCGTATTTTGTGTCCTTTTATCGGTATACTAGCTGTATAATAATTTTATGACTACGACGTGGGTACGAGATATTGTGGCATAGTGCCATCGAAGAAAAAGGAAAAAAGAATACTCGCGGAGATACGATACGAGATCTGGACTCTAGGGACACGACGATGATAACTATGGACGATCAGTTCGTCCCAGTACTATTATCAGTTTTATATATATGCCTTTATGGATAATTAATTTAGGAGTAATTGAGATACTTACAAGTAAGTAGTGCATATGCGATGCGAATCGTGAAACCGTATCGCACGTGGAACCAAACGTGGGGAGTTTCCCCTCGTCTGCTTCCATACGCTTTGCTGACGTCAGGCATGATGCCAGCAGTGGATCAGATCAGATAAAGAAGACACAAGAGTGGCCGTAAACAGACAAGCCTGCCTTCCCAAGGCGTAAAGCCCATCTTGTATTTGTTTCATATGGGCTGATCATGCAATCTGATGCATGTAGACTCATGTAAAACAGCTCAACTTTTCCAAATGATTTGCATTTTGTAAGGATTGACGATAATTCAACTGAAACTTACAAATAAAAGCTGCTGCTGCAGCTGCTTCTTCTTCCTCATCTCAATGAATACACAGTACACTAGGAAGGAGTACACCAACACTCGCATGAGCAGCGAGTGACCAAGTTGTGAGTTTTTTTTCTCTTTGGAACTGTCGACAAATTCAATCTAAAGCAACCAACCAATCCCTTTTTGAACAATTTTTACAAGGGTTTGTTTGTACACAAGGGCCATAGTTTCTGCTTCCTCCATCAGATTTCATCAGGTAGGGCAGATTTCAGGAACAGGAGGGTCGCCCTGAAGCTTTGCCTGTTGCTGTGACCAATATGCCTGTGCAGCTAGCACACGGTCCAGGAGCTCCTGGGGAACTGGCTCCCCCCTTCTTTGCTGCGGCGCAATGCTCGCAGTGTGCACCAGGGTCTTCCACTTATCCTGGTTCATAAAAAAAAAGTTTAACACATTTTAGAGAACCAAGGATATGACAGAGATCATCAAGATGGAAAGAAGCAGATCCGAAAACAAAAGTAAAAGGGGCTAGGGTTTACCTTGAGATCAACATAGGTCCTGTGACTCGAATTGCCAAATGCGCGGAATTTGACGTCCCTCCACCTAGACAAACCAGATCAAGAGGTGTCCACATGAGACATGTGAACTAGGTGATGATCTCGCGTCTATAGGAACTAAATTACTGGGCACAAAGCCACAAACCTTCCTGTTCCAAGGTGTTCGACCGCTTCCACCAGCACCTCCACTTCAGGAACAGTGAAAGGCCGCCTTATCCGTCTTTGCCCAAAATCTGGCCGCTTTGACCTAGAAAGCGGCACACAGGCCAGTGCCTGTACATTTGGGTCTTCAAAAGGGACAATCGCTTGGGAGTTTGCGGATGTTTCCTGTTTAATCCATTCCGCATGATAGTCAACAGAACCAGGATCACTCAGGCTGCAGCCTGGAGAATCTTGCATAAGCTGCTGGTTGTCATCAGGTTCTTCACATTTCACCCTGGAAATGGAATATTAAAATCCTTAGATGACCACATACAGCAAAAATCTATGGTCGTGCAGTTTCGGAAACTTCTGCAAAACAACAATGTTAACATAAACTATCAGATGCATCCTGGGAATGTTTTCTAATCATCACATCTAAATCCAAGCCTCCCGTATAGGAATGCAAATATATGCTTTCTCGTAACCTACATAGCAAATTTGTCCATGACAGATGCATCGGCAAAATCCATTTCTTCCTGCACTCTTCCTCCAGGGCGAGAATCTTGCCCAGCTTCACGTTCCAGAGTAAAGCCTATGTCATCTAGTTTTTTCCCACGGCAAATGCCAGCCTGACGAAGCGTCTTGTTGTCATTTTGAATACTTTTCCCTTGAAGAAGTATACCGACACGGATGCCGCCTTCAATCATAGTAGTAATTGCATCTGACACAGTTTTCTGAATACAAATAGAAAAAAATGTGGTTCATAAGAAGCCAAATGTCTATACACATCAACAAATATTTGGAAAGCCCTAAAGGGCAGCAAATTTAAGATGTATAAAAAAAAGGATGTGGGATAGGATTAAAACAAGTGTTGTGAAAAGGCATCAACCTTTCACTATGTATAAGTATGTCGCATTGTTAAAACAAGGAAACTAATCAGTCAAATACACATTGCCATGAAGTAGCTTATGTTTTCCTTAAATATACAACTCTATTGTAGAGCAGCAAATAATTGACATACTGAGTTTCCAAATCAACCGACATAGGATAGCACTAATAATACTAAGGTGATTGGCAGCAAATGAAAAGAGAACATCAAGATACACACATGAATACATGATTGCCGACTAATAAATATATAATATATTGATATGACAAATAACTTCTACTAAGAAGATACACATATGATGTTTTACCTTCAGCGAACCAACTGTTGCATTTTCAGGGATCTCAATTAGTAGTTCAGGGATGCTGAAAGATTTGATGGTTAACTTGACTGAAAAGAGAGAAGAAAGTAAGTCATTGTGTTCATTAATTAACCAACGGTTCTTTTAAGTCTACCCTACAGCTAAAATAAACATCCAGGGTGCCATCATAGCCTTCAGAAGCACATGCTGGATTTTGATAAGCCATACAAAATAGGGGTTCCACTGGGCTGAAAAGGCATGCCCGTGTCTCTTTAAGAAGTGTACCAAAACAGGGGTTTAGAATGTCCAATAATGCGCGTATGAAGGATTAAGTTGTACCAACTTCGTGCAATGTTACAAACTTACATCTTAAAGCAATTCAAATAACTTGTGGCCTACAATAAGGGAAACTGGCAATACAGAATATAGTTTCAGTTAAAATACCTTCATCAGATGGTTTTTCAGAGTAAAGTTGAGCAAGTCTTTTCCTCTTCAAAATTGGTTGTTGCACTCTTCGGCGCGTAGTGGACAATTTCTTTGCACAGAAATTCAGCTTGCTACCTAGTTAAATGATACGAACCTTAGTCAGTATAAAGTCCAAATCCTGCCAACTAGCTGAACAATAACATTAAGGAGGAAAAGAAAATATCTTCTCTTTTCACAATCTATGGAGCTGTAGAAGAGATGATATTAGCTCCAAATACCTTTACAAGACATCTCCCCGCATATCTTATTGCGAGCTGCCTTCCTTAATCTGGAGGCAAACAACCTCCTTATCCTACGGTCACCTGTATAATGTGGAATAAAACCACGGTTATTTCCTGATGTGCTTGGATGCACACACCCAGAAGAATTTTCGTCATCATCTCTGTCTGCAGCATGCTGCACTTTAGCCAAACATGAGGGATGGGAGCTATGGCCCTTGTCATGGCCGCACATGTGCATTCCTGAGTTACTAGCAGAGCTAGCCTCAGCAAGAGGTTTGGTGTCCAAATCCATGGTCTCAACCAAAGCACATAGAGCTGCAGCATCACTATCTTCTTGACTTCTGATCGCTGTTAGTCTAGCCCGATGCACTTGTTTAACCTCTGCTGATCTTGTGGACAAAGGCTGGCATGCTCCGTCAGATCCATACTCTGGAATGGTGCCAAGACCAAAACCCAATCGACATGATTTTCTACTGCTAACAAGTGAGTCCTTAGCCAACACATCTGGCTTTGCTGTTAGTGATTCTAGTACTGAATCAGCTAGATTTTGAGTCGACGAATTTTCAGCCAAGCACACATTAGCTTGTCTAGGAAAGCCACAGATGCCTGCACAGCCTACTACTGTACAACCTTTGCAGACATCTTTTTCCATAGCCACGCTTCTCAGCGGAAACGCTTCATCAATCTGCTCTGTTTTAACTGATTTCATGCTTGTAGCATGCCCTTCTGGTGTTCCATTTATGTTAGGTTCGCTAGATAATTTATCTTGATCTTCTAATAAATTTTCCGCAGCCGTTGCAAGCAAATCAAGCGCATACATCTGTTTTTTCCTTATTCTCGTGGAGCGTTTCACCTGAATTACAATTGACCATTAATACATAGCCAATTATGCAGGGAGAGCACCTAAAATAAGGGCACAGAATAATCAAATATGTACCGGAGCCAATGTCGGCTTAAGCGGCTTAACGGGAACCTGATGGCCATGGGACCCATAGTCCAACCTCTTTTGCAACACCATGTCTTGCCCTTGAGTAAAGGAAATGTGGTCAGTGACAGCAAGAGGAAGCAAATAAAACATCCGCCATATCGGTCTGCATCGAATACAAGTGAGATTCAGCGAAATTTAATCAAACAGTAAAGGATAGAAACATCCTAATACTACAAGAAAAATGCTGAATTATCCACTTCTGAAATGGAAAGAATGCATCTATAGTGAGCCCCCATCAAACCAACAAATATTTCGCTGAAACTACAGTTACTTGTCTGTAACACATCTAAACCCCTTCAAAAAGGAGGAATCTCTGTATCTAAACCCACCAACCCACCTGAGAAGATAATTCTATGAACAGATCTGTGTATAATACAAACCGAATCAAACAATTGAAACAATCATTCCGGTTTTACACACAGAGCATAAACCACCCCCGAATTGCAATCGGCGACTGACGAGGGGGGAGAATCGCATTACCCGTCGACGCTGACGAAGAGGGCCGTGCCGGCGGCGCCAGTGTCGAGATCACTCCCGCTCGGCTAGGTTTGCAGGCTCCGGAATCCGGATCGGAGAGCAGATGGGTCGCCGGCGACGAGGGGAAGGATCCGCCGCTCGTCGCCTCTAGGATTGGAGGAGGAATTCGATGCCCATCATCTTCCTCTTCTTGCTTGTTCTCTGCATACAAGAATCAATTTTATTCCATTTCGTATAAACAAATACAGATATCGGAGATAATCTAACGCGATAATCAGCCAAAAAAGAAGATAAACAGTCAGTGTCTGGATCAAGAAGATGCTGGGGTGATTAACCTTGGGGACGGGAGAGGGGAGAAGGTTCCAGAAGGTTCCAGATGCGCAGAGCAAGAGCAAGAGAAGGGAAGGGGATTAGGAGAAGAGGAGGTTGGGGAAAGAAAGGATTGGAGGAGAAAACCCTCGTGGAAGACAAGGGAGAGGTTTTACGGTTTACTCCTACTACTGTTTTTTTTTTTCTCTCTTTGTAATCAATCAATCCATGGAGAGGAGAAATGGTTGGTTGGTTGGAGATGGGCTTGTGAATAATGGACGGCCCATTGGGTGATTGATGAATGTGGGCCGTTGGATTATTGATGGTTGGGCTTCGTTTTCTAAGAAGGAAAGCAAGATGGGATTGGCCTGCTAAGTTATGATGAAAGGCTGTATAACTGGAGGCCCAATTTGAATGGGCATGATTAATCACAGGCAGCTTTTATCACGATTTTGTTGTGATACATAAATGTCCTTTTAGGAGGAAAACGAAGAGATCAATTCAGCAGATCGTTTGGGTCATGGACTTGGTTGACAGCATGACATTTCACCCTATTATTCCTTACTGAAAAAGATCGTGAGAATGTACAAGTTGAGGGACCTCTTCTGTCTGCAACTTTGAGCTTACACTACCGATAATCGTGAGTATATCAGGTGGTACTAAACAGTTTCATGCTACCGGACTACCAACATTTAAAAATACATAAAAAAGACATAAAAAATCTGAGATATGCAACACTATGACATGAAACAGCATAAAAAAACAGTATAAAAAACAACTTAAAATTCAACCTACACATGGAGAAAAAAAAAAGACAAACCTATGCTCCAAATAGTGTCAAACAAGTCACATAACTATTCACCTAAGTGTTGTCTTTTTTTCTCTTTTTGTTGAGAATTACACAGTACAATGTAACACTCACAACGCACGCACACTCATCCCTATGAACGCACACACGTAAACTCTACCACTATGAAAATTTTCAAAGACTGGGCCGGCAAGAAGAAGTCACCACGGTCGTCTCGCTGTCGACAGGTACTTCACTTATTACTGAAATCACAAAGCCGTTAAGTTTTAGAAAATTCATTTCCACAAGAAATCGAACCCAGGACCTCGGATGCTTCTTAGGCTCTTGCTACAGGCCCGTTTATTTTTTTCCTCCTTGTGTAATCAAATTTTGAGTTGATTTTTTATGATGCTACATGCTATAGTTTTTTACGTCGTAGATTTTTTTTTGCATTTTTTTGACTTTTAAAATATATTTTTGAAGGTTGGCACCGGTAGCAGGACACTGTTCAGTAGCACAAGATACTTTCTCCAATCAATACATACAAATCGGAAAAGGTTACTCAAATAATCAAGTCAATTGACAAAAACCATTCCCAACGGATACACGTTCTCTTCCATGGTACCACTAGCTTTCATTGCATGCATCAAGCACTGAATCTACAGCAAACATCCAAATAATCCAGCAAAGGTCGAGTACAAGTTAAGCAACTTGGCAGATACAGATACAACCAGATCATCATCAATCGCAGCAATGCATTCCCAAAGGTTAGCAAAATCGACAAACTGCCACCTACCACGGCGAGCAAGAATTTCCAGGCGACGGCGAGTCGGCGAAACAAACCATGGGCACAGCAGGCCGGCCGACCAGCCGGCACAAAACCAAAGGCCAGGGTGGTCCGGCTTATCCACTGCCACGTGACCGGGGCCCAAGGGAATCTCGGCAGCCAGTCGCGGCGCGCCACGTCGCCCGTTTCAGTCCCTGTAGAACACACAATCATGCCAGAATTCCACATCGGTCCACATCCAAACTGGAGAAGTTTCAGAGAGCAAACAATTCAGATCAACCACCCTTCTTCACTGAATGCAACTCCTCGTAGTAGTAGTTTGGTACATATCCATATCCTGTTCCAGGGTTTGTCAGTGACACCTTTGGTTAAAAACCACAATTCTACTGTCCTCAATGCATTCTACTGCCATGAACTAAAGCTCGGTCCAATTCAGTTTCAGTCAAGCTCAGCATATGCAAAAATGCAAAACAACCATCTTCAGTTTGCATATATTCATAAGGTTTACCATATGTATGGACCACTGTAATACCACCTCTGAATGTCTCTGATCATAGTAGAGGCATATGATGAGATACTAACTAGCACTAATTGAGAATTAATATCTGTGTGTGCATAGATGAGGTCAAAGTCCACCAATAGGATCTGAGCCGTAGCAGTCATTGGTAGGCCATCCCCTCCCATGCATTCCTATCCACCTCAGCTACCTGACAATAGACTGAAAGTATCCATCTCACTATAAATAACGTCCTCCGGCTACGATCTGCAAGAGGAAGGAACATTCAGAAACTAAGCACATAAGAAAGAAAGAAAGAGTGTAGACAGTGATATAATGGCCTGCATCAACACATTTCAGAGCTGCTCCGTCCTCAAAGGGGCAAAGATCAACGCTAGCAAGACCAGAGGGAGGGGATCACAGACCTTCCGGTGCCAGGCGTCGACGTTCATGGACGGGAGCCTCCGGCTTGAGATTGACGAGAACCCTGAAGCCATCATCTCCGGTGAGTGGCCGGAGAACTTCTCCCTGCTCAGTTACGACGATCTCCGTGCCTACCTCCGATCACAGGAGGCTGCCGTTCAAGCTGACAACCAGGTGATCGCCGTGCACTGATCACATAGTATATAGATATTCTTCTTATTATTCTTCAGATCATCAACTGTTGATCTTCTTCTTAAGATCTGGCTAAACTGTATATTTGGCGAATTGACAGCGTGTGGCACTCCTGAGTGAAGCCATGTCGGCTCCTGTGCTGGTGGCCACTGCCGAGCAGACGCTGGAGGAGGTTGAGTGCCACTTTGAGTCTGTCTCAGGGCTTCCAGTTGTAGATGCCAGCCTCAGATGTGTTGGAGTGATTGTCAAGGGTGACAGGGCCAGGGCTTCTCATGGGGTTAGCTCTCTCTTTCTTACTCATACACACATACATCTTTCTCTCTCTCTCTCTCACACACACACACACAAAAAAAAAAAAAACAAAAGAAGCGCTGATCGATTGCTACTTGTAACAGTCAAAGACGAAGATTGCACAAGTGATGACCTCCCCAGCCATCACTCTACCATCTGATAAAACAGTAATGGGTAATACATCGTTGCTTTCACCTTTTATTATTATTTTCCACTTAATTAACAGTTAATCTAACAAGTAATATGCAATACCTACAGATGCTGCAACTCTGATGCTAAAGAAGAAGATCCACAGATTACCAATCGTAAATCAGGACAAACAAGTAATAGGTGAGTTTCAAGCAGTGACCAAGACAGAACAACATACTTTGCATTTTTTTCTTGATATTATATCATCCTTAACATCGATAATTCAGAGTATGTTGCATGCTTAATGGGGTTCTAAACACTATTGACAGGTATAGTTACCCGTGCTGACGTCCTTCGCGAGTTGGAAGCTCTGCTGGAGGTTTAGATGCGGAGTCCATGCCTCAATCTTGTTGTGTATATGTAAATATTTGCCAGTGGTTTTTTGAATAGCAGGCAGATCTATAATTTGTATTTAGGAGTGTAGTAGCGTGAAACACCAAGATAAGCCTGAGAAAACCATCCGAGAGCTTTCCTTTGTACAATAAGCAAGCTATCAAACCTTCAGTGTTGTATGTCTGTGAAAAATGTTTACATTAGTGAATGGTGTCCGCTGCAAAGTAGATGGATATGCCTGAAATTACCTGTGAGAACAATACTAACAAGGTACTTCAAAGATGAATATATGCCTATTACTTTGCCAAAGATCTTATTGAACAATACTAACAAGGCAGATCTTATTGATTTTTTCATCATCAAAGGATGCATAGAACAATAGGACTTACTAACAGACAAAAATAATGATGGTCAATGCAAGAGATATATGCCTATTACTTTGCCGTCTCTGAGCACAAACAGGGAATATGGAAATGTGCCATACCCAGCAGGTCAATGCAAGACAGATGAAAAACATAAACAAATATCCATAATGAGTGGAATGAATCTTTGGATAAATAGGAAACCTAATATTATAAGTTGAAGGAACCATATGTATTTCAATGCTCAGGAAGACCCAAGAAGAGAGAACATACGAATTTTGTATGTCATTGCAATGCTGAGGCCATCATAACTCAGATCCGAGTTGCTGAGACTTCCCCTTGTTGATCTTCTCCCGAAGCAATACTAGCAGCAGAAATGGCCATTGAGGGAGTAGAACTTGTGTTTTTTTGTGAATCAGAAATGACTTTCATCTCTAAGTTTGGAATTACAGGAGGCTTTGTCCTTCGAGTAACAGTCATTTTCAACCCCTCAGTTGTGTGAATCGTTGCTCCAGTGGTCATCTCAACCTATCATATTGATACTTCACAGTGATTATCTGTATGTTGACAACTATGAAGAACCAGAAAGCAGGCAGTAATTATACCGGAGGTGCTCCTGGAGCCATCTGAAAATCAAAGCGCCTGACAAGCATTGCAGTTGCCACCACAGTCTGCATACAAGTTTCAGCATATCTGTGTTACTAGAATTGGAATCTTGCATGTTCAATAGTGATTAATACAGTATTTATCATGGCATGAAATCTGGTATCCTCATAGTAGAACAAAGTCTGAAAGCAACAAGGTCTCTGTAACACTGGACCAGAAAGTTTACTAAGTTTCCTTGAAATGTTAGTTTGAAATTAAAACCTGAAATCCTAAAAAAAAACTAAATTACCTCAAAAGTGGCAAACATGTCACCTACACATTTCCTTGGTCCACCACCAAATGGCAAGTAACTGACAATTCAACAGAATATGTGAGTCCCATTTTCATCAAATATTTAATTAACAGTGAGGCAGTGATAGTTAACATGATGCTAGCTGCAATAGAGAATGGAAGCTATCACAACCATATAACGGAGCTTAAAGAGTTTGACATGGCAACTAAAATTCAACATTTTGTTGTTTATCTGTGAGATCAAAGGTGTTGTCTCTCAACAAAGAAAGGTTTGTGTCCCATATTGAGTTCAATCTAAGCTGACAAAATAACAGGACATGTAACAACAAGCCAAGCAAATGCAGATTATCGTTGTTAAGTTTCAGTGGGATGTCCAGGAGACTTATTGTTTGTTATTACTGATGACACTTTGCTATTCTATTAACACGATTTGCAGGTTACATGTTTTATGTCTTGCATCAACTTCCTACAAGACTGCAACAAGGAAGAAGTTTGTAGTCGTCTAGTCGAGACAAAAGTCTTCATTAACTCAGGATGACACAAATTGTTATGTCTTCCAATCAAGGAGGTTTGTTCAAAACACCTCTGATCTTTCTTGATCAATACAACGTGTTCAGCTGTGGACATACTCTATTGTTGTTATTTGTCACAGGTAAGGAACTTATTGACACACACACTTGTCAGTTTATGTAAAATTACTGTTTCAAGTACTGTTTCTGTGTAACCAGTTACACTTCAGGCAATATGTGACAAGTGAATGTTATTCTATCATTGGTACTGCCAGAAAAGCAACAGATCTGTTTAGATAAAACAAAAGCAAGAGGTAGTTCAGTTTTTTGTGGAGCTTCACAAATTAGGTTCATTGATATAGCAACTTGTTGCTTTTTGAAATAAACTTAACACGGCAGTTCCAAGTTGCTTTGTGTCTTTGTTAGTTTGGAAGTACAACAGATGTTCCTTATAGGCTATAGCCATATGAGTAGCATTTTAACATGATTACATAGACTAGGGTTTAGCTCCCACAAACCATAAATTTATATATCAAGTGATCACAGCTATCTCATCTTTACTGTTTCAAAAGAAATGTCCCAATTTTTCTTAATGTTATGGTTGACAGCCTTATCAAAGTCATAAGATTGTGGCTATGACACATGCCAGAATTAGCGACTAAATTAATTCGAACCACATGAAGAAATTTAGATGATTTGCATCAAAGAAGAAAACATAAATGTTTTTGCGATCTCTAGAAAAATTATGATAGGTGCATCACATGGACAATATATTGTTTTTATCTAAAAATGCAAAACTTCTTGTCAAACAAGAACAAAACTATACTGAGCATAATCAAATGTCTAATGATTCTTGCAGTAGAAAGTAGAAATTAGTAAATGGGGGAACTAGAGTGACAAGGTTCATCCAAAATAAAGAGCTAATGCATTTTATAATATTAATAGAGATGGAACCTGAAATTTTGGTTTATCTCATTTGGATTTGGTCCATCCAAAGGCCATCTTTCTGGATTAAAAACATCTGCATCATCCCAATGCTTTGGGCAACGATGTAGGTTCCACACGGATATGAAAATGTCTTCTCCCCTGGGAAACAAAGGATTTTTTTTTCAGAATTATAGGGGAAGGCTAAGTTTCTAATGAAATTTAAAATAAATGCCAAAACAATCAAATGTCCTAGAGCTATGACCAGAAATGGCATACAAGCAGAAGACAGATTGGGAAGATGACTTATACTTGCACACATCTAAAAGCCCAGTTTCACCAGGACTCTAATGGTGCAAGACTAAGTCATAGTCATGACCTTTCGTTTTCAGCAGTACTGAACCAGTTTCCTTCTGCTTTGTTTTTTCAAATGAAACAACAGCAACCAGGACTACAGAATAGATTTCCTACACTTGAGACGAATAAGTTCTGATAATATTTTCTTTACCGGCCAATCGGGTACCCTCCCAGCATATCATCCTCTATAGAGCGACGAATTAAAACTGGTGGTTGTGGATAGAGTCTCAATGACTGCAAAAAAAAAAAGTGATTCCATGACATTCATTTAATGATGATACTCATTGTTTAATGAGGTAGCTCTGATCTGTTTATCACTTACTTCATTAATAACTCTAGTAGTATACTTCAGTTTCTTCACATCCTCAATTGTTGGTAAACGGTCACCTAGAACAGTATCAGCCTGTCCATAGGTGAGTGAAACAAGTCATTTGTAAATTGTAAAATGTAGAAGCACATGTCTGTGGGAAATACTATCTTAAATGTAAAAGTAACTTTACCTCATCTTGGAGCTTTGCCATTACATTTGGATACTGCAATTTATTAATGCCAAAACAGGTAAAAATATGAGTGGCTTAATGCATATAAATGAAAGCAATACAGCATCATTACATATTGCATCACTAATACAGAGATGATTTGGGTTACGAACATATTGATACCTTAGATAGAAGATAAAATGTCCATGTCAAGACTGCTGCAGAGGTCTCATGGCCAGCGATGAGCATTGTCATCAGATCATCACGGAGTTGCTTGCTGGAGACCTAACGAAGACAGGTTGAAGCAATGTGTGGACCCATTCAAAGATTAATAATAGTTGTCAAAAAATATCATTAATAGTTTAAGCTGCAGGTAAATCATACATCATCTCCAGATGCCAAAAGAAAGTGAAGAATACTGGGATCTTGCTCGTTCATGTACTCCTCATGAAACTGCAGATCTTCTTCCTCGACCAATCTCTGCAAGAGCAATAGCAGACAATATAACAGCTGTGATTTTTTTAAAAAAAAAAGGAAAAGAAAAGGAAAGGTCAAAGCATTAGAAAAAAAAAGTCCACCTTGCACGTGTCAATTAGTTCATCAAGAGTGTTATTTATCAGTGCAAGAGCTTCATTGACTTTCTTCTGCCGCGGAGAAATGTCTTTCCATATGGGTATTTCCCAAGTTGGTATAGGAGAAGTGCTTCGCATTTCTGCTTCTCGTAGGGTCACATACACTGCCTGGTAATCAATTTAAAACAAGGTGTTTTTTATAAGAAAAGCAGAAACTCAAGCAAAGAAAATACATCTTGAACTCCAATATACTGTAAAAAACTGAATAAGAACCTCAACTATTCCATTATCGTAAGATAACGAGTCAAAATCATAGTTGAACACTGCCTTCCCAATGACATCCAGTGTTAGTCGAGAGAACAAAGATTCCATCTCTACATCCTCCCCGTCCGATGCCGCCTTGTCCAACTTCTGGCACAGCCGATCTGAAGCTTCTCCAAAGAGACCTATCATTGCGGTCACATACTGCAAAACAAAATTCAAATGAGTTAAACTACATCTGAAGGACAAATTATGCTAAACCTTAGTAACAAGGGGAGTAGAAAATTGAATAAAACCTTCTGGTGCAATGCTGGTACAATTGCGCGTCTCCGAACACGCCAAATCTCCCCATCTGCAGGGATCAAACCCGTACCCATCACAAACTCTAAAATCTCCGCTAGAATACCCTGCGCCCACAACAATCCAATACATGCCGTTAATTCCTGCCTGGAGCACAGCCTAGAACACGTCTAGTCGTCTACATAAAAAAATTGACAAGAAAACCTTGGAATAAGCTCTGGAGTTGTCCCTCAGGATGTGCTTAGCTATAGCTGGATCAGAGACAATAAGGAAAGACTGTGGAAAACAACAAGTAAAGACAAAAAGTTTATCAGACCATCCATCAGTAACAACATGCTATAGCTAGGGTTCCAAATTATTATTGCAGCATGGAGAGCAATTGGGGTTTCTGGTCTGATTGTTGGTCACCTTAGGGCCGAAATTGAGGCGGAAGATGCCGCCGTAGGTGATGAAGAGATCATAGAGCGGCATGAAGAAAGCCTGATCCGCAACCGCCCTGATCGACCCCACCGCCTGAGGAATCTCCGGGCCTCTACTCGCTCCGCCGCCCGCCAGCTTCGTGAGCAGCCCGGCGGCGAGCTCCCCCGGTGGCCCGAGCTTGGCCAGGTTCGCCGCGAGGGGAGCAACCCACCTGAAGCAGAAGTAGGAAAAAACAAGTTTTTTTTTCCCCAATCAGAGAATCAACGGAGAAAAGAAAAGCAACGAAACGTGAGAGAGGATGATGAGGCGGGAGAGAGGAGGAGCACCGACGCGGGGCCTTGGGCGGTGAACTCGCCGGAGGCAATGCGGGAGGCCAGCTCAGCCTGGCGCCGCCGCCGCCGCTCCTCTTCAAAGCCTCCACCTTTGCCGTTGCCGTTGCCGCCGGAGGCGGAGCAGCGGAGGAGGAGCTCACGGCGACGACCAGCAGCCGCAGCCGCAGGAGGAGGAAGGCGCAGCTGGGCATGGCCGGAGCTGAGGAATCCACGGCAGGGAGGAGGAGCAACAGCAGCGGTGGAGGTGGTGGCCATGGCAGTGGGCAGTGACGTCACCCAGCTCTCTCAGAGTCAGTGGTGCATGCAGTGAAGTGAGGAAGCAAAATCAATGGTGGTGAAGGGGATGAGGTGGAGGGGACGTGGGGTGCTCTGGTCCTCCGTTCCGTTCCGCATAGTATAGCGGCCGGCTCGAAGAAGACGACGACCAATCCGTTCTCCAGAGATGCTATTCGAGTGTAACGGAATCTCTTGCTCCCCGGCCGGCCGGCCATCGCCCCAGACCGGGATCTTT
The DNA here is from genome assembly GCA_000325765.3 of Leersia perrieri. Lineage (NCBI taxonomy): Eukaryota > Viridiplantae > Streptophyta > Magnoliopsida > Poales > Poaceae > Leersia > Leersia perrieri. The sequence goes on from CM002480.1 coordinate 25,706,273, forward strand.
TGCAGCACTGCTGTCACAAGAACAAAATGGATGTTAGTTAGGCCTTGTTTAGTTACGGTAAAAAAATTTTAAAAAATATCACATCAAAGGTTTAACGGATGTCGAAAGGAATTTTCGAACATAAATAAAAAAATTAATTTCATAACTCGTATGTAAACCGTGAGATAAATTTATTAAGCATAATTAATCCATCATTAACACAGATAGGTTACTGCAGCACTAATGACTAGCATGGACTAATTAGACTCAGAAGATTTGTCTCGCGGTTTACATGCAAACTGTGCAAATTAATTTTCTTTTTAATCTATATTTAATGTTTCATGCATGTGTCGAAAGATTCAATATGATTTTTTTGGAAAAATTCTTTTTCAACCAAAAAAGGCCTTAGGTTCAGAATTCTTTTTCAACAAATATAATGAAAAAATTACAAGTTTTGAGGTCGGATGATGAAAAAAATAACTTTAGCACCTAGTCGGATTACAAAAGTTCGATAGGTTACTTATCGAACTGCTGCTATACGGCGGGAATGCCTGTCGAACAACCATAGTTCAATAGGTTATGATGTGGCACATATTGGGAATATACACATGCATATCATATTTTTACCCTGTTAAACTATGGATGTTTGATAGGGTGCTAAGGATGTGCTTTTAACAAACCGACGCCTGCATTTGCTATATTCTATTAAAACAATATTATTTGTAAAATAATCTTTAGGTTCACCCTAACAAATGGAAGCTACTAGCTAGGCTCAGTCCCATTTTTTTCTAAGATAAAACATATGGATTGTTATTAGTTCTGGCCTCTAAGTACTAGGAGAACGATTTCTTACCGATAAGAAAAAGGGAGCTTTTTTAATTTGAAAATGGTATTACTACTAAGTGACTGTGCAGTGAAGGATGGAGAAACCGAGTAGTATCATGGTAATTGATAAAAACGACAGAAAGTGCATGAATTTTATGTGATGGCTGCTGATCTTCAAGATACCCTCAATGGGACGGTGTTGGCATTTTTCTACCCTTTAACTGCAAACCATTATATGTCCCTGTAGTTAGATGTTGTTGCCAGGGTATACCATCAGAACACGCTGTATCACAGTGATGTCTACGTGTAGCAATCATGAGAGGTTGATTTTAGTTTACATTTTTAGATAATCAAAAAGAGCATGTACTATTGAGGAGTACTACCTCAATAGTCCATATCCTACCAGCTGCGGCCAGGGTTGACAATTTCGATGGATTTTGACTGGATTTTGTGAAATTTCAACATTCATGTGTGGTTTAAAATCTATAACCCACTAAAATTTCAATAATTCGATCAAGTTCATGTTTGAAATAATAAAATGTGAAAAAATAATAAAAATTCCTAACAATACTATGGTATTATAATTATGTTTTGGCAAAAAAAATTCAAAATATATTAAATCTAGATGAATCGTAAACCATGGCTGCAGCTCCAATTGAGAAATTCAGATATGAATCCAAGTGCACCTAGTACAAGAGCATGGGCGCTCTGCTCTGAAGTGATGATTCCAACGCGACTCCTTGCAAGTTTTCGAAGGGGTATGAGACGTCCATTTCCATCATCCGAGTCATCAAATGAAGCCAGAAGAAGAGTAGTTTTCAGCTCACAACACGGTTCCAACTTGCATTCTTCCTAATAAAATGATGCCGAAAAAAAAAAGGCAATTTATCTTCAAGGTGGAATGGATCATGTCGTGGAGAAAAGAAAGCCATTTATAAGTATTTCACCTATTTTATCCCTCATTGGTAATTGAAGGCCAGATGAATATAGGAGCATCCTTCAGATAATGCATCAGCAGGACTTAATAATTGGGACAGTGAACATCAGGTCATCACCTGCAGGTGACAGTTAATAGCTTCAGGAACAGGGTTCAGAGGAAACCGGGAAAGCCAATTAGCCAAATACAGTGAGTTCAGATGAGGAAACTCAGAAAGCCCCTCCCACACTGCTTTTAAGGAGGAACTGAAATGGCTTCCTGAGACATGGAATTTGAGACACCAAACCAGCTACTCAAGCTGCTCATCAGAAAATTTATATTGGTAATTCCAATTATGTAAATCAAAATGGACGATCAAGTGATTTTTACATGTCATTTTGCTCCCGTAATTCAGTTCTGCAGACTATTGAGCTGATGGAGCCTGTTTGCCACTTGTACTTCTCGACATTATTTCTGCAATACAATCCACCGATATGGACGGTGATCATGCGCTCAACTTCTTGAAAAAAGTACTGTATGTGTGCGTATTCAGAAGAAGAATAAAAGGGTACAACATCATCTGGGTACTTTCATATCGAAATCTCATGCTACAGTTTGACATCCTTAAGGAGTCTTGCAGCCATAGCTCCACATCTTCTGATTTCCCAGTCGTCCAAGTTGTCAGTTTTGGCTTCTGCTGAATCTGAGCCAGTGCCACCATTCTCAGCTTCAGGGTCTTCATCATCTCCTGGGTTGGAGACAACCTCTTCCTCTTCGTTGTTGCTATTATCGCTGATCCCAGCTTCAGGGATCAATGTTGCTTTGGGGTCCATCATGTAAAGATAAATACTGGGATGATGGTATTTAGCATCCATCTGTGTCGGAATTCAAAAACAGTGTGACGGTAGGGAATATCTTTAGCTCAGATGCAAAAAAACAATAACGATAAATGGTAGTATCTGATAAGCTCAACTCTTTAAAGTGTGTACCTTCGATTTTGAGACAGTTTTCACATTAAAATTGCTTTTCCACATTTGCATCATCTGTTCATGGACGGTGGTAGAGCGGATCTCGTATCCGATCTGGGTGTCAAGCAACATTGTGTACTTCACTTCATATATTATCAATAAAACACAACTGTTTAAATGGTGGTGAAAGCAATTACCATTATTTTTGTTTTAGGACCAGATAATGCAATAATTGTCTCCATTAGAGGTTGCAACAAATGTTCTGAATAAACCTTCAAAATCAAACAAAGGAGCAGTAAGCCATTGCATTGTCTCTGAACCACGGATGTTGTTATCAATGATACAGGCTAATAGGCTATTCTGCATTTCTGCGACAAGGCTACCCTCTGCACTTCAATTTTGGTCGACAAGGTATGACCGCAACATATGAAATCTAGAGAGACAAGTGTTTCCACAGAAAAATAGCCAAGAATAAAAGATCAGTGAGTTTTAAGAGAACTTCATTTAGATAAATATCTGACAGATTCCTTGTGTAAAAATAGGCTACTTATTTTTAGAGCAAGTGTCCATGTGATGTGTGCGGTATCTATTGCTAGCTACAGCCTACACTAAAGTCCCTCAAGATTATGTTCTTAAAGAAAGTTTACATAACCAGAAAGTAGGATAAGCTATTTGAGGCACCAAACTAAAGATGCCAGCACAGAAAACTTACAACATCGGTTCCGATTATGTAATCAAATGGAGGATCAACAACTCTTATATGTTCTTTGTTCCCCCAGTCCAATTCTGCAACAGTAATTGAGCCGAAGGAGCCTGCTTGCCACATAACAACTTTATAAGGAACTAGACAACTAGTGATGTCCAATTGTAATGAGAATTTTCAACTGACCACATACTTAGCTAACCACTAGGCACCATTTGTTTTACACATAAGATATATGCATTTGCAATAAACTATGGCTATGGCATGATTTATGTAAAAAAAGAATGGTTCTGAGTGGGCTTCCATTTGTGCACTTAGATAAACATAACCTGAGTCAGGGTTTGACTGTGAAATCCAAGATTTGTTGCGTTCAACATTCCTCATAAGCAATGGGAGCACCTCAACTTGGTCTGTCGTAACCACGTCACAACCCAGCAAAGCCATTCCTGGGGAGAGGAACAATGTTGTTATTGGGCAAGAGCCACTGACTAGGATCTAGATGTTCCTGAAGGGTGATTTAATTCAGCTTACCAAACCCAGCTAGACCACAACCAGCTCCTAGCTCAATCACCTTTTTCCCTTTCAGTTTAGATGGACAAAATCTACCTTTTCTGCTATTCTTTTCCTGTAAAGAATGGGAGTAAAAGTAAACCCCCTAAAATGTCAGGTGTACTGAAAGTAATAGGACTCAAATTGATACAGTTATTGAAATCAAATCAAAGTCTGAAATCACATCAACGCTGGCAGATCAAGCTACCCAATTGAATTTGCAGAAGCATGGATGAATAATTCTGGTTGTTTGGATGATTATTATGTTTATCTGCTTCAACTTGTACAGTACAACTCGGTACTCCAAGGGCAGAGATTTACCAAGAACTTGACGAACACCATGGATGCATCCCAGACCGTGGTCCCCAGATGCTTCGAGTTAGGATCCTGTAAGTAAGATGCAGCAGCCCAAAAAAAAAAAAAATCAGGCTGGCATTACAGAAGAAGAAGACGAAGAATCTGGTTCTCTGACCTGAGAAATGTGCAGCCGATGGCCCAACACCTCCAGCGAAATCGCCGACGTGCTCGGGGAGTTCAACCTTTAATCACCGAAGTCACCATACATGAAAAAGAAACAGCATTTACTCATCTGTTTGCCCAAATCTCTTCAACTAAAATACCACTAAAACCACAACTAGATGATGAAATTAGCGGGGAGGAGGACAAGAAGCGGCAGAAGTGGTTGCCGCAAGAGGACGCGGTTCCATGCTTGCCTGTCGTGGTCCATCTCCTCCTGATTACTTCTCTGCCTGAGCTCCGGCGACCGGCGACGGCGGCGGCGGCGGCGGCGAGGAGAAAGAGAGGAGTGGTGTGTATTGTCCAATTGGGGATTGGAGAACTCAATAGGTGTAGATGAATTGGGCTTTATGGGCCTAATCCAGATAGGTTCTATGGGCCTATTCCAGTTGGGCTATATGGGCCTTATCCAATTCAGAAATCTCGGCCCATTTATGAAAGACTCAAAACATTCTCGTCGTCGTCGTCAACCTCGCCGGCTTCCGTTTTCGCGGCGAGATGGGACGGCGGTCAAGGCTGCGGCGAGGCGGCGGCCGGGGAATCACGGCCGCGCCGGGGGGATTCCTCCACCTCTCCCTGCTCGCCTCCCTCCGCCGCCGCCCTTCCCTCCAGGCGCACGCGCAGCTGCTCCTCCTCGGCCTCTCTCTCCCGCCGCCGGCCGCCTCCCGCCTCCTCCGCCCTCACCTCCGCTCGGGAAACCCCGCCGCCTCCCTCCGCCTCTTCCTCCGCGTCCTCCGCGACCGTCGCCCGTGTAATCCCCTCGAGGGTTCTTCCCAGGAGGCTTTCCCCGAGGACGAATCGCATTCCTTCTCCGCCGCCCTTGCCGCTTGCTCCCGCCACGCTTCGCCGTATCCCGGGTTCTCTATCCATGGATTCCTCGTCAAGTCTGGAATGCTCATCTCCGATGTCTTTGCCGCCAATTCGCTTCTACATTTCTATGGTTCATTCGGTCTCCACTCCCTTGCACGCAACCTGTTCGATGAAATGCCGAGGAGGGATGCCGTGTCATTCAACACTCTGATCAGTTCATATGTGCGGTCCTCTTGTGTTAACGATGCATTCGAGGTGTTCAGGATTATGTTGGGGAGCGGGTTACGGCCGGATGGGTGGACCATCACGGCGTTGCTCGGTGCATGCGCTGAGTTGCAGGACCTAAGGGCAGCAAAAGCAGTGCATGGGGTTGCCAGGAGGATGCTACATGCGCAAGTGTTTGATTCGGGAGAAGTGGTGACCGGTTTGGTCGACGTATATGTGAAATGCAGGTGTCTGGCGCTTGCCAGGCAAGTGTTCGATTTGGCCGGGGAGAAGGCAAGGGATGTGAGGTTATGGACCACCATGGTGTCAGGGTATGCAGGGGTTCAGGAGTTCGACATTGCTCGAAGATTATTTCATGAGATGCCAGAGAAGGATACAATCTCATGGACCGCTCTGATTGGTGGTTTTGTCCGAGCAGGGAGGTACAACGAGGCAGTGGTGTTGTTTGAGGAGATGGAGGAGGCAGGGTTTGAGGCAGATGAAGCAACGGTAGTTACAGTGCTTGCAGCTTGTGTTCGCTATGGTAACATCAATCTCGCAAAGAGGCTTCACGTTCGAATGGGGTGTGATGGTCGGATTGGCAGAAATGCAAAGCTTGCTACTACTTTTGTGGACATGTATGCAAAGCATGGGTGCATACAGACAGCTCAGGATGTGTTTTCTAGTGTTGATGATAATTTTAAGACCTTGGAGTTGTTCAACGCTATGATAAATGGACTTGCTCGGTGCAAATTTGGCGCGAAAGCTATCGCACTTTTTGATCAGATGGGGTTACTTGGGATCCGTCCTGATAAGATAACGCTTGTTGGTGTCTTGTCTGCATGCAGACACAGCTGCTTGGTATCGCAAGGGTTTCATATATTTGATTCAATGGTGGAGAAGTATGGCCTCAAGCCGGAGATTGAGCACTATGCTTGCATGGCTGATCTTCTTGCACGAGATGGACAACTTGATGATGCATACCACTTTATCCAGAATATGCCTTTCAAAGCAAATTCTGTGGTGTGGTCATCTCTTGTGAGAGCATGTATGCTCCAAGGAAATATTAAGATCAGAAGGCTTGCAGAGGAGAAACTTCTTCAGCTTGATCCTAACTACAAGCCTGAAAATCTCTCCTTGTCAAACTTATTTTCTGATGGAAAAAGAAAAGAGCGAGCTGCAAGGGTTAGAAAGTCTATGAACCACAAGCCTGTGTGTAGGCATTCCAAATAATATAACAAAGCTATGACTGGAAGTGATATTGATACTTTCCACCCTCAGGCCAAGTTGATTAATTTGATGCTTGTCAGGAAGTTGATGTTTACAGGACATGATATTAGTGGGCATAAGACTGTTCACAACAAACAGATGGTCGCCATAACATTTGGGTCCATAAGTTCAGCCCCTGAATCCCCAAAAAAGTCTTACTAACCTTGGAATTCCTGCTGAATTTTAGTAATTATCGTTCAGCGTTCAGGAATCTGTTAAAGATTTCCAATTAAGATACATGGGCAAATAATGGGCAAGCTCCATGGAATGGAAACTTTAGTCATGCACTTGCAGATCTTGTGAACACTGGCAGTGGGTTCTCTAGCTATGGTTTGCCTTTTGTATACATGGTGCACATGGGAACTTGCTTTGCGTTGAGTTCAGTATAAGAACCAGAAGTAGCCAGATTAATCTGCTAACAGAGTTTATGGCTTCCGAAATTGCTGCACAGCAGCCCAGATTAATCCTATGGAATGTGAAAAGATGGGAATGTTTCAAATGAGTAGTTTGTATACACCGCAAAAAATTCGTAGGAAAATTTATAGGAATGATATTATTAGAATAGAGTTTGAATCAAAATCACGAGGTTTGAGCTAATGTTCAAAATCCATCAAAAATGAAAGAAAATGAAAGACTTGGAAGGAAATTTCGGATTCAATTAATCTGACGTAACTTTAGTGGGACATAGGGGCTGACATGTCAACCTATGGGACCCATATGTCAGCCACAACGTCAACACCACAGCTGAAATCAGAGAATCCCTCATAGCTCCATCCCTCCATCAAAAAGGCATCACAGGAAATATTACCGTAGGATTTGAATCATGTGCAATTGATTTCCTTTTTAAAACCCTTGTTCGAGAGAAATGTACTACTACTATACTAGTACTCCATAGTCCATAGGAGTACTTAAAAGTAGAATCATGGCGGCTGCTACTAGTAGTAGTATCTGCATTTGGATGTGCTTGAGGGCTCAAGTCAAGTCCAGATGAATCTTCTCTGCGAGTAGCCGTGGCCCGTGAAGTAGAGGAAGGAGGACAGGGGCGAAATGACAAGGAAGTCGTAGCCCGTCAACCACGCAAAGCAAGCGCGTCCGTCAATCCGATCTGATCGAACGCCAAGCGCACATGGATCTTACTAATTAAACTCCTCCAACTGATATATGTTCACGCGGTGTCGTTTGCGTTTATTACTAGTATATACTCGATGTTACTCCAGTGTTAGTCAGTTGGTTCCAGTTCGTTTTTGTTTAGGACGGCTAGTCTTGGCACTGTTCGTTGTGCTGCAGTGTAAGTATTTTTGTTCTGTTTCCCTGCCAAACCGAAGCATCCGTGTAAATCACTGCACATGCAGCTGATGCTAATCTTCTACTTCTGCCTATCGTGGCAGCATCCACATCTGAAAAACCGAATCCGGCAGTAGTATTACCACCAGATCTATAATTCTTAACGTTTTAAACAAAGATCTAACCAAATCTTTTTAAACTTGTAAATAACTTTAAAAGCATTTATGTATACTACTTGAAGATTATAAGTATAGATTATCTTGAAAAAATACTAAAAGTATAAATCTTTTAGGATATTTATTTATATTTTTATATTTTAACAAAAACAATGGTCAATATACTTTTTCCTTATCTAAATATTTAACGTCGTTAATTTTTTGACACATGTTTGACCGTTTGTCTTATTCAAAACTTTTATGAAATATATAAAACTATATGTTTGAATAAAAATAGTTTAATAATAAATCAAATAATAAAAAAATTAATAATTACATGTTAATAAGACAAATGGTAACGTGGTTAAAAAAGCCAATGACGTCAAATATTTAGTGACGTAGAAAGTTCTACTTTAAACACCGTGTTGCTATGCAAAACATGAATGATTAAACGACCTGTTGTCACGAACAATTACTACTCCAAAACGTGAAAGATTATCACGATCGAGCACGCAGTCTTGCAGGAAATGAAGTGAGCGGGTACTGTCGACGAGTTGATCTCTTTCATATCAATCACAGGCAGCAAGCTTGCAAAGAAAGGAGAAGGCGCGTACGTGGCGAGGTTGCCAAGCCCAGCTCCTATAAAAAGGGCAGCCCACGCGGTAGCTAGTCATCTCATCTCACATCTCTTCACTTCTTCTTCTTGCTTCACTTCCTGCTTAGCTAGCTGAGACAAGATCGCGATGGGGAAGAAGAGCAAGAAGGGCGGCGGCGGCGGAGGAGGAGAGCAGAAGGTGAAGGCGACGGAGATGGTGCTCAAGGTTGCGATGCACTGCAACTGCGACGGCTGCAAGGACAAGATCCGCAACGGCGTCAGGGAGCTCGCCCTCGTCCCAGGTAGTACTATTCAATTCATTGCTTGCCTAGCTAGCTGCTTAATCGATTTCTTCATCGATCGATCGATTGATTGATTGCTTATTGATGTCGACGATGGATGGATTGATGGATGTAGGCGTTGAGGCGGTGGACAAATCGGCATTGGAGACGAAGGGAGAGGTAAGGCTGGTGGCGACGACGGCGAACCCGGAGAAACTCCGGCACCGTCTCCACAAGGTCACCGGCAAGAAGGTCGACCTCGCCGTCATCCTCCCGCCGCAGCCCAAGCCAGCCGCTGCCGTGACGGTGGACAACGCCGAAGCCGCCGCTCTGCTCGCGGCGCTGCAGAGGCAGGCTCAGGCTCAGGCGCAGGCGGCGGCGGCCGCCGGCGTGTACGGCAACGGGTGGAACACGGCGGCGTGGGGCGCCCTGCAGCAGCAGCAGCCGGAGTACTACTACTCGCCGGCGGCGTATCCCCATCAGGCCGTTGCTTATCATCAGCAGCTTGGACACGGCGGCGGTGTGTCGCCGTGGTACCCTCTTGGCTAGTATTATGGAGCTTAGTTAATTAGCTGCTAATACTGCATTAATGTCTTGTAATTAGAGGATCAGTATGGAACTATGGATGATTAGTAGTCGTCGTCGTCGTCGTTGTCTTTGCTTGTTAACTGTGGTGGTGATCCAGTCCAGAAGAAGAGGAGGGAGTTGTTGTTCTCCCCTGTATTTTTTTGTGGATGCGATGCGGTCAATGTGCACATGTGGTGCTGATTATACTCATTTATATATGGAGTTAGTAGTAAGTAACAAGTGCTTAATTTCTCTTAGTTTGCGTGCTTTTGGTAAGTGAAATTGAAATTGACAAGGGGGTGGATGGATGGATTGCCAAGTTGGAATTGGGAATGCGTTTGGTTTCCAGTTTTGTTTACAGCTACGAGCCTAGTACTAGCGGAGAGCACTGTATCATCTTGTCTTCTCTTGCACGCCTGCCATGACAGAACACAAAAAAGGCTGACCGACCATACAGACGGACGGACGGCTTCTTTCTGTCTTCTCTCTCGTGTGTTCTGTAGCTGCAGGCTCCGTGCAGTGATGAACTGACCGGGGATTGGCTCAATAGGTCCTCGACGATTTGTCCCACGGACCGGACCCGACCCGACCGTCGTGGTGCCAATCTCGTCTCACTCACACGCACCATACACAATTCTGTTGTCGTGTCCGAACGTGCCGCAAGTACGCGATCCGCACCAGCAAAAGCACCGTCCCTCCGGTCCGGTCCGGTGCAGGGTGGCTCGTTGTGTGTGGGGCCCTGTGTCAGACTGACTGACTACTGGGACCGGCCGTGACGTGGCGATGGCCTGCTGCCCGTCCATCATGCGTTGGTGCGGAACGGACGGACGGCTCCGATCGATTTGGCCGCCTCACGAATCGAATCGAGAACACGAGTTGCGTTTTTGTCTCTGCCTGCGGTGGGGCCCGCCTGACAGTGGGCCCCACCTGGCAGCCCACTCCCCCTGCGACGTGAACCAAAACCTCTCCTTCCCTAAAACCCCTCTCCTCTGCTCACTCCCGTCCCATCTCACTCCCTCGCCGCCATCGGAGCAGAGGAGGACGGCGATCGAGTAGCCGCCGGCCATGGGAAAGGTAAACCCTAATCCCTAATCCCTTCCCCCGCACGTCCGCACGCACCCACCGAATATCCTCTCCTCCACCCTCCTAATTCCCAATTTGCAGAAGAAGCGCGGCGGAGGTGGCGAGCAGCAGCAGCAGAAGGCTGCGGCGGAGCATGACAACCAGGATCACCAGCAGCAGCAGCAGGGCGGCGACGACCACCTCGCCGCAGCGCCGTCGTCCGCCGACGCGCACACGCAGCAGATCAAGTCGGCGTCGCCGGAGGCGGAGGAGAAGGGAAAGGAAAAGGACAAGGAGAAGGAGAAGGCCAAGGACGAGGGGAAGGGGAACAAGGAGAAGGAGGCGGCGAAGACGAAGGTGGTGACGGCGGTGCTCAAGGTGGACATGCACTGCGACGGCTGCGCCAACCGCATCCGCGCCTCCATCCGCCACTACCCAGGTCCATCGATTCCATCGATTTCTCCGTCGCCGTCGTCTCTCGTCTCCGATCGATTCTGAATTCCTGATGGGATTGCAGGTGTGGAGGGGGTTGCAATGGAGGTGGAGAAGGGCATCATGACGGTGGTCGGCCGCTTCGACGCCACCAAGCTCCGCGATCGCGTCGCCTCCAAGACCAAGAAGAAGGTCGACCTCCTCACCGGCAACAACAACAACAAAAAGGGCGGCGGCAACAACAACAAGGGCGCGAACGAGTACGGCGACGGCAAGCCGGAGCAGGAGGACGGCGGCGGCGAGGAGAAGAAGAAGGGGCAGGGTGACGACGAGAAGAGCAAGGGCAAGGACGGCGACAACAACAAGGCTAATTCCGGCGCCGGCGCCGGTGAGAAGGGGAAGGGCGGCGGCAAGGACAGAAAGAAACCCGTCGTGGTACGTATCCACCTGCTTGTGCTCCTCTGATTCAAATTTCAATTCGATCGTGGTACGTGGTAGATTTGGTTCGAGTTTGTTTCGATTTGTTCCAACATCGATTGGTTGCATTTGCATTTGGACTGTGTTGGTTTCATGCCGCATTCTGATCCTTCACACCAAATAAATAAAAACGTGCACCTTCCATGGATCGATCGATCCATCGTCTTTCTTACTAGCTACCACACTGCTTGTGTTCTGATCCAAATTTGGATTCAATTCGATCGTCTCGTCGAGTCGTCGTAGATTTGGGTCAAGTTAATTTGTTCCAAACATTGGAGCGCATTAATTTGCATTTCGATTGTTCAGAATTCGATTCTTGACCGAAAGAAAAATCATGCACCTTCCGTGTTGCATTGCATGACTTCTTTTTCGGTTCCTCTCTGGAAGAAAAAAAAAGCTGTCTTTGGCTCTGGTTGTAGCTGTACTACGTACTAGCATCGTGGCAGAATTGTTGCCTGCCTTCTTTGGGATTTGGCAACATGCGCATGAGTACAAACTAGTACTACTACTACACCTCTTCATGCATGCATGCATACCATGCAATGCATGATCAATCCATCCACAGTACAGTACTACCCCTGCAACATTTTTTGTGAATACCTTGTCTTCTTCTCCCCTTTGCTCCTGCTACCTTCTGCATCTAAAAAAAAAGATCTTTTTCTTACATGCACAGAGGGAGAGAGACACGCACATTCTTTTTTTGTGTTTGTTGACTGCATCTATCTGCAATTGATACATGTACAGCCGGTGGTGGGGACGGTTGTGCTCAAGATCGGCGGCGTGGGCCTCCACTGCGACGGCTGCATGCACCGCATCCGCTCCAAGCTCTTCCACATCGATGGTAACCAAATTTACTCCTACCTTACTAATTGATGATCGATCGGTGATCAAATTCAGATAAATTTGTCATCTTTTGTAATAAATTGATTTGCTTTTGCAGGTGTGGAGCAGGTGAGCATGGAGATGGGGAAGAACCAGGTGACAGTGATTGGGACCATGGACATCAAGGCCCTGCCGGAGAAGCTCCACAAGAAGCTTGGCCGTCCCGTCGACGTCGTGCAGCCAAACAACAAGCAGAAGCAGCAGCAGGATGGCAAGGAGAAGCATGACGGCAAGGATGCCAAGGAGAAGGCGCTAACGGCGGAGAAGGATGCGTGGAAGGCGGCGTTCTACGACCAGCAGTCTCTCCTCGCCACTGAGTACATGCTCAGCGATGAGAATCCCAATGCCTGCACCATCGCCTGATATTATCGATCGATTGGGTTAGATTGATTGAAAAGCAAAGAAATTGGTTCTGATTGTTGATCTGCTGGTGTGTGTTTTTTGTGTAGCAAATCAAGATTGACATGAGAGACTATATATATCTAGTACTGGTATTTAGGAGGATGTAGGTAGGGAATTGATCAATTGAAAGAGAGGCTGAGAGATAGATAGTATGAGGAGATCTAGAGAGGGTGGAATAGGCATAGACGAGACCGACAGATATTAAGTGATTCAGAAATTAAGCTGTAAACTGAAGCTGGCTAAAACCGCATGAGTAACTCTTTTTTGTTATGCTAGTATGTTCCTGGCACTTGTTGTTACCAATGACAGTTGACACAAACACGCTATGTTTACTAGTAGTCGTAGTAGTAGAACTACTACAGTATGTTTGTCATGTGCAAGCAATGCTGTGTGTTTGTGATAGTGTTGCATGGTTGCTCAGTACTGTGTGTGTGAGAGGATGATCTAGGAGTACACATGGCTTGTCTGTTTCTGTGTATGTTGTGGGGGTTGTGTTCATGTGTTGGCGCTGATTTGAGGAGGAGGCTATAGCTAGCATCAGCTTCTGTGGCAAAGGCAATTGGCAGCAGACACTGAACACGCAGCGTTTTCTTTGGCTGCCTCTAGTGTACGGCACATGCCTGTGGAAGAGAGTTTGCATGGAGCAGTGTTGGTAGTGGTCCACGGAAAAGCATCTGCCACAGCTTGTTTTCGCCTTCACCGGAGAGGAAACCCAAACCAGAGAGAAAGAAAAGAAAGAAAGAGAGACCTGCTTGCTGCTGCCTCTGCCTGCACAAGTTCAGATGCAGCAGCTGCTGCTGCTCTTTCTGCTCTGCTACTGCTACTTTTCAACATGCAACTGCTACTTTTCCATCTCGCCCCTCTCCTCCTCCTCATCTGCATCTCGGAAACACCGAAACAATGGAGAGGAAATCAGGATTCAGGAATCAGGAATTAGGAGACGAGAGGATCTTTTGGATTCGTTAGACCTAGCAATTTATGGATTCGTTAGACCTAACAATTTATGGATCCCAATTCGATTTGTCGATCTTTTGGATAAGATCAACAAAGTACAATCATTTTTTCCACACAAAGAAGAAATTAAGCCAAGCAATTTGACGATCCTTTCAGAAATAGTAGTTTCTTTTTTGACACCGGAAGTAGTACGGAGCAAGGAAAAGGATAAAAGGGGAGTGTTGATGCTTTTTTTTTTTGACACAAGACACCTAACGATTTGCGGTGTAATCTATGGAGTCGTCAAAATCGTTGGGATTGAAACCGGCTATTAAATCCGATTTCAAGATTAATTCACTTTTGTGAAATAGGACGACTAATTTACAAGCAAATTAGCAAAGAGTTAAATATCATACTTACGTGACGACGAACGACCGATTTACGGGCAAAACGGCAAAGAAAATCGTCTCAATTTCGCAGAGACATGCGACTGATTTACAGGACAAATCAGCAAAGAGTAGCTAAATTACTCCTAAACCTAGACATGAAAAGGAAGAACGAAGAAAAATAATAGTAGATTGATAATGTGTTCGGTTCCTCTAATTGATCCCGTAGCAGGACACCTAAACACCACGGTGGCTTCCATAATTTGGTAACAGAACATTGATTCTATCTAAACAAATCATGCACTTTATTTTCCGTAAAAGACGCAAACACCCAAAAAATTTCCGCGCGACGCACCGCCTTGGTCCGTCTTGGTCTCCTTCGCCTGCACGGGTGTGTGCAGCAGACACATCCCTTCGTGTGACGCGTCCGCAGTCTGCACTGCCTGCATGTCCATCAGCACCGGTGTAGCGTAGAAATCTCCTCGAGCAGCATCTGACCAACACGGGAATTCTTGAGAAGCGAGAGCGAGAGCACATACTCCATTGAGTTCACTCTATTACTCCTTTGACTGCAAATAGTATTGTAAACAATGCTGCCAATACCCCTTTAATTATAAAGCCTGGCAAGCACACTCCTCATCCAACCTAATCTGGCCAGTAAAATAAATCAAATAGCCAAATTACACTATAAACAGAGAGTAGGAAACAGATGTATATCTGGTCCATGAGAGGCTGCGGCCTATTAAAATAATTGTGTGGTGTTGGGCTTACCTTGTAGGCCTAATGGGCTGAGTTTGCCACATTACTCATGGGCCCTGAAATCTGGTTATATCCTTCCAGATACATCTATAATTAATGAAATGTATCAGGTAACAACAGTTAATATAAGGGCTCTCGTATCTTGTACAGAGTAGTCAGCAGCATACTGACATCAATCGCCTATGTACTATACAATGTACGCTCGTCCGTGAATTGTGGGTAGGAATATAATTTAGTAGTACTACGTACGTGTGTACTATGATATATATATGATATGAAGAAGGTATTTCTATGTTTTGATGGGAAATTAAATGAAAATGAATTGATCGACGGCAGCAGGAAACATGTCGTTTGGGCGTACAACACTACAGTAGCTTACGGTAATAGTGGATCACCTATTCGGTTAGTTGATTTTTCTATAATAACAACATTTTAGTTTATAGTTAAATAAAATATACATAATTTTTTGACCCAAAATTTAGGAATATTTTTAAATAAACTTTAATAAAGTCTATTGATTCATTCAAAAGTTTCATTGAGAATTTGAAAACTAAAAGTAATTTTAATACAATTTAACATTTTTTGTGAAAAATGGGCACCGATTGTGCAGCCGTTATGTGAGGATTTGTAAAGGCTTTCCTCCACGCCATTAGTCATCTTAGCCAAGATAAAAGAAGAGGCTGGAGTTTGTGTGGTGGCTAGGCTCACAGAGTTAGATTCGATGGGAGAGATCACGTGGCCTTCTCTCTCTTTTATTGGCCATCGCTTCTTTGATAGGCTCTGCAGATATTTTGTACTCCTTTCAGAGCTGCTCTATTAATGCATATGAGGCAAAGCTTCTTGTCTCCTTTCAGAAAAAAGAAGCAAGAGCTCATCGCCACAAACTAATATGATCGATGATTACCAAAAGAGCAACCAACAAAAAATCACACTTGATCAATCATGTCCGCGAAACCGTCCTAAGATGTCATCATGCAATCTTTTTATAGTCACAAGGGAGGTTACTACCAGTGTGTAGTTACTTCTACATGAGCGTTTCGTAAGGTGTTGTATATATCTACTGATACAAACCTAGGCTAGGTCAGCAATTCTCGTATCCCTCCCACCATGATACAATTTCGCCAGAATATTTTATTCGGTTTATGTCAATTTGATCTAATTTTATTTAAATATAAATATAAATATAAATATACATATACATATACATATATAATGATAGAGCAGGAGCGGTTTAAATGTTTTCCCCTCGGAAATTTCGAGCCCCTTTGGAAATGTGCAAAAAGGATGTAAAATCCTATATCCACCACGAAGGTTCACACACTACAGCCTCTGGTAACTCCTAAAGTCCTAATTACTGCAGGCAGCTATATATATAGAGTTAAAGTACATACTATAGAGAATGGACTTAATTGGAGCTTCGTCGATCGCCATCGATCATGCCCCACCACCACCTGCCTTTGTTGTCTTCGTCGTCATATGCCATAATAATGCATGCATGGTTTCTCGATTAATCCCAATCGATCGATGGATCGATTTGGGGACGTATTTAATGTACGGAAGGGAGTTCTTGCTCGCTCATCACCGGCCGGAGTACGACGAGACTGCCTATGATTCTTTTTTGATGCATCCGCGCGCGGCGTAGAGACGACGACGATCGATCGACAACGACAACGGCGAGGAGGAGTAATTAGCTAGGACGCATGCGACAATTAATGTACTGGACACAGATCAATAGCTACGCAATTAATTTGTCTCTTTGCAATCGATATGATGGATGCATGGATGGAGTTAGAAGATGTACGGCGCGCGAGCGGCTCATGATGAATGATCCGCAAAACGGAGATAAGAGATCAGGGGAATTAAGTAGGTGAAGATGAATCTCAGTCACTATCAGAGACTGAGCTTTCGGTGAGCACAAAATCATCAAAAACGTATCCTCCATCCGCTTCACAACGTAAGGCATTGACTCTTTTAAAGTTAAGCTTTGACTTAAATTATATGCAACCATAGTAATATTTTGACACAAAAATAAATATGCTAAAAATATACTCAAGACTTCATAGAGCTAATTTTATGTCATAAATGTTGCTATGTTTTTTTATAACTTAGTTAAACTTCTCTAAATTTGACTTTTAAAGGGTCAAAAACGTTTAATATTTTGAAAGGGAGGTTGTATAAATTCTATCTGGTTTTTAGGTTAAAATTCAAAGAGTAAGAATCGGCTCCAGGCTTTGCTAAATCTGAGTCACATCTCACATGTTTCCTGGTTGTTAATTTAAAATCCAAAGACTAACAAATCGGCTTCAAGTTTTGGCCAGGAAGAGCGAGAAGCGGGAGAGAGGGAGAAGACCTAGTCATTAATGAGGGGTATTATGGACATATTAATAAATCTTTATTATTTTTCAAATGGACAATAGTTCTTATATTATATATTATGTAATGAAGGGAGTACAGTAACTTACGTGTCTCAATCCGGCGGAGGAATAGGGGAGGGGAGTTAGGCGTTCTTGATACATTCTCAACCATCTAAAAGTGATTCAAATATGTGAGTTTAAGGCGCCTAAGAACTAGATAGTCCCATGTATATATGTTTGTACACTCTATTTATTGAAAGCTTAATTTCCATAGGATCGACTTTTTGAAAGGTAATCAATCCATTCATCTAGCTAACTGTTTACGCATAGTGCCAACCGACAGCATGCATATGTACTGTAACGATCGATCTGAATAATTAATTAATATACACACGTTGCGGGGCCGTCAACAACAGTGAATAGCTTAGCTAGGACAGTGGCAACAAACTGGCAATCGAGCAAATATTGCATCCATCTGAAATTAAGCGCTGGATCGATATCCACCACAAGTACGTAAAATGCGGCGGATATATATCGATCTGTATATGTGTTCAGGGTCCATCCTTCTGCACGATCGTACGTGCGACAACGTCATGCATTCCATGCACTGTATACATACAGTAAACACTGCACATCTAGCTAGTTGCATCATCTCACTCTGCATATACCTGCAGCCAACTAATTAAATTACCGCCCTATACGGATCTTGCATATGTACTCACTTTATATATATGCAGTACATGCTCGAGTGTGTGTGCATGTGTTTGGTTGTGCCCGGCCGTATGCAGAGATCGGGAGTGTTCTCATAAGAACGACTGCATCACTAGCTTTGATGATCGATCTTTCTGCATATGCTTTCTTCTGATGATGATCGATCTTGCCTTCATCTGATGACTGAGGAGGCAGAACTCATCTAATGACTGAGGCAGAAGCATGCATGCATGCGTATGTGTTGCAGACTTGCAGGGCTTGATTCAGAGATGATCAGACATACATGGAACACACACATGAATTACTATACTCCTACTACATATACATATAGTCCTACGTATACGTAGGAGTATATATATGGATTGTAAGATCCATCGATAGATATATAGATCGATCGATCCTTTGCATGTGAATCGATCCATCTTAGCTGCTAGCCTGAAGTTACAATCAGCATTCAGGCAGCATGCAGATGCAGATGATCGAATCTGATCCGTCTGAAAGTAGAGCATCGTCAACAACTAATTGAGCTGGTGTTGGGCGCCCGTACATTGGTGTTATTTGCAGTTAATTTTGCAGCAGCTTTGCAGTCACACAGGCGGCTAGCTAGTGTGCTGACATATGCGTACGCACGCATGTTAACAACTTGCAAAAGCTACTCCTAGTTGGTACTACTACTGCATTATATATGCCCGGCACTGAAATAGTTACCACTCCTAATAACATTATTGCAGTAAAACTCAAACAGCTAACAGCTAGCGCTACAACACTACTAATTCATTACAGCACACACTTGAATATCAAGAGGAAGATCCATACATAAAAATAAATTAAAATCTGCCTACAGTAATACTATATATATATATATATATAATTTATTCCATGCTTCATGGGGTATGGCCTTCAAGGTTCAAAATGAGTTTGAACTATGTTTAAATGNGTTCAAAATGAGTTTGAACTATGTTTAAATGGGTATGAAAAGTTTTAAAATTTTTTGAGTATGAATATTAACTTGTTTACTAACTAGTTCAAACAAGTTTGAATTAAATTTGAACTGATACAGTGATATTTGGTTAAATTTTGATTCTAGGTATGCAACATATATACATATAATTATTTTGGGTATGTGATTATTATACTCAAATATATTTGAATTTGAAATGTTTTATTGCTAGGTATGGGTGTTAAATGCATTATTATGACTAGATATATACCTACAAGTTTCAAAAATTCAAACTGAATTTGTATATTTCATACCAGGGTGTCCCATTTTTGTGTCATATATATATTACTGGAGTGCGATAGCATAAACACCTTATTTAAGGTACCCAATACTAGTATATACTAGTCAATTATACTAGTGAATGAACGGTCGAGATTAAATTATACTATGCTATAGTATACACCTGTAGTACACAATACTATATAGCATTTGTATAGAAATGATGGTCCTAACTGTGTGACCTTATTATGCAAGAAGCTAAATATTACGAATTTCAAATTTAAAATCCATGGTGCGGTGGATAATTAATTTCTTAAGTTAATATATCAATTACTATAATAACCACATAAATTAATGAATATACTCTATCTATACTATTCCCCACCTATATATACTAGTATTGGGCACCATAAGAGTACCCTTTTTTAATGCCATTTTACTCATTTTGTATGGTTCATCATTTATGTAGCATCAGGAATTATTCCACCCCCATGGTGTTTCAAACATGTTTCCTGGGTGCAGGCTTTGAAGAGTTCAAAAGGATTTGCAACCGTTTGTTATCGGTGACTGCTACTTGTTGGTCATTTTGGCTAAGCAGTAATGATGTCGTTTTTTGTCAGAAAAAATATGTTTCTTCTATGTAGGTTATTTTTTCAATTATCCATTGGCTACACACTTGGGTTGTACTACAAAAGTTGGGTTTGCAGGATTTGGATATTGCGGTGTGTATGAGCTTGGAGTAAGTGGCTATCTAGTCTTAGAAAGGATGCTAACTAAAACTTTATGTGCCATGTGTTTACTTTAAATTTGTGGTGGTATGTGTTTTGGTTGTGTGCATATAAGTTATGCAGTGGCCGAAATTATTCTCAAATTATTCTCAGTGCGGTTGTATCACCATGATATAATTAGCTGAGTTTAATAAAAACTTTTCTTTTTTTCGGGAACAATAAAAGCTCTTTTTTATCTAAAAGAATAGTACTACAATTAAATTACAAATAATCAGGAGTCAGGACTAGCTTTTTTTCAGATAAAAGGGGACTGAATCACACTGGTTCTCTTTGCATGTTAGTGATTAGCCTTACCTTGCACTGTTATGAACTATACTCTCATATATCATGTACCATATCCAGTACTTAATCAGCTAACCAATACGATTAAAATGTACTAAAAGCTTTCCTAAAGTTCAGACATGTCTTATTCCAGAACAAGTTAGTTGATTAACTAGGAGAGTATACATGACAGTATGCAGGAAGCGAATTAATCGATCGATCTGGCAGTGCCAAACTGCCTGTGTGTGTCATGAGAATCATGAGATCGAAAAATACGAAACATTCATTTTTTTGAAAGAAAGATATGAAACATTCATGCATCGAAAAGAAAGTAAAAAACATTCATGCATTGAAGAGAAAGAAAGAAATGATTGAGTTAAAGAGGCGCACCGGCCAAGCAAGCAAGCAGCAGCAGCAGCTTGGTTTGCCGCAGCCTTGAGGGAGAGAAGCAGCTAGCTAGCAAAAGCAAAGTAAAGTGAAATTAAAGGGGGAAAATTTTTTCACCTTTGAGACAGTAGTACAGTAGTACCACCACTAGCATTCTCTGCAAGGCTTGTCGCGCGTCCGGGCCGGCTCTGAATTCTGAATTTCTGATGCGCCATGGCTCTCTCCTCCTCTCTCTGCATCTGCATTTCTGCATACATATTGGTCCCCTTTCCTTGGCACAATAATAGCAATGTACGACGTATGTACCCTCTCTCTGCATGCAATTTGGTCCATACATGACTTATTAGATCGATCATATGATGTGATTTAGACAGAGATGTATCATGTAGTATGCAAGAATGAAAAACTGTTCTTGATTCGAACCCATGTCGATCATGGTTGCCTGCCTACCTGTCCCTATGGCTCAACCTACCTTGCTTGTATATATGGCTTAATCTCCACACATTACATCAAAATATCTATATGTGCCTTTTCTACTCGTATGAAATTCCTTTTCTACCCTTTCTTATACTGCTAATATATACTAGCAGAATTGAGTATTGAGTACTGTAAAAGAGTTTCAAAAGACATAATTTCTTTTTTGCCCAAATGACATCGATCTAGTTCTTGCTATCATGGTAACTGATCAGTTACCATAAAAGCTTTAATACAACTTTGGAATGTTGTGTGCTCAAAGAAAAGAATGGATAGAGTAGGAGAAACTGAAAGAAGCAGCAAGAAATATACATATGGAATACTTATTAACTAAGCTAGCCATAAATCAAAGAAAAGAATAATGTTTGGATATATAGCCCCATGCATTCAGGGAATATATCAACTGTTAGCTGGAGTGGCACAAGACATCATATCATTATAATTAATGACGACAGGAATAAAAAAGGTTGGACAATAGAAATAAGAGAGAAATATGAGCGTGTCAGTATTTGAACACAAGACCTCAGGGTTGACACCACACACCCTTACCACTGCACTAATAAGTGCAATCCATGATGATAGGAATATGTACATCGATTTGGCTGGATATTTATCCATTATCTTAAAAAAAATATGTACATCGATAGAGCATATTATCTGCAACGTCAACCAGATACTAGCTAGTTGTTATAGCTAGTTGTTAGTGCTGTATAAGCTCACTAGACAAAAAATAAATAAATAAAGTAGTATGTGCATACATCGGCATGATATTGATTAATTAAGGAATACTTGTGTAATTAATCAAACAGCCAACTGAGGAGAAGCCAGTCTCTCAGTTCTTAAAATAAGCAACTGGAAGAATTGCAGGTGATTAGTGAAACGTGATTAAGGAACCGGGGGTACGTGTCTAAATGGGAGAGGATATATGGAGCTAGTCACGAACTGAATGTGAGAGTTCTTAACTGAGGTGATCACAGTACATACCTTGCCGATGAAGTTGATGATGACCTAGCTCTGGGCAGCTTAGTGAGTTAATTAAACTCCAACTAATAGTGATCATATCACTTCATTCAAAATGGACCTACCTCCAAATTAAGCTTCTATCCAACAAGTGTACACATGCATGCATGATGCCAGGGGAGCTGACGTTTCTTCATCAATCTTTCCTATATCACGAGATGAATTAAAAAAGCTAGCTTCCAATGAAATTGATATTATGCCATAAAATCATGGTGTACCTGAAGTCCTGAATTTCTTCACCCATTAATCCATTATTAGTTCCTGCTTGTGTAGCACAAAAGAGAATCATTATATATGCATATAAAACATATATACTGGAAGACTGGGACCATCCATAGCACAAAGAGGAGAGCGTGAACAATGAACCAGAAACCCGAAAACGATCTAAGAAAGCGCTCATCACCTTGGTTTTGATTACCTCAAGAAACAAATTATGCGAAAGTTTTATGAGAAAATTTAAAGGAAACCTGAACATTGGTCACACTACATAAAGGAGTAGTGCTAATTGATCCATATTTGCAGAAGAAAAAGAGTAAGCTGAAACAAATAACCAACCTGATCAAACAGATCAAAGGGGAAACAAGAACAGTGTATAAGCGTCCCTGAATATTCCGTGTCTCCAGTTAAGAAGGCCGTATGGCGATGAGTAGTCGAGCGTTTGCTGATGCAGCATCATCAAGATTCTCATCACATCTGCATACATATACGCAGCTATATAGCAACCTTAAGCTGGCTGCTAGCTACTAGCTAGCAACCTCTAGTTTTGGATGAACTCGATGTGAATCTTGATGGTGCTGCACCTGCAAGCACCGACTGTTTTCTTCATTTACATGGATCGATCCAGCCATACAACTCGCCAATTTATGCCAATTTGTGAGATCGATGTATGGTGCACTAGCTAGCTGCCAAGTGGATAATTAATACGTGAGACGGAGACTCAAGCAAGAGGGAGAGATCAAAAGGGACCAATTGTTCCACATCTATGATCACTGGATATATAAATTAATCATTTGTAGATCAATCAAGAAGAGGATATTATCTGTGGAAACACCAAATTATTGGTCTCTACTTAAATTAACAAGAGAAAAGAACCACACATATGCCAAACATATATCCATGAGGATATTAAGGATACTTCCTTGCCTTAGCATTTTTGTTCACAATACTCTATGTTGAGGGTAATGGCATGTACATGTTGATTTAATGAATGAAATAAATCAGGCATTTGGAGTGATTATTGGTATATGTTGAGTTATTGACTGAAATATACATGTAAACATGTATTATACAGGTATTCTAGTTCTTATAGTGGATAATAATGTGAAATAGTATTTTTGATGGTAGTTGAGCCTGCTATCAGACAATGTGTCGCCAAATGTATTTTCATCATCAACTTGTCTGTCGCTAAAGATGTCTGTCGCCACAGGTAACTATAGGGGACAGACTATCTGACGCTAAAGCTTTGTCGGTTGCCAAAGCCTTTACCGACAGGGTTTCTCTCGACACACATATTTTGTCGCAAAACACCTTTACCCACAGACAGGATGATGCTATATGTGGCTTTCGAAGCGAGAGCTCCTCTAGCGGGAAATCGTGAATCTTCCTTTAGTTGTTCGGCCCAGGGGTGCAGGTGAGGTTCACTGAGCTCGCGGAGAAGACAAAAAAAGGTAGGAAGAAGAGAGACAGGGGGGTCGGGCCCGACCCCCTACAACATACTCCTGTTGTATGTGGCTTTTCTCTGGATGAATTGTACAATGGCACAAAGGTGCTAGTTACAGCTTTTTCTGTGTATCGATCAGAGTAAGCTAGGGTGACTAATACTTCAGCTCTCCGAGGTTTTCAGCTTCCAAATGTTCTCTTGAATATAGGCTTGGGTCTCCTTTTATAGTACAAGGGACTACCACAAATGCCCACATTCTTCTGCAGCAAGGAACTAGAGTTCCACATCCTTTTTGCCTTCTGCTGCTTAAGAAGGTAACGCGTGGATGAATGCAATTGTGTGCTGTCGCGTGATTCTGTGGGGACGTGTTTCAGTCCCACAGTAAAGGCGAGGTTTACCATGGGCTGTGAAGTGGTGGTCTCACGGGAGACTGCCACGTAGTCTGCAACCCAGCGGCTGAGTGGTAGCAGCGGGTTTTGCGAGGGGACAGGGACCCACGTGGGTGAAACCCTCTAGCCTTGCTAGCCCTCAGTCGCATTAAATGCGACTGTGACTGATGTGTGACAGGGCATCGCTTGTGACGATGACCCTGTCACAGCGTGGATACCGGGGGGAGGCTGCTCGCTCCCCCAGCTGTCACAGAGTAAAGTGTGATGATGACGATAGTGCTCACGCTGTCGTCGCGAGGACCAACGTGCCAGCACGGTCGCTAGAGCCTGACAACCCTCTTAAATGAGGTTGTTGGGCGTTGCGGGGGCGGTGCACAAGCACCACCTGCTAGGGGTCGGGCTGTGAACCCGCCCCTAGTAGTCAAGGTCAAGCCTCGGACTACCTCCGGGCCCGACCCCTTTCGGGGTGGCCACGTGGCTCGTGGGGCTTTGATTCAGCCTTTGTAACTCGGCCATCTCTTTTAGCGCGGGGCCCGAACCTTAGAGGGTGGCCTCGATGGTTCGAGGGGGTCATTGCCCATGCGCAACTGATACCCCCGGGCCCACAACACCGACAGTGGCCTTTACCGACAAAATAGGTCGTTGCAGCTTTTAGGACATGGTGTAGTGTGGAGAGTGGATGAAGAAGAAGAGAAAGAAGGAGAAGGTAAAGAGATTGGGGTTGGCATGACTTCTCACACCTCTCACATGGTGAGAGATGGAATTCCTAGGTAGGGGTACCAAGCTAGCTATATATACTACTCCCTTCTTCCCAAAAAGAATGCATTACTGGGTTTGAATCTGGGCATAGGCTATGTCCAGATTCAAACCCAGGAATACGCTTTTTTGGGACGGAGGGAGTAGCTAGCAGAGGCCATAGCTGGCTAGAAGAGGAGGTTGGGGAAGCAAAAACCCTAGCTAGATGGAGTAGTAGTGACTAGTGATGGATCTTGTGAAGATGGAGCTAAGCTCTAGACCCCAAATAATTAAGGTTTCTAGCTTCTTGGAGTTATCCAGGAAATAGTTGCATACTTTCTAAAGCTCCATAGAGCTAGATAATGATGAGAGAGAAATTATGAGGTTTAGAGGCACTGAAAAGGTGGTGTACAAGGAGATTAACAAGTAATTAGTTAGTTAATGGAAAAGAAAGAGATGGAAGGAACAGGCGGGTCGGAACAGTTGTCTACCAACAACTATATTGTAGTATCACTGATTTTTATTTATAAAAGCCTGATACAGTAAAAGGACAAATAATTTTGTTAAGCCCACTGCTAATGAATGAGTAATAAAACGGTACTCCTACCCCTAATACTGAATGTCTAATTCTCATCAGACATGTGCATGGGTGGGACATGGAACTCATGGATGGAAGGCAACAATTTGCAAGGGGGCTAGCTGTGATATACTATATAGTCCATATTGAAAGTGCAAGTCCGTTAATATAGTTTTGGTGATTAATGACAAGTCTAATTATATGAGACTAATATCTTTATGAGTATTTATTTGTGAAGTCTCATTTGGATATAATAATAAAACATGAGAGGTATGTACTAAACTCAATATTTTTGTTTTATCTCTTTTGATAGTCTAAGATATAGAATGAACTCCCTTTGTACATATGCATATGTCTCTCTTTATATTCAAATATATGCACATCTTTAGGGGGAGCTTATTCTATACCATTCACTAGACTCTATATGTTTTATATTGTGTTGTTATCCATTACCAAAACGAAAAATGATATCACCAATCATGTGTGTGATTGTTATTTTGATGATGCATGACAAATCGGTTTTGTGGGATTAACCTTTTCCATGAGTTGTTGAATAGGTTACTCCTGGACTTCATATGAGTTGAGTTAGAATCATCTTCATTGATGTTGGACCTTTATGTTGACAAGGATGAAACTATGGAGATCAAGCTATATGAGTATAACCCTAATCTCCATCTATATATTGATGTGTCAACATATACTATTTTCATGTGATTGACTTATGTATTTGAGATTAATGTTTTGTTTGAGACACGTCTTGTCTAGTCTCTAGATATTTGAGAACATGGAGAATAAGATATGGATTTATTGTTGTGTCAATATTTGATAAATGCATTCTATTCATGCATAGGATAAACTCCTAATGTTTTATCTCTAGTTATGCATACACTTACTTCACACATATATTTTGTATGCATACATTTAGGGGGAGCAAATCCTATAACATGTTTATGCATGTATTTGATCCTATATTATTCACTTACATTTATTTATGATCATTACATTTGAGCTTACTTGTGAGTATTATGACACATGTGGTGTTGATTAATACTCATTATAATTATTGATATCATTTATATGTGATCGGTTAGTCAAAAAGTGGAGGTTGACAACCAAATCTGTGGGACTACAATTTCATTGAGTTGAATGAAAAGAATAGGTCTCAAGAATTGCAAAAGGGTGTCGATACTCAAGTGAGATCATGACACCTAGAGACATGGTTGACAAAGATAATACATTGAAGATGTGGGTTACAAAGTAGCTATCCATGGCAAGACGGTGAAGGGCAAGCGATACTCGGCCACGATGGACTATGCGGTGGTGAAGGGCAAGCAAGAGGCTTGGTGCCGAGGGACCAAACCCAGTGGTGAAGGGCGAGTAAAGGCTTTGTCATGATGGACCGTGAAAGGCCAGTTGAAGCTATGAGTAGTCCGCATTAATCTTTTGATTAACGTGAGATGAAGTCATTGACATCCCTCAAGATCAAGAAGGAAAATAGAACAAGGGCATTCCTAGTGATATTACTCTCTTATTTATATTTTAGTATAGGAATACCGTATTGTTAAGAGGAATATAACGTCGATGAGTTTGTTTATGTCTTAGTGCTCAGAGTAACCTATCCTAGTGCAACCTTGAGACAAACCCAAGCTTTAACCTATCCTAAGTGTAGTTTTATACCTTGTAATGGGTTGGGATGGTATCCCTTTGAGTAAGCTTTCCATAGAGTCCAAGAATATCGAAATCGGACTCCCGAGCAAAGAGTTATAGCCTTATTATGCCAGTGCCGTCGGATGTTCCGAAAATGATTTTTGGATGTTCTGTCAGGAGAGAAAGTTTTTGTGCATTGACAAGATGTTTCAAAAATATTCTTTGGATGTTCTGAAAAGTGTTTTTTTCTAGGTTTGGGTTCGTCGGGATACTAAAAAATACACTTCTTGGATGTTCCGAGATGAGTCTCGGAACATCCGAAAAAAACATCTTTTGTCCCCAACGGGCAGAAATCTGTGTGTGGGTATAAATACCCCTCCTCCCCCTCCATCCTTTGTAGCTGTTCTAGATAGAAACAAATCCACATCCAAAGCCAAATAGCCATCCCAAATCACCTGCCTTTGTGGTGTCTTTTTGTTAGAGGGATTTGAGAAGAGGAGAGATTTGTGAGAGGGATTTGAGTGGAGGAGAGAGTTGCTTTGAGGGATTGAGAAGTTGAGAGTAATAGGGATTCATTCCACACTTTGAGCATTGTGTTCATAGCAAGCAAATCTTCAATTGTGATTGTTACTCTTGGTGGTTGATGACATCTAGACGACTAGATGACTAGGTGTCGTCTCTGAGCAACCGATTCATTTGTGGTGCGTTGGTGGAAGTTTGTGAAGGTTGGATCTCACCTCCACAAGGAAAGAGATACCGCTAGTAGAAGGGAAGTGCATTTGTGCAACCTCGAGGAAAGGGTTAGTGAAGACCCGGCTCGTTGGAGCTCCTCAACGGAGAGTAGTGATCCCCTCAAGGATCCGAACTTCGGGAAACAAAATCCCGCGTCTCCTCGCATAGTTTGCTTGTTCTTACATCTTCTACATTGTGTTTGAGCTTATTATTATCCGATCTACTTGCATGATGTGTTGATCTATTTGGTGACCTCATATTTATCTTAGCTACCTTGCTAGTCACCTTTTGGTTCATATAGAAGTTGTATGATCAAGCTTCTATTTCATAGCTAGTGTTAATTTTGTTATGTGCCGGACATTTTGGTTAAAAGCGGAAGTTTTGATTTCATATCGAAAGTTCTGATTTGAACCGGAAAGCCCGAGATTCTAATTTGCTATGAAGTTGAGATGAATTTTTAGGAACGTCTATTCACCCTCCTCTAGGCGACATCATGGTCCTTTCACATATATCACCAGTCACAATAGGAGAGACTAGGACATGTAGGGGCCAGTTTGTGTCTAAAGTTTAAGGCCCACCCCTGAAATTTTTCCACTGACGTGATGGTGTGACATGGATGTGAACGTGTGTCATACTACCAATCTGTCACACACACAAACCCGGATCATATAATAGGAGTACACGTGGAACAATATAAGCATCATTGTTTAGACAGTAATGCTGGCTAGTTTGATCAGAGTTCAGATAATGCTAACTAGAGTAGCTAGCTACATTTCTCAGCAACAATCTTAAAAAAATTAATTACTAATTGACCCAACGCGTCATCAGTAGTGAAATGTCAATGCCCTAGAGTTGCCTTAGAAAGAGAGATTGGAAGATCTACGATCCTAGAATGGCATTGGTTTTGGTGATTAATGACAACCAATTATTGGACTAATCATTTCAATAAATTGGTGTGTTTAGGATTGAATCCGGCATCAACACAAAAGATTAGCAAATATGATGATGTGAAGAAGAGATTTGTTCGTGAGGAACAAAAGAGGTGACTGATGGCAAAGATGAAGATCATTGGTTGATGGAATCAAGTGAAGAAATTAAAGATGTGGAGTACGAAGATGTTTCATATGGTGAGACAGTGAAGGGCAAGCGAGGCTCGGCTACGGCGGACTATGCGGTGGTGAAGGGCAAGCAAGAGGCTTGGCGCCGAAGGACCAAACCTGGTGGAGAAAAGTGAGCGATGCTTTGTCGCGACGGACCGTGCGAGGCTATGTGAAGCTACGGTTTATTCACATCAATTATTTAAAGATTTGAATAAGAAGTGCCGAAGATCAAGAAGATGTCAAGAAGTGATGATCAAGATGGTTATTGCTCAAGGAAAAGGTAAATGAGTTGGGACTAATGTGTTCAATGAAGTTGTAGGTGAGAAGATGGCATGAAGACATTCCTAGAGGTATAGCTTTTCTATTTGCATTTGAGTATAGGAATGTCGTACTATTAAGAGAGATGCAATTGTTGATGAGTTTGCATATGTCTTGATGCTCAAGTGATCCTCCTTAGTTCTACTTTGAGAGAAACCTAAGTATTAACCTATCCTATGAGTGGTTTTAGAGATTGTTTCTAGTTGGGTTGGGTAGCCACCTCAATAAGCTTTCCATAGAGTCCAAGTTCGTCAAAAACAGACTCCGGAGCACGGAGTTATGCCCGTTTTTATGGGGAGCTGTTAGGTTATCTAAGTATCAGCGGTCATTCCGATGATTTTACCGGAATGTCCGATAAAAATCCTCCGATGGCAATAGAGGATTTTTACCGGAGTATCCGGTGGATCTACCGGATACTCCGGTGAGTGTCTACCAGAATGTCCGGTGTTTAGATCTGAGAGAGTAACTGCTAGTTTTTGGGGCTCGGGTATTTAAATCTCTCCACCCCTTCTATCCGTTGCTGCTGAGTTTTGGTAAGAGTAGATCCATCCAAAGCCAAAGAGCCCTCTCATATTCTCCTACCTTAGTGGTAGATCTTTATGAGTGAGATTTGAGTGAAGATTTGTGAGATTTGAGAAGGGATTTGAGAGGAGAAGAGAGGTGAGGTTGAGAGAAGGTTGAGAAAAGTGAGATTGAGGTTTTGTGAAATTCATTCCCATCCTTGAGAGTGGTTTGAGAGAGAGTGGGAGAGAGCTTGAGAGAGCTTCTCCCCATCCTTGGGTAAGATTTGAGAGAGATTGAGAGCTAGTGAGCTCCTCTATCCATGAGAGTTGAGATTAGTTTAGCCAGTGAACTTCACTCCAACACCTTGAGCACTTGAGATCGTTGCAAGCAAGTCTTCGATTGCGTTTATTACTTTTGGAGGCCAGGGACTCCTAGACAGCTAGGTGTTGTCCGCAAGCATCCGATAGTGCGGATTGTCGGGGGGAGTTTGTGAAGGTTTTCCTCACCTTCGCAAGGGAAGAGGTAAGTTAGTGGATACTGTGCTAACTCCTAGAAGGTTGCTTGGGAGAGCAAGTCACAACAAGGGATTAGGGCTCTCTGGTAGGGCTTGATCCGAGGGGATCGCTCTAAAAGCTTGATTCGGGGGATCACTTGGAGACTTGCTAATCCGTGTGTGGACTTGGGTACTAAAGCTTCCTTATGTTTGTTAGCATGGAGAGGCATGGGATCGAGTGAGATCCGGCTCCTTGGAGCATCTCACCGTAGAGTTAGTGAGCTTCTATTGACTTGTGTGCTAGCTTGTGCTTAGATATTATATTGCAATATTGTGCTTGACTTGATGTGTTAGCTTGTGTATCATGTTGCAATACTTATTCTTATGCTAGTTGTGATTGTTTTAGCTTCTATATCTTGCTACTAGCTAGTTTTGTTTGTGCTTGAACTTATTGTGTTTTCTCCTTCGTCGGAAAATTTTCTTGATTATCGGATAGTCCGGTAAAAGCACCGGAGTGTCAGGTAAAATTGTTCTATTGGCAATAGAACATTTTTACCGGAGTATTCGGTGAATCTACTGGAGTATCTGGTAAGTATTTAATTTCGCTGTGAAGTATTTTTCAGGCACGCCTATTCACCCCCCTCTATGCGACAACAAGGTCGTCCTTTCAAGTGTTACACACTAGGATAACATGCTTCAACACTAATTAATCCAGCTAGCTGTAGCCACACTACACACTGTGTGTGAGAGGGTGAGTGATAGAGAAAGAGAGGACATTTGGAAAAGGTGTGTAGTGGTGGTGGTGGAGAAAAGAGAGGGGGCAACTGCAAGAGTCTGCATCAGCAAGGGCAGCCCATTGGGTGGCGGCAGAGCAGCCTGAGCTGTTTGTTCGGTGGCACTGTACTGTACTGTTGCTGCCATGGCCACCATGGATGGTCCCCTAAAGAACATGCCCCCTACACCAACACTACACATCCTGTTAGGACTCAGTCAACCCAAGGGTATAAATTATAAACGAGAGGTCCTTGTACAAACTATGTCTCGATCAATACAATCTTGTCGCACCGCCAAATTATAACCTACTCAACGGGTTCTCGCTTCGGCTCAGGGCTGCATCGGTTAGGTCTTAACCCCTAAAAAGAAGTCGAGTTTGGGGTCTTGCTACCAAGTTAGGTTGCATCGGTTAGGTTTGACCTTCGGCAAAGAAGTAATTTCCGTCGACTGCACTTGTGTCGATGAAGATTGATACTTTCTTGATTAGGTCCGATATATCGATCCAACTGACGTAAGCGTTGCGTATCAGATTTATCGATTCTATCTATAGTGGTATTGTGTTTAGGGTTTTATCGTCTTGGTTAGGACTTCCTCGGTTAGGTCTGATATTCTGGCTGAGTTGATGCTTCTCTATATACGCTGCTGTCGGCGATACGGGCCCGGGGGTATGCTGAGGATGCGACACGTGGTTGGAGGGGCGCATTTGCGCAAGCACCACTCGATGACAGAATACCTAAATCGCCCTAAAAGGTTCGGGCCACGGGCGGCCACGTGGCCATCCCGAGGGGGGTCATGCTCGGGGGCTGCCCGGAGGCCATTATCCCTCTAGGGAAGGGGTTCGGGAACACCCGGACCCTAGCCACGCCACCCCGCACCCCTCCCGTCGGAGGGGTCAGCCTGGCTGCCAACCGCCCTATTCAACGCGGGAATAGTGCTCAAGCACTGCCCCGTCGCATTTAATGCGAAGTGAGGCGCGTCTGTCAGAGCATCGTCATCATCATCTTTTTGCACGGGAGAGGGTGGAAAAAGTCTCCAGCCTGTGACCGTGGGCTGACCGCGCAGTCAGTAGCGCACACCCCTCATCACGCCCGGTCACCGTCGCATTTAATGCGACGTACGGCTGCATGGGAGAGGGACAGAGAGGGTTGAGTGTATGATGACACCCCTGGCACCATTGGTGGCCCGCTGACAGGTAGGCCCCATGGGAGGTTAGGTAGGATGACCACACACTTCATCAGCAGCATGGAGACCACGCCGCCCGTTTTTCTTCACCAACTACCGCAACGTGGTGATATGAACAAAAGAGGGGCACGACCCCTGACAAGACAAAGCGCGAGCTACTCCACGGCGTTAGCAGTGGGGTTGGAAAACCCAGAACTACTGTGGTGTCCACTTGAACTATAAAAGGAGGCCTTGGTCCTTCATAGGGGGGTCAATTGCTTACAAACCACTGAGAACTTAGAGTGCATTCGCCTCGGTCATCAGCTCTAGCACCACCCGGGAGAGAACTCCTTCTTGTAATTCTTCATCCACCATATCAACAACAAGAACAAGAGTAGGGTATTACGCTTCCTAGCGGCCCGAACCTGTATAAACCCCTTGTGTCATGCGTGTATAGTGGGCTTCTACCCTGCCCACCTTCTTCTTCCCCTTAACTCAGGCCTTGGCATTCCGTACCCCTGTGCCGAACCAAAAAGGGGTACCCCGGATCCCCGCGTGTCGGTCACACGCATCGACAGCTGCTGCTTTAGATAGATCAGTTTATCCATCACCTTGTGTAGACTTATCAGCTAAGTAGTGTTTTTCTATTGCTTTCAATCTTATGCTGCAACGGTTGGGTTCGACCTATATCAAGATTGCTAGCAATAGGTTTATGTCTATTAGGTCGGTGGGTTTTTATACAATGTCACATCGGAGGGTTAGCCGATGAGTTATCTTTTGACTAGATCTAAGTCTTGTATCGGCTTCTCTTGTTGTATCCTAATTACAACCGATACTATTATTGAGCTCATTTGTTTGTTTGACTATTTGGATCTATGTCTAACACACAGACGATTAATCTTCAATATCTTATCGACATCGGCTAGAAACACCATCATCATCATCGGCTGTTCAGTCGACCGACTCCTGGATCCATACATCAACATCAGCTAGAGGCGCTACTGGACATTGGTTTACGAGCCAATCAGATCCATACATCAACATCAGCTGGAGGCGCTACCGGACATTGGTTTACGAGATCAGCTCCTTGGCGATCAACATACAAACATCTTGTCAGTTGTCGGATCAAACTGACTGGCACGCCTGTATTATAAGATTTAGGACCTGCATTGGAGCTAAGCAGATCTCTCAGTCCTTCATTTGTCCATGCGCGGTGTATTTCATCGGCCAACATCTTTTCAGCACGCTCAACACCCGGTGACGATATTTTGCGTCAACAGCATGAGCAAGGCAGCCCATTGGGTGGTGGCAGAGCAGCCTGAGCTGTTTGTTCGGTGGCACTGTACTGTACTGTTGCTGCCATGGCCACCATGGATGGTCCCCTGAAGAACATGTACATGCCCCCCTACACCAACACTACACATCAAGCCACTCAGCTAGCTCTAATTGTTAAGTTGCATGCACCGACCAGTAAAAGTGCAAATGCCTTTAATATGGTTTTGGTGAATAATGACAAGTCTAATTGTATGTCACTAATATTTTTCATGAGCATTTCTTTGTGTAGTCTTATTTAGATATGATATTGGAAATGGTGAGAGGTATGTACTAAACTCCTATTGATCTATATTTATCTCTCTCATGGGTCTAAAATATAGAATTAACTCCTTTTGTATCCTCTAAGACATATGTGCATATGTCTCTCTTCATATTCATATGCATGCACATATTTAGGGGGAGCTAATTCTATATCAACAACTCAACTTCATATGTTTTATATTGGGTTGCCATCCGTCACCAAAAAAGAAAAAGATCGAAAGATCTATGATAATCATGTGTGTGATTGTTATTTTGATGATGCACGATAAACCGGTTATGGAATTAACCTTTTCCATGAGTTGTTGAGTAGATCACTCCCGGACTTGAGTTGAGTTAGAATCATCTTCATTGATGTTGGAGATCAAGTTATATGAGTATAACCCTAATCGGTGATTGTGTTTGTTATTGTTGGTGGTTGAGGACACCTAGATGGCTAGGCGTCGTCTTTAAGCAACCGATTCATTTGTGGTCCGCCGGTGGAAGTTTGTGAAGGTTGGATCTCGTCTCCGCAAGGGAAGAGATACTGCTAGTGAAAGGGGGTGCATTTGTGCAACCCCGAGGAAAGGGTTAGTGAAGACCCGGCTCATCGGAATTCCTCAATGGAGAGTAGTGATCCACTTAAGGATCCGAACTTCAGGAAACACATCACGTGTTTCCTCTATTGGTTTGCTTTCTCACTTCTTCTATATTGTGCTTAAGCTTATTAAATTAGAATCTTGGGCTTTCCGGTTCAAATCGGAA
Organism: Leersia perrieri; assembly: GCA_000325765.3. Classification (NCBI taxonomy): domain Eukaryota; kingdom Viridiplantae; phylum Streptophyta; class Magnoliopsida; order Poales; family Poaceae; genus Leersia; species Leersia perrieri. Next base: position 25,740,868 of record CM002480.1, read on the forward strand.
TTTTCGATATGAAATAAAAACTTCCGTTCTTAACCGAAATGTCCGGCGGATAACAAGATAAAAAAAGTTATGAAATCGAAGCTCAAACATACAACTTTTATATAAACTAAAAGGTGACTAACAATGCAAGATATATAAGCAATGTATGAGGTCACAAAATAGATCAACACTTCATGCATATGAAGTTATGATGAACTTTTAGGAGCGTCTATTCACCCCCTTTAGGCGACATCGAGGTCCTTTCAACCAGTTGGTAAAGAGCTGGTAGAGAAAGACGGATAATTCCTTGTATGCAAAGAGTTCTCGTAACAACGACTGGATCACTTTGATGTAATTAGGCCGAGTTTAACAGAGCTTTCATTGTTAAAAAAAAACTTCAAGAATACTCGCTTCTGATGATCGATCTTTCTGCATATATATGCTTGCTTATGATGATTGATCTTGCCTTCATCTGATGACTGAAGAGGCAGAACTCGCCTGATGACTGAGGCAGAAGCATGCATTGCATGCGTGTTGCAGACTTGCGGTGTCTGATCGATGGCTAAATATATAGTGCAGATTCAGAGATGATCAGACATCCATGGAACACACACATACTCCTACTGCTTTACTCCTGTATAAATAGGTATAGTCCTACTGTTGGAAATAGTCCCACATTAAAAGTTTAGAGGAAGTGACACCAATTTATAAGTGTGGGGAGTCCCTCGTCTGCCAACAAATAGTATCAGAGCTGGGCTCATAATCTTGGCCCGTGCACACTGGGGTGGTGTAGGCTAGGGCTGTCAACGAGCCGAGCTCGAGCGAGCTCGTCCGTCTAGGCTCGAGCTCGACTCAGACTCGAGCCGAGCTCGAGCCAAGCCTGAAAAACCTTCGAACTTATAGGCAGGCTCGGTTCGAGCTCGATCAAGCTCGAGCTCGGTTACCGAGCTTGACTTATTACTAAGAAAATACATTTTAAGTATAATATCTTATTAAAAAAATTAATTTTTAGTTAATCATATCTAGGAAAGAGTAAAAGGAAGAAATATGAGACATATATGATGCCAATATATAATAATAATTAATGTGGACACACAAATATCATATTTTAGTCTACTAATTTATCAAATAGACAATAAAAATAATACACAGTCAGGCTCGTTAGAAGCTCGAGCTCGGCTCGATAAAGCTTGCGAGCTTGGTCATAGGCTCGGGTTCGGTTCGGTTTGAAGCTCGAGCCGAGCCTAACACAAGCCAAACTTGAGCTATTTGCGAGCCTCGAGCTTTTTGACAGCCCTAGTGTAGGCCCAAAGTCCAGTGGACCGCAGATGTGAGGCCTGGTCAGTGGACTTGGGTGTGAGGCCTGGTCAGTGGACTGCGGGTGAGTCCCGTGCCTGTGTGTGCTCTGATACCATTTGTTGGCCCATAGACAGGAGCCCAACCCAACCAGAAGAAAATCTTTCTGCACCCTACAAGTTAGCTCATGAGGTAAGGGATTCCCCACTTATAAGATATCCATCTTAGCTGCTAGCCTGAAGTTTCAATCAGCATTCAGGCAGCATGCATGCGTGCAGATGCAGTATCATATCAGCAGAAGCTTGCACAGCATGCATTTACATATGCTTAGGTCGTAGTCAACAACTCAACATCTGAATATGTCGTCGATCGTCTCTGATGAATCTGATCCGTCTGAAAGGAGAGCATCGTCAGCAACTAATTGAGCTGGTGTTGGGCGCCAGTACATTGGCGTTATTTGCAGTTAAATTTGCAGCAGCTTTGCAGTTACACATGCGGCTAGCTAGTGTTGCCGACATATGCGTACCCACGCATGTTAACGACACACTTGCAAAAGCTACTCCTAGTTGGTACTACTACTGCATTATGCCCGGCACTGAAATAGGTACCACTCCAACAGTCCTACTAACATTATTGCAGTAAAACTCAATAGCTAGCGCTACAGCACTACTAATTCATTACCGTACACACGAATATCAAGAGGAAATCCATGCATAAAAAAACTAGTAATTAAAATCTGCTCACAGTAATAGTGTAATATTATTCCCTCCGTTTCATATTACTTGTCGTTCTAGCAATTTTAGATAAAATATGAAGATATGAACAAATACTATTTTACCCCTATTGATTATATTCTAATCATTAACTCAAGTCATCATTAATTTACATGGGTAAATCCACCACAAGCTTAAAAAAAGAGGCATGCACTCCTTGCATGTAAAAGTAATAAATTTGTATATCAAATCGATAGGGGACTATTGTTGATAACAATGCTTAATTGCATGTATTAATAAGGGGTATATATGGAAGATTTTAGCCAAAGTTGCCTTGGAAGGTGAGAACGACAACTATTTTGACACAAAATTTGAATGCTAGAATGACAAGTAATATGAAACGGAGGGAGTATATAGTTTACTGGAGTGCGATTGCATAAACACCTGTATTTTAATGTCATTTTGCTCATTTTGTTTGGTTCATCATCTATCTAGCACCAGGTATTATTCCACCTCCATAATGTTTCACACATGTTTTCTGGGACTGAATCACACTGGTTCTCTTTGCATGTTAGAGATGAGCTTTACCTTGCACTGTTATGAGCTATACTCTCATATATCATGTACCATATCCAGTACTTAATCAGTTACTAGCCAATACGATTAAAATGTACTAAAAGCTTTCCTAAAGTTCAGACATGTCTTATTCCAGAACAAGTTAGTTGATTAACTAGGAGAGTATATATGACAGTATGCAGGAAGCGAATTAATCGATCGACCTAGCAGTGCCAAACTGCCAGTGTGTGCCATGAGAATCATGAGATCGAAAGATACGAAACAATCATTTTCCTCAAAGGAAGATATGAAACATTCATGCATCGAAAAGAAAGTAAAAAACATCCATGCATTGAAAAGAAAGGAAGAAATGATCGAGTTAAAGAAGCGCACCGGCCAAGCAAGCAAGCAGCAGCAGCAGCAGCTGGGTTTGCAGCGCAGCCTTGAGGGAGAGATGCAGCTAGCTAGCAAAAGCAAAGTAAAGTGAAATGAAAGGGGGAAAAATTTTTTACACCTTTGAGACAGTAGTACCACCACTAGCATTCTCTGCAAGGCTTGTCGCGCGTCCGGCCCGGCCCCGACGTCTGGCTCTGAATTCTGAATTTCTGATACGCCATGGCTCTTTCCTCCTCTCCTCTCTCTGCATCGGCATTTCTGCATAAATATTAATTGGTCCCCTTTCCTTGGCACAATAATAGCAATGTACGACGTACGTACCCTCTCTCTGCATGCAATTTGGTCCACACATGACTTATTAGATCGATCGATATGATGTGATTTAGACAGAGATGTATCATGTATGCAAGAATGAAGAACTGTTCTTGATTCGAACCCATGTCGACCATGGTTGCCTGCCTACCTGTCCCTAGCTATAGCTCATCCTACCTTGCTTGTATTGCTTAGTCTCCACACACATTACATCAAAATATCTATATGTAGATCACGCATGCATATATATATTATTTGCCCTTCCAGTTATCAAAAGACATAGTAGTTTCTTTTTTTTTTTGCCCAAATGACATCTAGCTCTTGCTATCATGGTAACTGATCAGTTACCATAAAAGCTTTAATTAGGCTGATCGGATGTGGTTTTTTAGGTGCAGCTGCAACTGTTTACACTAATCTTATAGAGTGTGTCCTCGTGTTGGCTGCTGCAGCAAGCCAGCAACAGCAAAGCCCAGCCACAGCCATGACATGCTCAAAGAAAAGAATGGATAGAGCAGAGAAACTGAAAGAAGCAGCAAGAAATATACATATGGGGTACTTATTAACTAAGCTAGCCATAAATCAAAGCAAAGAATAATGTTTGGATTTATAGCTCCATGCATTCAGGGTGTACTAAATGCATGTGTACATGATGGTACTACATATATAACAACAGAGAATATATGCAGAATATATCACTGTTAGCTGGAGTGGCACAACACATCATAACATTACTAATTAATGATGACAGGAATATGTACATCGATAGAGCATATTATCTGCAACGTCAACCAGATACTAGCTAGTTGTTAGTGCTGTATAAGCTCACTAGACAAAAAAAAAGTAGTATGTGTATACATCGGCATGATATTGATTAATTAAGGAATACTTGTGTAATTAATCAAATAGCCAACTGAGGAGAAGCCAGTCGCTCAGTTCTTAAAATAAGCAACTGGAAGAATTGCAGGTGATTAGTGAAACATGATTAAGGAACTGGGGGTACGTGTCGATCTAAATGGGAGCAGCTTAGTTAGTAAATTAAACTCCAATTAATAATGATCATATCACTTCATTCAAAATGGACCTACCTCCAAATTAAGCTTTTATCCAACAAGGGTACACATGATGCCAAGGGAACTGACGTTGTTCAGCAAGCTTTCCTATATCACGAGATGAATTAAGCCAGCTAGCTTCCAATGAAATTGATATTATGTCATAAAATCATGGTGTACCTGAACTCCTATATTTCTTCACCCATTAATCCATTACTAGTTCCTGCTTGTGTAGCATAAAAGAGAACCATATATGCATATAAAGCATACTGGAAGACTGGGACCATCCATAGAACAAAGAGGAGAGCATGAACAATGAACCAGAAACCCGAAAACGATCTAAGAAAGCTCATCACCTTGGTTTTTGATTACCTCAAGAAACAAATTATGAGAAATTTTTAATGAGAAATTTAAAGGAAACCTGAACATTGGTCACACTACATAAAGGAGTAGTGCCAATTGATCCATATTTGCAGAAGAAAAGGAGTAAGCTAGCTGAAACAAATAACCAACCTGATCAAACAGAAAGGGAAAACACAACAGTGTATAAGCGTACCTGAAGATTCCGTGTCTCCGATTGAGCAGGCCGTACTGGCGATGAGTAGTCGAGCGTTTGCTGATGCAGCATCATCAAGATTCTCATCACATCTGTATACATATACGCAGCTAGCAAGCTTAAGCTGGCTGCTAGCTACTAGCAACCTCTAGTTTTGGATGAACTCGATGTGAATCTTGATGGTGCTGCACCTGCAAGCACCGACTGTTTTCTTCATTTACATGGATCGATCCAGCCATACAACTCGCCAATTTATGCCAATTTGTGAGATCGATGCATGTATGGTGCACTAGCTAGTTGCCAAGTGGATAATTAATACGGAGACTCAAGCAAGAGGGAGAGATCAAAAGGGACCAATTGTTCCACATCTATGATCACTGGATATATAACTCAATCATTTGTGGATCAATCAAGAAGAGGATATTATCTGTGGAAACAGCAAATTATTGGTCTCCACTAAATTAACAAGAGAAAAGAACCACACATATGCCAAACATATATCCATGAGGATATTAAGGAAAAAAGAAAGAAAAAAATATTCAAGAACAAGCCATGGATGAACTGATCGATCCGACGACGGGTCGTCGCCTCGACATCTCACCAGAGGAGAAGCCAAGTAATCCAGCCAGGCTAGGGAGAAGGAGAATTTATATCGAGATCAATCGATGCAGAAATGGAGAGTGGATGAGGAAGAAGAGAAAGAAGGAGAAGGTAAAGAGATTGGGGGTTGGCATGGCTTCTCACACCTTTCACATGGTGAGTGAGGAGATGTAATTCCTAGGTAGGTATCAAGCTAGCTATATATAAGCTAGCTAGCAGAGGCCCTAGCTAGCTAGAAGAGGAGGTTGGGGAAGCAAAAACCCTAGCTAGATGGAGTATAGTGATGGATCTTGTGAAGATGGAGCTAAGCTCTAGACCCCAAATAATTAAGGTTTTTAGCTTCTTGGAGTTATCTAGGTAGTAGCTGCATACTTTCTAAAGCTCCATAGAGCTAGATGATAGATGATGATGATGATGAGAGAGAGAAATTATGAGGTTTAGAGGCACTGAAAGGGTGGTGGACAAGGAGACTAATAAGTAATTAATTAGTTAATGGAAAGGAAAGAGATGGAAAGAAGAGGCCGGCCTGCCGGAGCAGTTGCTGGTTGAGCTGAGACCAAGCAATCTCCCGGCTGCTGACATGTAATGCCACTTTTGCTTCTGATTGGTCCACTCCATCGTTTTCACAGGTGCACATGACAGCGCCACCCATGCAATTACTAATTAATTAGTAATTGAAAATACTTCTTCTCCGATCTATCTCTGGTTCTTAATTAACTTTGCAGATTTACATGAACTTTATTTTTCTTTCTATTCCCTTCAGACATTTTTGTTTAACATTGGTTCGTCATTCATTTGTAGAAGGAGGAACTATTTTTTTTCTGCGGTGTATTCTTGAGCAATGCGCCGGCTAGCACATATTTTTTCAAGACGAGTTGGCTGACTGACACACCTCTTACAACATAGCTAGACTGATATGATCCTACGTGGTGAAGACTCGGACTAGTCAGTCTTTTTATTAAACCCCTAATTTACTATCATGTCCAATTAAGCCTTGGCATCAGCAGCCATGTGGAGCATCCGGCTGGTTGGTATACTGACCATGTAGAAGAATCATATGTAAACCATTCCATGATAAAACCACCAACCTCTCTCTAGTTTAATTTGGTCATATAAGAATATGGTTGGGATGTTCTTACTCTACCAACAACATAATCATTGTGCAAAAAATTAAGTAAGAGGGCTCAACTATAGTGTAGTAGCACTGATTTTTATTTATATGTGGCCGGATATAATAAAAAGACAAATAATTTTGTTAAGCCCACTGCTAATAAATGAGTAATAAAACGGTACCCCTACCCCTGGTATTGAATGTGTAATTCTCATCACACACTGGTTGCCAGTGTGCATGGGTGGGACATGGAACTCATGGATTGAAGGCAACAATTTGCAAGGGGGGCTAGCTGTGATATATCATCAGTCACAACAGGAAAGATTGGGACAGGCAGGGGCCAATTTGTGTCTAAAGTTTAAGGCCCACCCCTGAAATTTTTCCCACTGACATGATGGTGTGACATGGATGTGAATGTATGTCATACTGCCAATCTGTCACACACACAAACACAGATCATATAGGAGTACACATGGAACAACATAAGCACCATTGTTTAGACAGTAATGCTGGCTAGTTTGATCAGAGTTCAGATAATGCTAACTATAGTAGCTAGCTGCATTTCTCAGCAACAATCTTAAAACAGTTAATTACTTGACCGAACGCATCATTAGTAGTACACACTAGGATAACATGCTTCAACACTATTTAATCCAGCTAGCTGTAGCCACACAACACACTGTGTGTGAGAGGGTGAGAGATAGAGAAAGAGAGGTGGAGGAGGAGATTTGGAAAAAGGTGTGTAGTGGTGGTGGAGGAAAGAGAGGGGGCAACTGCAAGAGTCTGCATCAGCAAGGCAGCCCATTGGGTAGCGGAAGAACAGCTTGAGCTGTTTGTTCGGTGGCACTGTACTGTATTGCTGCTGCCATGGCCACTATGGATGGTCCCCTGAAGAACATGCCCCCATACACTTCAATACTAATCAAGGTTATTAAGCAATATAAAATATAATTACATGGATACCTTGATGTTTGGTTTTTGCTAATATATAATATTATACTACCAGTATTATCATTGATAGAAGTGATCCGCTGATTTATGATGAGTCATCTACTAGGATTAGAAAAGATGAACGATCTAAATCGATTCTACTACCACCATTATTATGATCCCTGCTTGCTAGGTGCTAGCTGCTCCACTGTCGTTAATTGTTATCGCACTTGATTGATCAACCATCAACTGATCCTAATTAACTTATCAATTAATGATGAGTGCATGATTTCTTCAGAACTTAGCTTCTTCCAGTGTTAATTAGAATTTCTTCAGGAACTTCTATACGTTCTAAACTACTACTACATATATATGCCCAAAGTAATTGCATCAGAATTCTTTATGCCCCCAGTATGGCCTATGGAGATTCAGGAGCTCGAATCTCGATGTAAGCAGTACACAGCTGGCTGTCACAGTATGGAGTGGTGCAATTAATTACTGTAACTAGTAGATTAAGCATGATACTTAGGGTTAAATAAAAACATGCACTAGTATATCTGCGTGCGTATCTGCTATTACTGTTAGCTCCTAGTTTCTGCCATTGATGTCGGCATCCACCTCACACTCCTTAAGTCAACTAATCTTCCTGCTCTGTCGACAGTTAGAGAAAAAGAACTAATGCATTGATCATGTGTATACTACTGTTATAAAGTCCACTGTTACGCGTACTAGCTAATCTACTAGTACAAACTGACCACTGAATTGAACTTGTCATTTTTAAAGGATATGTTTATGTTTTCTCTTATAAGTTGCATGTTTGGTGAGATGTACACTAATGTGCCGAGAATTGAAGCCGTAATTATTGTATGCCGAGATAAATGAGAGAAGGGTCGTTGTTTTTTTTCCTTCTGAGTATTACTCTAGAATGGGATGCATTTATCATAAATTTGTTCATTCTTTAGAATCTTAATTTGTTGACTGTGTCGAAAGACAGAAGCTAGGAATGTAAACCATTTTTATTATATAAAAATTTATCGGACAACTTAAACTTTACAATTGATGGTGTGATCAAAAACAAGCTAGGCCCATGCATGTGATTAATATGAAGAATCTATAGTTTCTAAACTCGCGGTCTATCAAATGAACATCTTATCCACCGAGAAAAGTTGATTGAAAGTAAAGTCGACTTGCATATCCTTTAGTTTCCTCTCTTACTAGTTTTTCCTGCAAAAAATTTCCTACTTTAATTCACTTAAGTTGCAGTTTTGACGATGTACACCAGTGTACATGAATGGACGACATCGAAAGTGAATTACTACTAGTACTTAATACACTCCATCAATCGTCATATATAAGGATAGATGCAGATGGACATTGGACACTAAGCATGCATAGATCAATTAATTATGCAAATGGCACGTACGGATCGAATACGATTTGATTATTTTGCAGGTATTTGGTCGATCGTGAGTGCAGTGATGATTAGTTTGATCATGCACGACGCAAATTATAAATTTAGTATCTGATGTACCTTCCCCTCCCGAAAGATTCCTAGTCTCGAGCTCAGGTAGGTTGTTTCTAAGGAGCATAATTTTATATGATGGTATTAATTGAATTTCCAACAAAAGATACTAATCGAAATCATCCTATAACAAGTATAAGTATATAGGATTGGGAATTTATTTGAAGTGTAAGCAGAGTAAATTTTAGAAATTAGCCCATGCTTTATGGATTAAGCTGTGGAAACTAAAACAGCAGTACTCCTGCATAGCTTGCATATATATTGGCGTGGCATGTTAATATATAACTCAATTATCATGATTTCAGGGAATTACAATAATGAAAACTCCTTTGCGGACTTGCACCCAATACTAGTCCTAGGTGTGATTAGTATAGATGAAGTATATCCATTAATTTCTGTGGTTATTATAGTAATTGATCTATTAACTTAAGAAATTATCCACCACACCATCGATTTTAAATTTTAAATCCATGATATTTAGCTTCTTGCATAATGAGGTCATACAATTAATTAGGACCGTCCTACATGTGTATACTACCATATACTAACCACTAGTATAATTTAATCTCGACTATTCATTAATTAGTATAATTGACTAGTAGACACTTAGTATTAGTATTGAGTACCGTAAAGGAGCCCAAATGTAATAATATTAGTTGATCAATTGATGATTAAGTTGATACGTAATTTTTACTGTTTGGACAATATTATCATGTCAAATATAACATGAAAAATTAGGTCAGCGTAGGGTTATGTGAATCTTTAGGGCTTGTTTGGTTCATGACTACCATATCTCAGGTTGCTGTTTGTTTTGGCATAGCAATAATTGGCTCCTGCATGTTACCATTTTTTTGGCATAATTGATAAGGACTTCATTGAACCATAGTTATATTTTAACATTCAACAGTAAGCGAAACAATTTGGCATTCCAATTTTTTTGATACAAACCAAACAATTAATTGACTAAAATTTTGGCTTGGCTGAGTTTGGATGCAATCCAAATGCATGTAGTCCAATGGAACTTGGCATCAAGTGCTACAGCGTTAGATGCTTGAAGTATTTTGTATCTTCAACCAAATAACCCAAAGTTTTTTTTTCTAGAATTTACTCTAGCAAATATAACTAATTAAAGTGTAAAGTGTGCCATAAAATTCGGTATCATTGTCCCGGTGGTTATGTCTTAATTCAAGACAACCATTTTTAAAGGAAAAACAGGAGCTAGCTCTAGCTCCAAATTATATGTGTTATTGTGCTGGAAGATGCATGCGTACTTGATTCTCAGTTAGCTAGCACGCAGTATTAGACAATCATTAATAAGTCTCTTCTTTTTTGTTTTGGAATTGCCTCACTCGTACATACATTAGATGTATAATATTTATGTTATCCTAATGGAAAGCAATGGGAGAGCTCCAACTGAAAGGTAATTAAGAGCTTGCATTCTGAAATGTAGAGATTCTTCCTAAACATAGTCAATTGGCTGGCAGGGACACATCACTAGACAAGGAATAAAGGAACTAATCAGCTAGCTTTTGTTGGCAAATTATTTTATTATTGATTAATTAAGAAGAAAAAGAAAACAAGTTCCTAAGCACGCAACATATGTAATTAATGGTACCTCGCCAGCCTTTTCGTGGTGCACACTCATCATGCATGCATCTGTTTTCTTTTGAGCACAGAGCACCATTTCAACATGGAAATTAACAGCCCAACAAAAAAAAAACGAATGCAACTATGAGTTTACTCTACTCATGTGTAAAACCTCAAACCAAAATCAGGGGAGAAGCCAAAGAAAGGAAAACATTAATCTTTTATTCATACGAAAAATTTTGAACTTACACCTAGTAATCCATCCCTAAATGTGCGACGACACACATCATCAATAAATAATCTTCATATTTTTTTTCCTAGCTTACCTAAAAGTTGATCGCATGAGTACAAACACACACTGATTGCACAAAAACAACATTGTATAAATATGTGTATGCTACTACCTTTTATGAAAAAAGATGAAACATGAGTAGCAAAGTTAGGACATATGCAAACAACGGAATGCATGGGTTTAGTTGTACCAAAAGCAAGGATTAGTAAAATAGGCCATTGTTGTGAGAGAATATATATTAGGAAAAAGAAAAGAACTTAAAGAAAACTACCTTAAAAGTTGCAAAGTTTAAGCCCCTGGATTCTGTGGATCGAGTTTGGGTGATCAGTCCAAAAGAATTGTTATTCTCGATTCCAACGCCCACTGGAATCACCATGCATACATACAGCTCGATCGATCCATCCATAGTGATTGATTTATACTATGTTTGTTTATTTCAATGCAAAAAGAAAGGACAGCTAGCCTAGCTAGTACGAGGAGGAAGAAGAAAACCTCCCCTTAACCTATCATGTGGCTGCTGTCTACCTAGCTAGCTATAGTACTGTGTACGACGTTGTACGTTCTCTACATTAGCATGACCACTTTGCATCTCTACTTGTGAGCTAGCTATTCAACCCACAAATGGTAAAAACTAGGAGAACATTTCAGCATCGGACTAACCATTTCTAGGACAGAGTATCCTCTCCAATCAGGATTTGGATGGTTGAATCGAGAGATATAGCTCTAAATTAGTTTCTTGTGGTTAATTTATATGAGGCGATTTAATATAGGGTAAAATTTCTATATCAAGTTGAATGAGATATCAAAAGACAACAATAACAAATGAGATGGAGTGTCACTTAATATGTTGAAGGTTGAAGTGGATCAGTAACAGTGGTGATATAATTTTTTAAAAGTTGTAGATCTGATCGTACGAAATATTATATGCCACGATACAGAGAGATTGATATGTTGGATCAGAAATGTACGAATGGCAAATATCTGATGAGATCCTTGCTAGCTGGATCTGAGGTAGTGTGACCTTTCTAATCAATATCCGTAGCTGGCACATCATATTTTTTTGGGTTGAAAAGTCGGTCTGACTAGCCTTCAATTAATTGTGTGTGAGGTTCTTTTTTAGTGGCGAATACAAACGTCATGTTTGTGTTTGCTATGTGGTCACAGATATTTTGACAAAACAAAAGCCTAACCTATGAGTAGATTCATAGTGGAGTGCAAAATGATGTTAAAAGTGATCTCATGTATGTTTGAGAGGTGTGGCTGCGAAATTTAATCATTTTTGTGATGGAAGCAAGGGTGATTGGAGTGATGGATGGTGGTGGGTCCCTGGTGCCCGTGATGTGGGCAACAACCTAGTACCGATCCCATTGAGCCCAATGCAAACGGGCCCCACCACCCATGCAAAGGGGCCCCACCACCCAGACCTTTCACGAGTAATCGTCTATCTCTGCACTGCTGCTCCGACGGTCCGGCCCAATCAAACCGCCCAACCAATCACACTCAAACCAATCACGCTCTATCCTGCCTTTTTTTTCTCTCTCTTACTCCATAGCCAAGCTTTGTTGCTTGCAGTTCTTTCTGGTGTTGCTGCTTGCTTTGTGCAGGCCAGTGGCAACGAATTAAGGCTGTGTCTGAAATTTTTCGTCTGAACTATTTAGTGTTTCTTAACGTTATGGTACAATGGAAATTAATTAATTAATGTTGCTCATCCAGGGCTCCAGCTTGTCCTCATCGCTATAGCTCTAATTTCATTGGTAAGCAATCACACGCACTCCTATTTCTAGCTAGCTAATTCATGTCGGATCGATCGTTCTTTTCACTACTGCTCAGTACGGACCAATAGCGATCGACATGTATGGTACAAATATTGTGCACACACTGTTCTTGGACAGAAAAAGGACATGTGCATTATTATTGTACATAAATATACTATGGATGTGATGCTAGATTTGGTCTGTGTTAATGTTTCATGGACGTTAGATGCAATGACAGTTAAGATGTATATATACATATACTCTATCCATGGATTTTCTCTACATAAATCTTTAGAAAGCTTTTATTGATCTCAAGGTGATATGACCATACAAAAATTAACAGGATCAAAAATTGATCTCTTGAGTTCTATAAACCGCCAAGCAAAGAATGCAATGTAAATTTAATTTGTTTGGCGGTCGACAGTTATGGGCATTTTTTTGGCAGTCAAACCTCTAAGAAAATTATGGTAATATCATTTTCATATGCGACTCATCAGATTGATCGATCGAGGGTTAATTTCGTGTGTGCATGCGTAACGGTGTGTGACTGGATCGATCGATCGATTTGTCGCAAGACAGGGTAACTTAAATTTCCAGCTACTATAAAACTAGTACAATTAATTGTACGTTTTATATCTCATGTAGACCACATTTTGTTACAGCTGCTACGTACGTACCCCCATGCATCGTATATATACCAATTAATTACATGTTAGGTGGATCCAATGTTGACTCTTCAAACTTGATACAGTCATGAGTAATGTGACCTGTACTTGATACCTAATTTAGTCTTAAAGATTTATCAGTATACTCCAAGTTTCAAAAAATGGCATCGACCACTGCTAAAAAAATGTGGTAGCAACTATAGCAAACGACAACATTATTTAGTTTCCGGCCCTTTAGTTTCTCTATCTCTGTTATTTTACTTCTGGTCATTTTCCAAGTTTCAAGGATCAGACTGCAAATTCTTTATCTTTTTTGGTTGCCCTTTGTGAACCTAGGAGTATATAGTACAGTCAGTCAAGATCTCTATACCGTTTACTAGTTAGTCGCCATCACTCGAGAGTCAATACACGCTTTACATCTTCCAATACTTATGCAGATCTTATGAAGATTTTGTCATTTTCTAACATGTTAAACAACGGCTGGGTGTGATCACTAAGGCTTTGTTTAGTTCCAAAAATATCATATCGAATCTTTAAACACATGCATAGAGCACTAAAATAGATGAAGAAAAACTAATTGCACAATTGACATGTAAATCGCGAGACATCTTTTGAGCCTAATTAGTCCATGATTAGCCATAAAGTGCTACAGTAACCCACTTGTGCTAAAAAATTTGCAACTAAAAAAAGGCCTAAACTAAAGAGAAAAAAAGCTATAACAGAAAATTAGAGGTAGAGAATCATGCAAATTTCTTACCTTATGATTTACTATACAAATCGTGCAGAAGCAGGCTTCGACGTTTCTTCTTTATCTTCTGGTCATCCAATTTATTCATAAATATAAGCATTTTGACTAAAATCCGAACAAATATGTGCCCATATTCATAGCCAACGCTTATATTTATGAACGGGAGTACAATCACCCATAAAAGTTCGACGAGTTCCTCAAGTGATTAGGTTTCAGGCTTTGCAATCAACAAAAAGAAAAACCAACGATCGCATGGGGCAACAAGACAACGTTGACATCAACTTGACCATGGAGAGAAGGATGACGATGGATCAGAGTTGACGTCAAGGAATGAATCTTATTGTTGAGGGTAGCTAAGAGATATTGGGTTGTGACGACAGATCCAATTGCGCAAGCTATCAGAGATGGAGGAAGACAACGACGCAGAGTACCAAGACCAAATAAGATAAGGGCAAGATGGTAAAATCAAGCTGCGAGAGGAGAGAGCGGGGGGAGGTGGAAGGAAGAAAGACGCGAGCCTCGCCAGCATCAAATTCGACGCCGGCCGACGGCGGCGGTTGCAGGGCTGACGGAAGAAGACTCGCGTGATGTGACGTAAGAAACATCTCTGACACGTAGCCCTTGGGAAAAAAAATTTCAATTACGGCCCAATGCATAACGGCCTATTTACTCACCTACGAAAGGCCCGGCCCATTAAGGCCCATTAGGGAGCAAAGAAAAAGGGAGGAAAAGGTAGGAGAGAGCTTGGTAGAGAAAGGGGATCGATCACCTCGCCGGCGATGGCCCGGCGGAGGGGCGGCGCGGCGGCGGCGGCGGCATCGCCGGCGGTGGTCGGGGCGATCGCCATGATGGCCCTGGTGTATTACTCCACGGTGTTCGTCCTCCTGGACCACTGGCTCGGCCTCGGCACCACGGCCGGCGCCGCCCACGCTGCCGCCTTCTCCCTCGTCGTCGCCGCCTGCTTCCTCTCCTTCGCCTGCGCCGCCGCCGCCGACCCGGGATCCGTGCCTGCTTCCTTTGCCCCTGACGCTGAGGACCCGCAGCGGCAGGTCTGATCGAGATCTGTATCTCTCTCCTTTCTATTGTTTTATGTTTCCTTCGATTTTAGGTGTTTTTCGTTGTTAGATCCTCTGAATTGAACTATTCGATTGTAGCATTCCCAACCGTAATATAAATAAGAATTTTCTTTCTCGCCATTTAATTGAAGCTTAGAGAACTTTTGAGTATTCACGGTGGATCACAGAACTCATAGTTTCATACCATACGATATAGGTTCTTCAATACCATCTCATTTAGCTAACTGCTTATTAGCAATGATTGGCAGGGGTTAAAATCGAGATATTGTGATAAGTGCTGCATGTACAAGCCTTCTCGAACCCACCATTGCAAGGTGTGCAAAAGGTGTGTTCTTAAAATGGTACGTGCGGCTGTAATTTTCGGTCTCGATTCTGTTTTTTAGATAATGGATTCATTAATCCGGCCTCTATATCCATGAAGGATATACACAGCCAAGGTCTTGATTCTGTTGGTTGCAATAGGAAGCTTTGTGAAAATTGCTTGCTAACAAGTTTTGGTTATAATGGCAGGACCATCACTGTGTCTGGATTAACAACTGTGTGGGCTATGCAAACTACAAATCTTTTATCATCTGTGTTCTAAATGCAACCATCGGGTCTCTCTACTCATTAGTAAGTGATGTCATTTTTGGAGCCAAAATTGTTGAATTTTCACTCAGCATTATTCACTCCATGCGATGTATCTCCAGGTGGTATTTCTATTTGATCTCTTTCAGACAGAGCATGATTATGATGTTCCTTATGTGAAGGTCATACATGTAAGTGCACTGACATTTCTTTTGAATCAGTAGTTTATTTTGAAATAGTAGGTCATTATACAGTCAGGAATTCTCTATCCTGTGCTACTGCGCTACATAAATACCATTACTAACCATTGGCACACCACACACATGACACTACATTGTTTTGTCCTCTGGTAGTCTTAGAGTCACTAAGAAATGTTTTATTATGCCAGAAAGTTGATAGTTTCTTTTCGATCTATTGTGATTTTGCCATGTATTTGAACTGAAAGCGATTATTATGTATTAACTACGCAAACAATAAAGATATGATATATGAGAATAATCCAAAGTTGCAGATGTAACTCATGGAATAATAACGAAAACCAAGGGATTTATTCTCTGCTGGTCTAACAAGGGGACATTGATATTGTAACCATTTTCTTTTTTATTCCGAAATCAGCATTCTACTCAGCCGCAAACCTTGTGAATAAATATGTCGTGCAGACCTCAGTTTTAGTTGGATGATTTTTCCAATTTTTCTTTTCTCCTTATTATAAGAATTATGATTGTCTTGTCAAAATCTGTTTGTCAAGCCGTTAATCTCAAATATAGTCTTTTTTGGTATAATTTTCCCTGCATTTGTGTTGTTCTAACTTTAACTACCAACTAATGAACATATGCAGGTCTTGGTCGGTGTCCTTTTGTTCTTATTAAGCTTGACAATAGGTTCTCTGTTATGCTGGCACATCTATCTCTTATGTCATAACATGACGACAATAGAGGTAAATTGCTATTTGGATTGGAGTTCCAAACATCTATTCAAACACATTGTTTACTGGTGGGTTTATTCCATGTTTGATTTTAATTCCACCTTTACATCAGTACCGAGAGGCAACTAGAGCGAAGTGGCTTGCACAGAAGAGTGGGCAGAAGTATCGGCACCGTTTTGATCTTGGCACACGGAAGAATATTCAAATGGTATGAAATTATGAATAGTACATAAGATCAGAACTTTTTCATCATAACTGCTCACTTTCAAGAACTTTAGCATTGAAGATTCTTTGTGTTCAATTTTATCCCCACTGTTTCTTTGGTACTCCATTTACCTGATAACTGTGGGTCCATTTGTAACAGACCATGGGTCCGAACATTCTATGTTGGCTTTGCCCTACTGCGACAGGGCATCTCAAGGATGGCACTGAGTTCCAGATCACAAACAACTGATCAGATGAACAACCAGAAACATTGCTTCATACGTACATAGATACATACATTGTAGATGTGCAACTATCAAATTTCTTGTCCATTCCATTGGCCTATTGCCGCTAGAGACCTCCAGATTTGCCACCAATCTTTGTGTGTGTAAGAGCATGTGGAATGTTCCATTTTCCTCTCCCAATCTTCATTCTATCCCCTTTGTTT
Source organism: Leersia perrieri (assembly GCA_000325765.3). Classification (NCBI taxonomy): domain Eukaryota; kingdom Viridiplantae; phylum Streptophyta; class Magnoliopsida; order Poales; family Poaceae; genus Leersia; species Leersia perrieri. The sequence continues at coordinate 25,758,153 of CM002480.1, forward strand.
CAATTAGTTTGTAGCATGTGCAATGCAAAGCTCTGTGCAGAGCTGTAGATAGAGATGAAATGGTTTGGGTTTGAGCATTCTGTACTGGCATATTGAACCGCAAAATATTGATTTGACCAGAATATGACGGGTTGGAAACTTGGAAGAATGGATCCGTTCACTTTCGGAGTTTCAGTTTCGCCTCTTTTCTCTCTGTCGGCTGGGCCCCACCTGTCAGTGTCACGTGTCGGCAACGAAGAAGACAACCAGCTCACCTGACTCGGTTCCCTCTTCCTCCGATTCTTCGCTTCTTCCTCCTCGCGCCGCCGCCTCTCGCCGTCGCCGTCGCCGGCGGATTCCATCCTTCCTCCACCTCTATCGCGCGCCGATCTCTCACACATACCCTGCAACAATGGCCACCGCCGCCTACGCGGCCACCGTCGCCGGAGAAGCAACGGCGTCGCCGTCCCGTCGTGTCGTCGTGGGCGGCCGGCCTCCTCCTCCGCGCCGTGTTTCCTTCCTCCCCAAATCTCCCTCCGGTCGGGCATCGATCTCTCTCCCTCCTACAGGACCCCGCCGCGCGGGTCCGGCCGCGGCCGCCGCCGTGAGGATGGAGGAGGAGGAGGAACCGAGCTGGGTGGAGCTGGAGCCGATCGGCGGCGAGCAGCAGATGGACCGTGCCCTATCGGAGGCGCAGCAGCTCGGCCTCCCCATCGTCTTGCTCTGGTAATAGTATGATATTACCCTCTCCTCTTTGAACTCTTTGATTGTGAGCAGTAACACAGTAAATTTCGTTTCTTTGGTGAAATAAAACAATCGTTGTAGGAACATGATCTTGGATGGAATGGTTGGTTACTGTGGAATGGGATTAGCTTGCAAGTTTAGTTTTTGTTTAGTGACAAATCGGCCATTTTTGGAGTTTAGATTTGGTGGTAGAATGGTGGTCTGAATGAAATAGGGGCCATTTATTCAGTGTTCGGCATTCCTGTTTACAGATTACTCGATTAAGGTGATTGTTCATTCGATGCATCTTTTACCTTATTAGGTGGAGTAGTGGTCTCTAGCAATATCTTGTATGGAATGATTGTTTCGCATTCATTCAAGAGTTGCTTTTAGTTAACTGAAAAATGCATATGAATACATGGTTTTGTGCGCAATTGTTCTTTACGGGGTCGACCTTTTTCCTGTCGGTGGTTTTCAGTCTTGTCACTTGAACCTTGAAGGAAAGTTTCATCACTTCTTTCCTGTTGTACCGAGAAAGGTGAAATGGTTCGTTTTATCAATTTAAACGGCCGAGTATCAGTGTCAAATTGTTTTTTCACATAGCACCTTTCCGTCTCACACCAGGAGGATGCTAAACATTGTGATTTGTAGGATGGCAAGTTGGTGCAGAAAATGTATATATTTGAAGCCTAAGCTGGAGAAGTTGGCAGCAGAATACTATCCAAGGTTAGGAATTATTTTCCACTAAAGTCTTAATGTATTCAATTTATGCAAGGTTTGGTCAAGTTGGAGTTCACCAAATTGATGATCTCAGTCCTGTTATGCAGAATTCGCTTCTACTGTGTTGATGTCAATGCTGTTCCTCAAAAGCTTGTCAATCGTGCAGGAGTAACGGTAAGTCTAGCAATGGGTTACATTGGTTATTTATTCCATTCTTTCTTCTTAGTGAATAATGAGCACAAAACTTTCGTCCTCTCACCAAGTGTGCTTCCTAATGCTGAAAGGGATTCCAAGGGCATTTTCAGATGTTTCATTCAAAAAGAAGTGCTAATTTTAGAAATTTTTAGAGCTCCTTTATTGCTCTTCTTTCCCTGTTTTGGAGGGAATGGTTTCCTCTTGAACCACTGGAATTTTATTGCTAGTTGCCGGCTTTCCCCAATTTGTATCTAAGTTTTTGTTAGCTATATCCTTTATCTTTGGTGACAGAGTATCATATTGATGATACACCCTCGTTTATTTGGCCTCATTGTTATCTTGTCCTACAACAATTATTCATTAGGCAACTAGTAGTATATATTAATCTACAAATTAATACCTTCTTTTGTCCAATGTATGTGATCTGTTATGCGGAGCTCGTGCAGAAGATGCCTTCTATACAGGTACAAGTTTGGTTTTTTCTCTATGTATTGACATTGTAATATCCTTAGGATGGTTCTTTGTCCTGTACTGTACAGCTGTGGAGTGACTTTCAGAAACAAGCTGAGGTGATTGGTGGACACAAATCCTGGCTAGTAATTGACGATGTTCGGAGGATGATCGATCAGGAGGAATGATCCATTGTGTCCTTTAGTGAAATGATGATGTGATGATGTCCAACAGGAAGAATCTTTCAGCATATCAAAATGGAGAAATCAAAAGCCAGTATCAACTCTTTTACAGAATCATAAGCCATATAAGTATTGAATCAGCAAAGTTAGCTATACAGTCGAAGAAACACAACACAAGGCAGCATTTCATTGTGTATTTTCCAAATTCAGGGTCGACAGAATTTCGCTCCCTTGGGTGCATTCTGTGATGTCCTTGGTGTATCCATGTGTCTTGCTTGGAAATCTTTGCAGTTATAGGCAAGACTTCTTGCTCCATGTACTGTGAGTACTGACAAGCATTTAATAAATTAGTCATTAGATAACAATAATAGTTAGTCAATGACCCTTCAGAGGGCATATTGAATTGTTATGGTTCCAAATCCATATGTTGCTCAATTGGGTTTGACTTGAACTACTAGTAGCCTAGTACAAAAGATAGCATGTATAGTGTCCGCCTTTACAAAACAGGTGTGATTGCTTTGTTCAGAATAGCAAAACAAGTATGCACGTTCCTGGTGAGCAAAGCAGAATTGCTTAATTGGGATTAGTGGAAGCATGTTCCCTCTTATAAGCTCAATTAGTCGCAACATGCTTCGGCATTGGGTACTGCGGGAATAAACTACTTTTATTCAACCGCAAACAATATGAAATGCTTTTGTTTCCCCCATATTTAAAATGATTTCTTAATATGATCGCAACCTGAGCACTTTCTTGTGTCTGGCACTTTAATAAACATGGCAAAAGCACTATCTTTACACACACCCTCTGCAATTTTGAACAGACAAAAAAACATAAACAAACACACCAAGACCTAAGGACTTCTCTAATCCTTTTTCTCTCCACTTAATCTGCTGGTTTGAATAGTCAATCAAACCAAATTATTGTGACTGGATAGTGCTCATTTCATACGGATGGCAAGCCCACATGTCAGTGACATCTCCAGCGCACACAGAGAGAGGCTAAAGAGATCAGCACATTACCATGAAGAAAATCAAACATGGTATAACCGTTTTCCTGAAAACCATGAAGGCATGATAGCTTGAGATATAGAGTATATCAGATTTGCTAGGGCTGGGAATTCAGAGTTAAAAAACACATTTTTTTTGTCAGTGAGACAAGATGATATTTTTTTCAGTGAGACAAGAGCTTGACTCTGTAAAGATGAAGAGAAAAACAAACTCATGTGTGAATCGACTTTCGATCTTATCTAATGTCTCCATAGTGTGCTTTGAAATTCGTGCTGGGGCCGATCGGACGGCGGAGGAGGAGTGCAGAGGCGGCCTAGTAGGAGCAGCAAGCGGTCCAAGGTAGGGAGAAAGAAAGAAAAGGAGAGAGAAAAGGGAAGGCACGCAGCGCACGCGTCGCTTTCAGCTGAAGCGCCCCCTCTTCTCTCTCGCGGCTTCCCTTTCCCATTCGCTAATCCTTCCCTTCCCTTCCCTTCTCCGGCGCAGCAGCCGCCTCCAGGAGAAATTCCCCAATCCCCAAACCCTAAATAAATCCCCCTCACCTCACTCCTCCGCCTCGCCTTCCTATCCTACACGAATCCAATCCAATCCAATCCGACCGGGTTGCTGCTCTGGATGGGCAGGCAGCCGCCGCCGCCGTAGTCGCAGCTCTCGATTCCGTAGCGGGGATTGGAAGCCGTCGTTAATCGGGCCGGCTTTTTGGTGTTTGTTCGTTCTCAAAGGTGAGATTTTTAGATTTTTTTTAATCCATCGCTGCTCGATCGAATCGTTGGTAGAGGCGGCGGCGGCGGCGGCGGGGAATTCTGCGATGGACTGTTTGTTGTGTGTGTGATTATTGATTCCTTTAGTCAGGGTACGGGTAATGGTTGGTTGTTTCCGCTAGTGGATTGGGGATTCTTTCCCGGTGTTTCAATCTGAGCTCTGACTGGATTCTTTGTCGCAAAGTTTGGGTTTTTTGTTTCTAGTGCATGTTTCTTCGTGCTCCCGCAACTTGTTTGATGCTGGAGTCTCCTTAAAGGTGGGGGGCTTTGGGGGTGTTTTTCCGATTCTGCTGGGTGAGAGAATTCATAGGAAGAACCTGCTGGAATTAGAGCGATTTCGTTTTTGTTCTATAGATTGCAAGTTTCTCTTAAAGGAAGGCTGATCGTTCCTTATTATAGTAACATAAAGTAAAGCTTCAGATTTCTCCTTTAAGTTACCATACATATTTATCGATCAGTATATATATGATATGGGTGTTGGCGTGTTGCCTTAGGTTTTGCGTGGAAAAGAAGACGAAGGAAAGCAGGTTGTGAAGTAGGAAAGAGGAGCAGCAGCCATGGCGCCGTCTCCTGCGGCAGCGGCCGGCCCGACTTTCGAGGACCTTGAGCGTGACCTGCAGGCAGTACTGATGGACCAGAACCACGCGGCGACTGCCGATGAGCTCAGCATGTTCCGCAGTGGCAGTGCTCCTCCCACTGTTCAGGGTGCTCGCACTGCCATTGGCTCCCTCTTCTCTGCTGCACCAGCTCACGTAGACAGCTTTGTCGATGCCAGCAGTGGTGGTATTGGTGATGTGCTCTCTGATGAGGAGATTAGGTCTCACCCAGCCTACCTTCAATACTACTATTCCCATGAGCACCTCAATCCAAGGTTGCCACCACCAATGGTGTCAAAGGAGGATTGGCGTGTGGCTCAGCGAGTGCAGGCTGTTTCAGGAGGGGTAGGGGATAGAAGGAGGAGGCCCTCGGAGGTGGGTGGTGGAAGCTCGCTGTTTTCGATGCAGCCAGGTGCACAGCATATTAGTGGAGAGGAGTTGCTGGTGAATGATAGGATGGGTGGAGGAGAAAGAAATGGGCTTGCACGTCAGCAATCATCAGAATGGCTTGGGAGTGGTGCAGATGGGCTCATTGGACTATCGGATGCCAGTGGTCTTGGCTCCCGTCGCAAGAGCTTTGCTGATGCCTTACAGGTCAGGATAATCTCATCTTATTGTTTTTTGTTTAATTACTATCAGTCTGTTACACAATATAAGATGTCCTACAAGAGATGTAGGATGATCTTCAATATGTAACAGAGGTAGTACATATTTTTTACCTTGACTAGAACATATGCTCTATACTATTTTAAATGATTCTCCATGAATGGAAACAGATAGTTAATGATAAATTGATTTATGTGGATGGATATCATGTGGTGTTCTTTAGATCACCCCGACACTACTAGTTTATGTTTGGTAACCTTGTGAACCACCAGAGATATATGCCTATATCTGAACTGCACGCATGAAAGTTGGTTGTATTTTGCACTTTATTATTCAGCGTGAAACTCCTTTTTGAGATACTGTCATGCCATAGCTACATTACACCATCTTTGATCTATTGCAGCAAAGTTTTCGGTCTCCTTGTTTGTCTTATCATTTGGAATGATTTTTTATGACAGGAAAATATTAGTCGTCCTGCTTCTGGAGCCAGTCATCTTTCGCGTTCTAACAGCCGGAATGCTTTCGACAGCCCAAATCCAATTAGACCCTCTGATTCATCAAGAGCGCAACTGCAGAGCAGATCAGAATCCATGAATGGCCTGCGATCTGGATCCACTTCACCCAGTCTTGTCAGGGTCCAAAGTTTAGGTTCTTCAATCTCTCATAACTTTGCCTCTGCAGTAGGCTCCTCTATCTCAAGAAGCACCACTCCTGACCCCCAGTTGATTCGGAGGACTCCAAGCCCTTGCCTTCCTCCAGTTGGAGTTAGAATGGGAAATACTGATAAAAAGGTTGAAGGCTCGGCTGTTGCTTCACATAATCATGATACCGACATTGCAGCAGCTCTATCTGCAATGAACCTTTCTGGTAGTAAGATGAACAGTTTAGAAGCTGATGTGCAAAATCGCGTTTACCAGAACTTTGGTGATCAAACAGATGTACTCTTTAATGTTCCAAAGGAGCGCAGACAATTTTCTCAGCAAAAGTTAGCTCAAAATGCTGATGAAGAATCGATAAATGCCTTAGAATATGCAGTTTTTCCAAATGGTAGCAGTAACTACAATAATTCAAATATCAGCAAGCTGGCAGTTGATAGCAAGAGCAAGTTTCCTATACAATCACCACATGGTAATGCCCATAATAAAGGATCTCTCATGAGCCCTACTGGACCTGTGTCTCTCTACCAGAACCTTAATGGTGATAGCTCCAACATTGATGTATCTGTACGGAATACTAAGATCCGTTCAAGTAGTTTTGGTTCATCCATGCTGAACAATCAACTGAATGCTGGTACCTCCCCCTGTCTCTCGTTTTTTTCAATCTCTATCTTCCCTATTACTGTTTGAGTTTTGACCTTTGTTTTCCTGTGCAGATGGTGAATATGTTAATCTTCTTTCGAATCAAGGGGGATCTGGTTTTCAGGGCCAACCAATGGAAGCAATGTATACGCCATACTTGCAGGCAAACTCTGAGTCTCCCCTTGGTACAGCTGCAAACATGAGTGCTCTCCAAGGAAGCGGATTTTCTGGTTCAGTGCCCCTGAATAGTCCTGGATACCAAAAGGCTTATATTGCATCATTACTTGCTCAGCAGAAGCTACAGTATGGAATGCCATACCTGGGCAAGTCTGGTAGTCTTAGCCCAAATCTTTATGGCAATGACCCAGCATTTGGCATGGGAATGGCTTATCTATCAAGTCCAACATCTACCCCTTTTATCTCGTCTCCCCAGGGCCATGTCAGGCAAGGAGACAGGCTAGCTCGTGTCCCATCGATGGCTAAGACCACTACTGGAGGGCCTATGGGATCTTGGAATTCAGACAATGGTCTAATTGACAGTGGTTATGGATCTTCTCTGCTGGAAGAATTCAAGACCAACAAAACCAGATCTTTTGAGCTATTAGATATTGTAGGTCATGTGGTCGAGTTCAGGTAACACTGTTAGATATTTTAGCACATTCATCTGAGTAAAATTGCTGTTTTTAGATGTGTTGCTGATTCGCCCCACCTCCTCTTGCAGCTCGGACCAGTATGGTAGTCGCTTTATACAACAGAAACTAGAAACAGCTTCTGCTGAAGAGAAGGACACCATTTTTCCAGAGATTCTTCCTCAAGCACGAACTCTGATGACTGATGTTTTCGGAAATTATGTTATACAGAAAGTGAGCAACCCTACGATGCCATCAGTATTGAAAAAAAAAACGATTTTTTAGTGATTTGTTAAAATGCTGTCATTAGGACTTCCTACTTCTCTAATTACTTGTGCTTGGCAGTTCTTTGAATATGGCACTGAACCACAGAAGAAACAATTGGCTAGCCTACTCGAGGGCTTTGTATTGCAGCTGTCTCTTCAAATGTATGGCTGCCGGGTTATACAGAAGGTATGCGTATTGTTCCCTCCCAATATCCCCAGATATGAGTGTAAAGACTGACTAGCTGTTCATTTAACAAAACTTCATATCTCTGGACACTCAGAAGCACATTATTTTCTGTAGGCTTTAGAAGTGGTTGATGTGGAACAACAAACCCAGATGGCTTTGGAGCTTGATGGAAATATCATGAAATGTGTCCGTGATCAGAATGGCAACCATGTAATCCAGAAATGCATAGAATGCATCCCTCAAGAAAGGATACAGTTCATCATATCTGCTTTTTATGGACATGTGGTTGAGCTTTCCACTCATCCATATGGTTGCCGTGTTATTCAGGTGCTATGCCAGTATAACATCTAGTTTTACTTGAAATAACTTTTACAACTTGCTAAATATACTGAACTATAATTTGATACCACCAGCGTGTCTTGGAGCACTGTGACGATGAAAATACGCAGAGCACCATGATGGAAGAGATCATGCAGTGTGTGGTTCTGTTAACACTAGACCAGTATGGCAATTATGTTATCCAGGTAATTGCATGTTGATTTTATTCTGTTTGACCTGTTCGAATTTCAAGTTCACATGTACTTTATTTTAGCAATGGGAGGGATATGCTCCTTGTGATGCGCTCTCTTGTTTCTATATATCCTTTTGGAGTATTATTTTTACTTTTGTATCCTGTTTATTCAAAGCTTGTTTATATTTTGTAGCATGTCTTGCAACACGGGAAACCAGAAGAACGTTCTGCTATAATTAAGCAACTGGCTGGGCAGATTGTGAAGATGAGCCAACAGAAATTTGCTTCCAATGTTGTTGAGAAGTGCCTTACCCATGGTAGTGATGAGGAACGCCAGATTCTAATCAATGAAATGCTTGGCACAACTGATGAGAATGAGCCATTACAGGTATGTCTCTACCCAACTATGTAAACATACTGTTCCCATTAATTGGAAAAGATTGTATTTGTATAACTCATGAGTAATTCTTTTAGGTTTTCCTGTTATATGGATGGCTTTTTTTTTTTTGAAATATACTGCTTGGGATAATATTACTTTTCGAAACGATTCTTTTATGAAGCTTTTCTTTGTGGCTGTACTCGATACCGTGGCTCACATTCTTCTAAAATGATTCATGTGCATTTTCTTTTCCAGGCAATGATGAAAGACCAGTTTGCTAACTATGTGGTGCAGAAGGTTTTGGAAACTTGTGATGACCACAATCGTGAATTCATCCTTTCACGTATCAAAGTACATTTGAATGCTCTAAAGAGATATACCTATGGGAAACATATTGTTGCACGGGTCGAGAAGCTTATTGCTGCAGGAGGTGAATTTCAAACCTTATTATCGCTGCATGGTTCATCCTTTTTTTATTATTATTCTTCCTGGTTACTGACCTGTTTGTTTGTTGCTTCTGTAAATATATTTCAGAAAGGCGCATTGGAGTGTCTTCATCTTCATGAGATTGCAATGGTTAGTTTGACAGAATAACATCTGTACAGACAAATAGCGAGGCTAGCCTTACCTGTAGTCTTGTTCGGTTAAATTGGAAAAGCTAAGCTTTGAAAGCCTTTGGTGTAAATAAAAGAGGGTCTCTGGAAATAAAAGGAGAGTGTGTGCTTAGTTCTTAAGAAAGAACTTGTATATTTGTACGTTTTCCCCCTCTTCGAGAAAAGATAAAAGAAAGGCAAAGAATGGAAGAAACTAGTGCAAAGATTTAGAATAGATGATGGGAAGCAAGGACACCTGTAGATCCTTTTGCCTTGAATTTCATCAATGTATAAGGTTTATGAGGTTTCATCTGTAAAGATTTTCTACTTTACTGACATTTCGCAGAAATCAAATGCATGTATCTGTTTATCAGAAATGTCTGAACCCAGCTCCAATTCAACGCGATGTTTTGATCGAACGACCTCAAGGCTTGTTTGGTACTCTATCCCTAAATATTTGACGCCGTTAACTTTTTCATACATGTTTGATCACTCATTTAATTCAAAAAATTTATGTAATTATTAATTCTTTTTATCTCATTTGATTTATCATTAAATATACTTTTAAGCACATATATAACTTTACATATTTCACAAAATTTTTTGAATAATACGAGTGGTCAAAGTTGTGTTAAAAAATAAATCAAATATTTAAGGAAGGAGGGAGTAAATTCAATGACAAATATACCACTATATGTTAATTTGGTGTCGTTATTATCGAAGTGGTGGCATCACTAAGGCCTTGTTCGGTAGGGCTCTAAATCTTAGAAATATCTTCAAGAGTAGAGAGTGGAACCTTTCTAGGGCTCTAAATATTAGAAATAACTTCAGGAGTAGAGAGTGGAGCCAAGAGTGGAGCCTTTCTAGTTTATTTTTTCAAATCACTCCATCCGCTCTGCTCACATTTGATGAAGCTAAAATCGTTTAGTTGGATTCTAACTTCAGAAATGGTGAAGCTAGAGCTGGAGCTTTACCAAACAAGTCCTAAATATCTTCTTGTCCTAAATATTTGATGTTGTTGTCTTTTTTATATATGTTTAACCGTTTGTCTTATTCTACGTATGTTGTCCTAAATATAATTATTAATTCTTTTTTATCATTTGATTTATTGTAGCATACATATAATGTTATATATTTCAAAAACTCGCATACATATAATATTATATATTTCACAAAAGTTTTTAAATAAAACGAACGTGCCAAACATATATTAAAAAAAGGTGAAATATTTAGGGACGGATGGAGTTCATGCAAAACTTGCCGGAAAAATCTTAAAGACGTTACATTGCATTTCGTTTCCGGACGCAAGTTTCAACTTTGTATCATACTATTATTCAGCTCTTATTATTTTTTTCTTTAAGAGTTTTTGGATTATACAGAATTACAGATTCTAAGGGATATGTATGCTACAGGCAAGCACCAGATCCCCTCTTACAGTCAAGGTAAGATCGTCAGGATACACAGCAACCGAGTTCACTACACAGTACATCTGGATCAACAACATTTGCTCTGGCAGCCGGTAAAAAACTAGCCTAGGCGCATGGCAGTTCTGTGGCTGCAACTTTCTTGGACATCTTCAGGAAGAAGGCCAAATTGTACCTGCCACTGCCCTCATCAACATCAACATCACCATCAGCTGCTCCAAGGATGTTTTTCTCCTGGTCAGGTGAGTTATTGGTGCTGCTTGCAGCAGCCTGCTCGTCGTCTGACCAGTAACCGTTTTCCATCACATCCTGCATTGCTAGGTCATCGTATTCCTCGTCGGACTTGGTCGAGTGTTCATCAACAGAGCCTGCTACTATCTGCAGGCATTCATTGGTGCAAAAACATTTAGCATCTTCTATTCTAGTGCTGGGATTGCATGCAACTCGAGCATTGAGCTTCGAAGTGAAAGCATGGGAACAATTATCACTTTTGGTGTGTTTATCACTCCAGTGGCTTTGAACTGAAAGATGCTAAATGTTTATCACTTTTGATATAGCTTCTGAAAAGTATTTTTGGTGTGTTTATCACAACTAGAAAGGAAATTGGTGAATAACACAAGGAGGAGCTTTTCATTACCTCGTGAATATCTCTTTCTTCGTCAGATAGGTCTTCGTCAGTTCCAGCATCAGGAGGATCATCAGCGTCTTCTTCGCTACCAAAAACTGAATAATCATCCTCCATAAGCTGAAAAGTCAGGGTCATTGTTAGGTTGAATTTGTAGCATCACCAATCTACTCAACTCAGTGTGAAGGCATTGTTATACCATATATAATTAATAATAAAACATTCATGAGTATATAGAAGAGCATGCTGATGCTAATGCTAGCTCGTCCAAATTCTGCACTATATGCTGGCATATCAAATGCAAAAGAAACAAACATTAAGGAAGGATTCCATAGATCCATGCCCTATAATGGCAGCATACTTCTCCTATCATACAGTTAACACACGATGCATACCTCTTTGGAAGGGCAATCTGACACCTTTGGTGAACTGCAGCATGAGGAATAATATCGGCCACCCGTCTCAATGCCATCAGCCCTCAAGTCGTCTACACTTCCTGTATGGCTGGTGCCACCTGTGTCACTCATCCACGCACTGATCCCGAAAGATCCAAACTGGAGATTGACTGCCTCCACCTTCCCAAACGTATCAAACATGGGATTTTTTGTTGATGTGTCACTGCTTGTAGTACCATCAAGATTTCCGTTGCCATTGCTTTTATCCACATGCCAAGATTTGGTGACACTGCCGTCAGTATTAAGGAGAGCCATCAAATTTCTTGAAGACCCCTGCCTTTGTATCAACTGAAACATGCCCTTGGAACCCAAAGAGTTAGCAGCACGCTGGTTCCTGTATTCCTCATTCACTACAGCTACAGTGTTTGTGTTAAGGTCATACAAGTGCTCCCCAGCTTCTCGCCTGCGAAGACAGCTGAAAACTGTGGCATGTATGGCTGCCACACTCTGGTCAACATTAGTATTGTTAATCTTGGGGACAAGATGCTTGTCTGCACGGTTACAAAGGTAGTCCTGGATTGCTCTGATATTCCGAATATATTTGATATATCTGTTCTTTGCTGGATCTAGTGTCATGTACTTTGCACGCACAGCAAATCGCTCCATGTGCTTCTCCTCATTCGCAATGTATACCATAAATGGTATTATGGAAGGATGTTTCTTCATTAGCCCCATCTATCGAAAATGAAAATAGAAAAGGACACATCAATTCTCTGGAGTGCAACAAAGCATAAGTAATTGATTGCAGATTAGTACTCACCACAAAATTGAGGCTTAAATGAACGCCCTCAACAATTACAGACTGTTTCTGCTCCTCCCAGGACGTAATTAATCTGTCCAGGCTGTCTATTACCATTTCGCTTTGCGCCTTGAACCCTTCTATTGCCATTTGCTTGCTGCCGATCAACTCCGTTCTAGGAGGCAACTCGGAGGATGTGTGATGAGATTTATCATCTGAAGTGTCGTCTCTGCCTTCATTTGTATTAGGATGGGAAACAACGTCGAGCTTCTTTGCCTTCCGTTTTGCCTTTGCATGAGCAACTGCGACAGGGTCTAAGCATTCACCAGCATGATAGGTTGATGCATAGAGAAGAGGATTTTGCTTTTCATCTGTAAAGCCTCTCATCATATGGCGTATGGAATCAGTAGAAACTACTGTCGTGATACCCAATCTACTACCCTGGGAAAAAACAAACAGACCATGTCAAGCATTAATCTAGACCAAGCATCATTCAGTGTGTGATTTTAATAAAATATTCTGAAAGCAATGAGTAACTGATGGATCTAGAAATGATTTGGTGCTTTCAAGTGGATTTTGTTCGACAGACGTTTTTCAGTAAATGCTTGCACATGTAACAAACTACCATGTATTATACAATAGAGCAATCAATCATCCAGAAATGTATGGTTAACATAAGTGATAAACATACCAACAAAGACGATAGTGTCGACTTGCCACATCCGCTTGTCCCACATAAGAGTACTGTCACTGATTCCTTTTTCTCCTTAATTCTGGAAAACACATGGTTGCACAAAACCATCGTTATTCAATGCATTCAGGTAGCTTTCAGTGTCTGTGACAAACTGATAATTGGCAACTTTTAGCTGGTCGTAATTCATTTACTCATGATGAATTTAAAAGTGTGGAAACAAGGAATTTACCTGCAAGCAAGAAGCAAGTCAGCCTTCTGGTTTGGCCCCACATACTTGTATGAAGAGAGGGCATCACATACAACACTTAGGAACTTCTCCCTTGAAACAATGATGGTTGTTTGGGTCTTGTATAACTCAAAAGGTATGCTACTAAGAGTTGCTTCCAAAATTTTGGGCTTCAGCGTCTCAACATCTTTCACAATTCCAAGGGAAGGATCATTTTCTTCTTCAGCTACATTATCTGATCTTGATGCATCCAAGAATTCATTCCTCATCACCTTGAATACTCTCTTGCTAATCTGATGATGCCAAATAAAATAAAATAAAATAAATATTATCTTCACAAATCAAGAGAGAAATTAAATAAAGACACTCTACGCAGTCTGCTCTACAGAAGTAGGCATCAGCAATTAGTTTCTTTTGCAGCTAGCCTAATTGTACCCTCAGAAAAGAAAAGATGTCAAACAGCTATGACCAAGTCAGAGTAGAACAAATCATACCGAGTGGGAACCCATGACCAACTCAAGTCAATTGCTAGATACTTTCTAGAATGGCAACCCATCAAACTACAGGCCCAAAGCAAAAAAAGATCAAGCAACGGAAAGCAAACAGGTCAACATCATACAGCATGGTGTTGTCTTTGTCGATAGAACATAATAATACCAAGAAAGGTACAGTAATTCACATAAGCTATAACAAAGAGGCAAATTCAGTTGCATGGCAGTATATCTCTGACAATGACTCGCAAGCAAGTACATCGCCCAATTCAGTTTGTAACAAGAACAATATCTTGTAAGATATGCTGGGTTTTGGACATCGAAAATACACGGAATCAGAACCGAGTGAAGCGTTGGATGCTCGAATTAGACAAAGGTTCCAATTTCCCTTGCACAAAACGTCCTAATGCGAAAAGGTAATGAAAATGATGTGAGAGTTCTTTTTAATCGAATCCACAGCAGTGTGTGAAGACCTGACTCGAGGAACGCTGGATTGAGCTAAGAACAAATCTGCACATCAATCACTAAAAGCTGTCACCTTTCTATGTCAAGATCATCCATCAAAAAAAAACCATACAGCATCCAGATACTATTACTAGACATGCAATTCTACCATCTAAACCAAGAACAAGCAATCCATAGACAGGAGCGAACCACACACAATCCACTTTCCCTGCAAGGATCGATCTATCGCATCACCACGTGCAAACCACACACAATGTTGGGGTTTCAGAAGCAGCGAAATTTTCAGTCTAATCAGCCCTGAAGAATCACCGAACCCAATCAGATCGCCACCAGACGGATCAAAGGCGACATCTTTCCGTATAGCAGGGTCAGATTACCGACAAAAGGCAGTAAGTACTAGAAATTAAGCAGAAGCAGGCACAGTTTTCTCCATTGTTGGGATCAAGATGACATCAACAAGAGAAAGAAAGACAACAAGAGAAAGAAAGAAATAAAGAGAGCAAGATTGGAGATACACAGACCTTGAAGGCATGGCGAGCCTTGCAACCCATGAGCTGGAGGGTGCCCTGAAGAACGGGGCGGGTGTACCGGAAGGCGCGGCGGCCGGCGCCGTCGGAGACGGCAATGTAGAGGAGCTTGGGCGGCGCTGGCGGCGCCGGCGGCGCCTCGGTCTCCTCCGCCATTTCCCCTCCTCCTCCTACCTGAATTCCACCCAGAATCAAGAACAGGTCTCCTCACGGAACCGGATCAATCGAAGCAAAGAAGCAATCGACCTCACCTCGTGGGGAGGAGGAGGAGGAGGAGGAGGAAAAGATGGGGTTTTTGAGGAGGCGCATTGCGGCGGTGGCATGGGTGCGAAGGGCGGCGGCGGCAGCAGGTGTCACGACGCCGTCCACGCAGCGCACGCCCATGGCGTACACATGGCTCCTCCTCTCCTCGTCTGCTTCTCCCCCCTCTCTCTCGTCTCCTACCTTCTTTTGTTCTCTCTTTCTCCCTTGTTTCTTTCTTTCTTTCTTTCTTTCTCTGGCTTTTGGTTTTGATTTTGGGGCTAATCGTGTGTTTGTTTGGCTCTCTTTTTTAACTCGGTTTTGGATGGATTTGGTCTCTTCCCTGGTTTTCTCCCTATTTTTAGGGGCTAATTAATCTAGTGGACTTTGGGTTGTGTCCTACTTTATTCTTTGTTTCTACCTCTTCTCCGCCGCTTTTATAGTGTTTGCTTGCTTGCCTTCCCTGTCTCATTGTATGGGTGGATTCTTTGCTTCTTGCTTGTGGATGTGCGATACATTAGTGCGTGTTTCACCCGTCAAATGTACACATGCAATTTGTGCTGAAATTTGCGGTTTTAAAACATATCCGCTTTAATTATTAAAAGTATGTGCTTATGCTTTAGAAATTCGACGGCGCATATGTTTACATCTCTAGTCCTTTTTCTTTAGGGAAGGAGCTCTGCCATTTCTGATCATTTGAGCTATGACTGATAAGCTCTAGAATTTGAAAAGAATGAAACAACAAAAAGTAATTTATAAATGAGATTGCTTTATATGTTTGCCCTTATAGGTTTAAAGACGAGGTTAGAAAAAGAATGTAATGAAATTGAACCCCAAAACTAACTCTTAACTCTAAAATTAAGTTTCAAGATTTAAATTAGTTGTTGTTATAAGACAATATGCAGACGACAAAAATGAAAATGTATAAAAAATTTACCTTTTAGCAATATTAGCCGGTCAACAATGTACTTTTTGTTGACAATGTAAATAAACACACCATGTTATGTACTGTATGACATTACAATGTTGATTCTACGCGCATTACCTGATGGTGCAAGGCATTGACCATACTCCTTGGTTCTCTAGCTTTCTTGATGGCTGTTTATGCTAAGCCTTTTATTTTCTACAAGGGAATCCAAGAAAGTATTTAGCTTACCCTCGTCTATTCTTATTATTAAACAGCAATGCTAACAGTTGGTCAATGTCTGTATATGCTCTCTCTAATCTTAATTAGTGTAGGACACCTGGGTTGTTGTTCTTGATTGCTCCAATGGCACAAGAGTACTAAGTTTTTTTTTTTCGAAAGGTCACAAGAGTACTAAGTAAAAGTCTCTGGATGAAGCGGTTGCAAGTTTGCAACAGCTAGATAGCAGCACAACGTGACGAACACTCTTGTTTAATCCAGCGATGTGGACTAGACAAATCTCTAGATTAATTGTTTATTTGTCTCTGCGGTTTCTACTACTGCGCTTAATTGTTTTATAGTGCGACTACTACTCCAGTTACCACATTGATGGATAATCAAAATTTGATTGCTACTAGTTGTACTCACATTGATATATTGCATCTAGATTTTGTCATTATTTAGTACAACCTCTCATCATGATTCATGAATATGATTGTGCAGATTTGAAACAAGAAAGATGTAAACATTGCACCCTTGATTTTAAAATATTGATCTTTTCCCCTGAATCAAGGATTTTGTGATCGATGACTGCCATCTCTTTAGCTAAGTGATAACAGAGCCATTATATTGTCCGCAACCTTTAATGACCATTCCCAAGTCCCAACCTTTAGAGGTCTAAGGAAAAAAAAAGGATTTTTTTTCAAGATGAAGTTTGAAATATTTCTAGAAGAGTATCTGGAAACCAAAGGAAAGAGAAAGAACTAAAAAGAGCGGTGTAGACCGAGTCCAGGGGATGGCGCCAAAAAGGCGATCAACGGTCGCCGCGGCGCGCCGCGTTGGGTGGGACCCACCGACCTTCTCCTTCTCCGTTGGTGTCTTTCTCTATGGTTTATCTTGCTGCTCGCCATGAATGAATCATGAATCGCCTTTCTTCTTCTTTTCGTTTTTCATCAGATCAAAAGAAAAGAAAAGAGGATGCGCTAGTTTGTTTATTAGCCGAAAAGATGAAACCAAATAGGCTAGATAGACGGTGGACGAAGAATCCAACTATCTATGCGTGTTTCTTTCTTTATGAAATCGTACAAGCTACCTGAAATCAAAGCTGCTTTTCATAGCTTAATGTATATGGAATATTGGCAGTATTGAAAATGTGTACTGTCAGATTCTCAGATTTATCTGATACGTCAAAATGAGGAGCATCCATTAGCTAGAAAGAAGATTAAGCAACGATCAGTAATACTCCTCCTAGATTGATGGATGGATTGCATATAATATATGCTTTCTTTCTTTCTTTTTTCTTCAACCAGCTGACTTTAATTTCTGCTCTTGCTTGCTCCTCTGCGTTAAGATCGAATAAGAATACTGTTCGTTCGTAGCCTTCGTTTCAGACTTTCAGGAGTAAAAGATTCCTCGAACTGTGGGTGGAAATTTAATAATTAAGCAGCAAAGTTTTTACACGTGTGCGGTTGCCGCCATTTCTTTTGACATTCTTCTCAATTTTCATCTTCTTGTTCTTCTTCAGGAGGTCAATCTCGACGACCTACAGCAAGATGATCAGGATTCCTCATGTCTAATATGCCTGTCTTAGAATCTAGATTCTTTATCCTTTCTTCAGAATCTAAACAAAAGATAAGCCAAGAAAAAAGAAACCTCATAATTCAATGCAAGGAAAAGATTGGCAAGCCATGGCATCAACGAATTACAAATGTATTATTAATTGTGGATGCTGCAAAAAAAAAAATCAGGCCTGAATTCGGAGCACAACCTGAAGAAAAGAGCAGAGAGTACAAAATGAATCGCCAATGGATGGTCTACAAGAGTGGGCGACGGTGGCGTCGGTGCCTGAAGAAGTGATGGACTGACCATTTCAACCTTCAAATTGCCTGCTTGACACGTTCATAGAGCAATCAATTGTCAATAGGATTAATACAGTTACAGGTAGGCTAACATGTTGCTCATTTGTGATAGGAGTAGTAGTACGTAACCCTTGACCATGCAGCAGTTCAACGCTGTGAGATCTATCTGCCTCCTCTGCCGACCTGCCTCCGCAGCCCTCGACACAAGAACAGAGACCCTTCAGAAAAACAAAAGTTCGGTTTTTTATTGTTCACAGGGAAAAACAAGGGTGGGATCGTTTTGTTTATTCAAATAAGCATTAGCCATATAAACTAAGAAGAAAATATATTATAGGTAAATCTTTTACATCTGTATTATTCGTGATACGAAATCCAAGGTTGAAAAAGACCATATAATATAAAAATCTCGAAATTATTTGTATTTTACTTTTAAATATTAACTCTATAATATATATATTAACACGGTAGGAGTCTCTTTCGTTGTTCACAGTAAAAAAACTCAAATTAACTTAAAAACTAAGTTTGAAAATTTAATTTCGTTGCGTCTTGTAAGCCAACAGTAAAACGATAGGCCAAGAG
Organism: Leersia perrieri; assembly: GCA_000325765.3. NCBI lineage: Eukaryota > Viridiplantae > Streptophyta > Magnoliopsida > Poales > Poaceae > Leersia > Leersia perrieri. The sequence goes on from CM002480.1 coordinate 25,776,679, forward strand.
GTTGTATACTTGTATGTAACACTTTGCTTGCTGTTTTCCCCTCTCTTTTTCTCTCTCGTTGAGGCCCAGGTAAGCACAGAAACTGTATAAGTTGGACCAAAACACAATATTGTGCTGTACAGGTACAGTTATATCACTCTCTGCTGATGCAGGGCATGAACTTGGCAGCAGGAGGCAACTCCAATCACAGAGATGATAAACTGACCTGACGACCTGACGAGGATGGTCCATATGGGCTTTGGGCCGAATAGCAGCTCGATCTACCCATAGCAGTTCGATGGCTTTGCAATTAGAATTATATTATACTCTACTCATCTGGCCCTCTCTAACAATTGACTTAGAATTACACCCCTCTGGCCTCTCATCTCATGTTGCTTGTTGCTGCTCGATGCACAAACTGTAGTATATCAATTATCAATTATCATTATTGGTATTATATGATGTCATTCGTTCCGAATGAATAATTGTAGCCTCATTCTGGCAAAATTTGACAAATAATACAGGCGATAATTGATGCAGAGGACGCAATGTAGCTCAGCAGCATCTATATACGGGACCGGACAAGACAAATTATTCCTTCCATTCCATGTATCTATATCATCTGGATAATCATCACAATGTCCTCCTCCTATCAGATTCAGATGTCCATGAGTGAGAGCCATCAGGCCATGAAGAAGATGAACCCTCCCAATCCTCACAGAAGACCTCCTCTCCGGGTCATCTTGATCAAGGAAGAAAAGCTTTGCAGCTGACCATCAATGGTGGTGATGGTGGTTGTGAGAGAACGGCCACCATCTCTTCTTCCTCGTCGTCTGCGACCTCGGCGCATCTGAATAATTACAACAAAAAAAAAGAAGTGGCTTCAGATTAATTCTTGAGGCAAAGAAGACAGCAGCAGCTTTGTGTAATGGTGGATGCATACGCTGGCGACGAAGACCGGACATGCATTGCATCGTATGCCAATGGCAGGCAGGCCTAGCTACTCACCGTTCTGCGGATATATGGAGTTGTAGTGAACCTCCGCCCAGAAGCTCAACAGCACCACTGCAATCATCAGCCAGTCAATGGGGAAAATCAGATCAAGCCAAACTTGCCTGTCATCATCACTATGATCACCCAGCATGTGCATATACTAGTGTACTACCTTTGTTGGACTTCTGAATTTTTGGTTGGATCTCAATGTAGCATGTATCCTTGAACGATGTCATCACGAAAATCTTCACTCCATACTGCATCAGGTTGTATGTAGCGTTACATTAGAATAGCTTTTTAAAAAGAAGGAAATGTTTTTGTCAGTCTGATTTGGTATGGCATGAGTGAGACAAGGGGGAGAAGGATTTGTATAAAACACCTTGTCAGCAGCAGCCTGTAGAGTCACATGGTCACCCCATTCACCATTTCTGTTAGTTTATGCACTAAAACGTCTGTTAGGAAAAGTATTCACATGCGTTTGGTTTGTATGAACAACAAATGATTGAAGTGTTGTGGAACATACCGTGCTACTTTCTCCAAGTAATCATCGTATGCCATGGGCACATATCCATCGTAGGCATCACGGTTACCTTTAAGCTGGAAGAAGTTGGTTTATCAGAAAGAGAAGAGATGGAAGGATGCAAAATAAAGTATGAAACAAGGGATCATGGAGCAAAAATTAATGCAGATATTTTACCTGGCTTATAATCTGCTGTCTCACAAACTCATGGTGATCAGGACTTTGGTATAGTTGATCTGATAGTGCCCGGAACTGGGAGGATGAGGAAACACAATCAGCATCATTTCATATGTCTTTCACAACGCATGTTTAACAGCAGTAATGAAACTACATACTATTGACTACCCCAACTACGGACATGGTAATGCGAAAAATTCACTATAATACTATAGAGGAACATGTGCTAAAGCAGAGAGGGGGGGGAGGGGGGGGGAGGAAAGATAACTTTTAGGGGGGAAATGTTTAATAGGGGAAAAGAGCCAAGCATCATGGCGAGGTTGGTAGTTGGTACTAACCTGACAGTTGCCATCTCCTTTCACCTTGTGCTCAACTAGTTCGTACAACCTCAACCTACAAGATTACACAAATATAAATTTAAAAACTCAAAACAGATACAACATGTATAGTACAAAAGATTTAGGAAAAAATGAATCATCACGCTAGTAACTTCATCACAAAAGTGCAACTCTTTCAGAGGCATTTGTAACACAAACAGGCTCTGATATGGTGTGGGACTTGCATATATAACATAAAAGCAGTAAATCACTTGATACTGAAACTAAGTCAACCTTTCTGTCAGCCTTTCATGGTCCATGGTAGCTTCATCGACTGAAGGGATCTCTCCATTAATTTTAGGAACATGCTGGACAAGGTAGAAACAATTACTTTAACCAAAAGTGATATTGTAGAGGAGACGCCAGGCTAATTCACAGCAGGTTCATTTCCATCTGATTTCTGAACAATTATTGGAAAAGGACAATAGCTCTACTGCTTTCCAATAGTCTAACACTATTGGGTAGTACTAGTTTAAAAGAAATAACTATGATGGTTTTTGGTTATTTGATAAGTGCAGAATTGCACATCTCATAAAAAAAAGTAAGTGCAGAATTACAGACAACTGTCGTGCCTTTAAATTGTGCTAATACTATGCAATTCATGCATTTCTGTTTTCTCAGGATACAGTCGGCATTGAGCAAGCAATAGAATATGCCATCCACAATGGCACAAGGAAGTCAATATACACATGAAAACAGGCTTCTATCCATAGAACTTGGACTAACATAAACCAAACGATATCCAAATTTTATTTTATCTAAAGACTTTTGGAAGAATTTGCTGTCACATCAGCTATTTAAGTCCAAATGCATTTAAAGGCAGCGGTCCAATTGACAATGATATAAAGCTATACTCCATCTATGAGATTTTAGCAATACTGTAATAAACATATACAGGTATTTTGTAAATATTTGAGCTACTATTGAGTATTGACAGCACTTAGTAGCTAACTTAATAATAAAGCTAGTGCCCTAAGTTTCATTTTTACCAGATATATTCTGATGGTTCATTAAGCATATCAATAGTAATATTCAAACAAGCTAAATAACACTACTTATTAACCTGGCTTCAGAGGGACAATAGACTCACAGGAACTGGGACCATGGGGTAAAATCTCTTCCCTACTTCTTCATCCATTTGGTAACAGTCGTCAGTGTCTGGGCATGAAGAGGAACTAGACGGTTCTATATAGACTGCATCATGATCATGCTCGCCAGCATTTCCTGCAAGACCACAAGAGCATCAAGGGGAAAGGAAAGAAGAACAAATATTTTTTGAAGTAAAATTACAGATTTGTTCACTACCAGGATGGTAGATGCCTACTGATGGGTGGTTGTACAAATCATATGTGAGTGCAGAAGAATGCAAATGCGTCTCATCTGGATGTGATGCGTCTGCACAACCAAAATTGTATACATGAGGAATACTATCTCATTTTTTCATAGCTTTCTGTAAATACATGCATGACATTCCACAAAACTACCTCTAGCATAATGGAGGTCACAATAGTTGCCATCACCGTAACCGTGAGGAGGTCCATAGTATCCGATAGGAGCAAAAGGGTCACGGAAAAGGTCGTAACCCCAGTGGAAATTTTGATCTTTCTCACACATGTTCATCCGTTGAAATCAAGTTATCTGTCAAAAAAACTGCCCTAGCAAGAAAATTAGCATTAGGGTATCAACACCAGATAGAGGGTTAAAAGGGTATCATTTCATCACCACATTAAATGTGTGATGATAAGAATGGCAGATTGCATACAGCTAACGAATCATTACACCACTCCTGGGACCACTGTCGAATTATTAGATACTCTAGCACGTCCTGTTATCACTCCAAGCAACCAAATCAACAACCTAATTCTACTATGCAAGAATAAAACCTTTTCCGTTTGCTGCACACTGACTGAAGGGTCCAATACCATTATCCCCACCAGACCACATGTTAACAAATTAAAAGGCCGCAACGGTCTAACAATCCAGTCCAATCCAATCCAATACTTTTTTAGCAAACTTAAAATAGACTACTGCTGCTTTTTAACTACATCTGATATGTGCGTTTAACCTTTTGATATGAGCAATTAAGCTATTAATTAAAATAACTACACCTGTATCTAGGTAGGTTGCTTTTTCTGCACAGCTATTGTCTCAAGGAGAACCACTGATGATAAAGTTGCAAAATTATTATAATCCAACAAGCTTTCCCAATCGAAGACAAGCAAACAAACACACACGGTTTTGACCTAAAGTGTAGCTTCAACGATCATGAACCAAATTGCAGCAACCTTAACATGCAAGATTGCAGCTTTCTTCCTTTCGGTTCATGGACCTAATCATTTCCTATAAAGTAAAAGGCAAAACAGAAAAAAAAAAAAAGTAATCCATTTTGTTGCACCATTGCCAGTTCATGGCTTCCAAAATCACAGACACGGAGACCAGTCTACAACTCGCCCAAAACCAAAAGGCACTAAGAAACGAAATGAAACAAAATCAGTACACGAACATATCAAGATCACAGTTTCCCTCCTGCAACCACATCGATCAACAAAGCTATGGCAGTAAACTGTAAACAAAAGGAGAAATTGAATATATTCAGAAAAGGGAGAAAATGACTAACCGCGTGAGCCAACTGCCCCCTCTCCGACGCTGAATTGATTGTGCAGCCAAAAATTGGATCCTTTCTCCTTGCGATTCCCCAACAACGACGCCAAATACGATCCTGATCGCTCCTAATCGCCCACAAGAACACGGATAGGAGTTGGGGAAGCAGAAACCGCAAGGGCAGAAGAGGGATCGAAACTAGAGGAGACCGCAAGAACACAACGTCGCCGGCGGCAGATCCACGGCGGCGCTACGAGTCCACGCTAGACAGGCCGGACTTCATTGCTTGGCTCGCCGCCGGCGAGGCACCGTGCGACGCCGCTGGTCGGCGATGGTGGAATACAACGCCGGCGAGCGGCGGCTGCGGCGGCGAGGGGATCGTCGGGGATGCGGGCAACCCGGCCGCATGAATCGATCGACGAAAAGGAGGCAGCTTTGAACGAATCCGAGACGGCGGCGAGGCGAGAATTCGTGGAGGGGATTGGAATTGAAGGATTTCTTGATGAGAGGCTGCGTGCGACAAGCCGGCCGCGAGAGGGAGAAGATGAGACGGGAAAAAATCGCTTTTTTATTTTTGTATTTTGTTTGGCTGGCACGCTGCTTGTGTTTATAGCGTGTGTGTGTGTTTTTTTCCGGATAGAACCTCGCATTTTTGTTGTTTGTGGCTTGGAGTGAACAAGATGGCATTCTCCTCCTGTGACGGCAGGAAGACGGCTCTTCAAAATTTTCTTTATTGTGACATATTTGTTGACCTTGTGTTTGAATTTGATGAGAAAATAGACTTAGAAATTAGGTGGGAGGGCACCAGAATTGATTTCAAAGACTGGTAGTTATTAAAATGAAATCATGTTATTCCTATTCAATATCAGGCTGTGTGTGCGCCCATTGATCTAGAAAAGATCCGTTGTATAATTTATCTTTTTATATGTTAGCTTTTTCTACTTGTTTGTAGAATTGTGCAAACCTTATTGTAAGTTTGTGAAAGCTAACTTAATATGACTAATAAAATTGGATAAATATTGATAAAAGATGGGCCTTCCTTGGTAGCCACATGATTTGTCGATGTTGACACTGGTATGGCAAATGTATGACCCATAATAGCAACATCATTGGTAGATATAAAAAGTAATGGCAAATATAAGAGTGTAGCCTGCAATACCAAGGGAATAAAAGAATTGCAACATGGATATCAACAAAGATGAACATTTTTGGTGCTTGTCCTTCCTTGGGTTGGTGTTGTTTATCTTCTTTATCAACCAAGATTTTGCCATCGTTTCAAGAAGAAACAAGACGAAGATAACATTAAAAGATGGATTAGAAAAAAAAAACTAATGCCCATGTTTGGAGTTTTTTAAAGTGTGTTCTTTGGGATTGAGATTCCTCGATGTTGGACTCCAATATGACTTTGTGACTGACATATATTAGCCCTACAACACATTAGCTCATATGTTAGCCACCATATCATCTGACTTCATGTAAGACTAGCTAAATCTGTTCTTTAATATGCATGGCTTGGTCAAATTTGAGCAAAATATAGGCGTTTTGAGTTTAGGTCGACCTAAACTAGATCAACCGGCCTAAGGCTTTACCTGATAAGCTGAAAACACTCAACGAATCAAGCTAAGAGGATCGAGTTAATTAAGTGCTGGTACATTAGGAAAAGCATGTGTACTACTACTACTACTCCTGACTGGGCGATGAATCACGCTGCATTTTCCATTTGATGATGGCAGTAAACAAAGAAAAGCAAAATGGTAGTACAGCGCTAGTACGTATACATATCAGTAATTACACGGAGCTATAGGGGGGGTGAGTGTAAAAGCGCGCGCGGCGTACCGTCGACCAGTGGAATCGCGTCAGCGGGAGGTGGGGCCCACGGCTCAGTGCAGGCTAGAGGCGTTGACGTCAGCGGTACGAGAGCTCGCGTTCCGAGGGGAATCTCAGCGCTCTGTTCGGCATCTGACGGCTGTCAGAGCTGGGAAGGGGGTGGGACCCACGGATCGTACCGCCAGATGCCTCCAACTGTGCAGTGGGGCCAGGGATGGTGAATGGCTAGAGGCCAAACCTCCCTATTTTGTCCTCCAACATCAAGGTCAATTTTACTCTTTTTTTCTCTCTCTCTGTCTTTTTTTTTCTCTCTGTTAATTAGGAGGAGTATATTGTCTGTATTTTATTATTTTTATTATCATTTTGTGGTTATGCTACTGGCGGAATGCACGTGTACACACTACATTACTGTACACGTAGACCACACGCACATGTCTATACCGTAGTCAGCATATTCTCTCCATTTAGTAGAGGCAAGTAAGCGACTATCTTAATATGATGATCCTATAGTAGTTTACTGTAGATGCAGGTTGAAGTCAGGGCAATAGGATGATATAGTAAGTGAGTTACTATAAGAGAGTTGCTAGTGGTAGTAGGTCATAACTTTTACTTAAGGGTAGGAGAAACAACAGAGACAATCTACAAATTTGTACCAGCTATATAACATGGGCTTTAACTGGACGTGTAAAAGAAGAATAATTTACTATAAAATCTTTTATATTTGTAAATGCTGCCTACTAGCTCTGTTCCAAATTATTTTTTGTTGACGTTGATTTCTGATTATAATGTTCGCTCATTCGTTTTATTTAAAAATTTTATGTAAATATAAAAAAGGTAATACTTAAAGACAAAATACTATTTATGGATGGGAGGATTTCACAATAGGATGATACAAGTAAATGATAGACGAGTGGTCAAATGGCACGAGCAAAAGTCAACAAAAAATAATAGGTGCTCCCTATGTCCCAAAATAAACGAATTCATGTCTATGAATCTAGATCTAACCTTTAGATTCATAGCCAGAAATTCATTTATTTTGGGACGGATGGTGTAAATTGGAACGGAAGTAGTATATTTTATACACTTCAAGTACTGTTTATTTGTGGACGGGAGGCCGTAGACTGTTTTCATGTGAAAGAGAACGTACCTTACGTGTTTGGGTCTCATACAAAGAATGGTTATTGCTGTTGCATTTCATGATGGCCCTGAATTGAAACCACTATCATTTCTAGCATTAGTCATTTCTTCCTATCGTCATCAATAGGTGGATTAATTAGATCTTGAAACCTTATCAGTGTCCATTTCTACCCCTAACTGAGATTATAGAATGATGTGTACAGTTCTTTCTCTCCTCTTTGAAAGGTGATGTGTACTAGGTATTTACCATGTATGTATTTGTTGCTTCAGCTACACCCTCTTTGCTGTTCTCTTTCACGTACGGTCCCTGATTGATATACAGAGATGCTGGCTTGACTTAATTGGGGTGTCATTTTTAAAAAAAAATAATGGAAACTTTTTGTTGATTGGGTTGTCATGCTCAAGCTTGGTACTTTTCACTGTTTATGATAGGGAAAACAAACAGAGGAAGTCATTACTGAGGGAAAATTTATTATTTTTGCTCACAAAGTGTAGGCTCAGAGATCATAATCAGGATGACTTGGATCCAACACAAAATCCATCCTGTTTTCGATTGCATGATGAGACGCGGTTACCTGCAATTAGGCACCTCCAAGAGCTGGACATTCAGATGGTAGATAGATTGAGTGACCCAACAAAAATTGCAGCGGAAAGAAACATTGTTGTTCATGAAAAAAAATATATTGTTGTTCCTGTCAGTTCATGTGAAAGTTTGTTCAGAAAGGGAAGGATAGGTATATATACGGGTAAAAAACGTCCAACATGACGACTGGATATAATGAAGAAAAAACTTTTTCAGAACATAACAAACTAGTGATGCTTGGACGGTTTTAACTTTTACGCACGAAAAAGAAACAAAGTATATATGACAAAATTGAAAGGAAAACTGAAAGGTTCATGAATATCGTCACATCCTTGGCTTTGATAGGCGATGGTGCCACGATCTTCAGAAAGAAACATGCTGGAAAATTCAGAGTTATAAAGCTTTACTCTTCTTCCCTTGAGAAAATCTACAACCGTCTGATCAGAAATGGGCAAAACAGTTTCAGTAAATCATTCATGAGACAGCAAGCCGGAAAATTCACAGTTAGTATGAACCTTGTTTGGAGATTTTTTTTTCTTTTGTTCGGTTTGCGAGCTGTATAAATCATACGAGATTCTGAATCCAGCTAGCTATCACAGTGACTAGTACAAGTAGCAGCACAAAATACACAGATGGAGGTGATGGGATTGCTTCAGAATGCAGGCAGACTTCGCCATCAACTGCAACTGGCAATACCAAGAGATGCAATGGATGTGTGTGAAGAGGACAGGGCAAACCATGTGCCTGAACCGCACCTCGGCAGAATTTCTAGGTCAGAAAACATGCATGTGTTTGCTTGCATCTCTGAAAATCAAACACATCACAAAGAATAATTTTGCTAGACAATACTTGGTTGTCGCAAAACTGGGGATTTGGTGATTCGGCACTCTCTTTACTTGTTTAGATCAAAGATTTGATGATTTTGCCATCCTGATCCACAACGTGTCATTGTCACAGGGTTGGTAATCTAAAGAGCGGCAAATCATCAAATATGCTTCGACAACAAAGTAGTTCTGCACTGTCAATTTAGTCTGAAACTGAAAAGATGGTATTTTGGCTGCTGTAACAAGGAGATACTGGTAGCCACACACCATGTGCTTAACTCTGAAGATTCAGAGCAAATAAATCCTCCTTTTCTCTGCATCCAACGTGGGTATAAGCCTGAAATTCCTGCTAGCCAAGGAGTAGCAGCACTTTCGTTTCGGCACGCGAATCGAGACGGATCAGATTTTGTCAACATTGAAAGGTGCCCAACAATGCAAGACCACCACCTAATTCTGCCGAAATTCTGCTCAGTTATATCATATCACAAAAAAAGTTCAGAAAATATGACGTTTCACGGAATGTAAAGTCTGAAGAATTCCTTGCCTTGAAGTCACAGTGCTTTCTACATGGGAACATCAGCCACAAGAAGTCACCACCAGGAGCAGAAAGTTTTCAGAGAAATTTGTCTCCTGGTGCCATCACAACTGCAGGATGCTCTGCACAGAATCTTCACTATGAATTGGACCATCTTGGATAGGAAACGATCATGCGGCCTGTTCGATCGTCGGCAGACAAATTGACTTGCATTTGTGCATTCTGCATATTTAGTTTCTGAAGGTGCTGCAAATGTGTAGTCTGCATATTTCAGTTTTCCCAATTGGACGAAGAGTCTCTTTCAATCTACGCCGCCGAGTCTTATCTTAATAAAAAAGAATGGCTGGCATGTAGGCGCCGGCAATCGGCTATTGCCAACATCAGATCATTCTGAAATCGAGCTTTGAGATAAGCTCCAATTGGCCGGTGGCAATCCGTCATTCAGGTCACATCTTGCCTCAATCTGAATCATCCCATAAAATCCCCTTTTCTACAAGAAAGCTGATCTTTTTCTTTCATATTGCACAAACAAGATCTGTATTACATAAGAAAAGCCCAGGGTTATACTGAAAACACAAGAAAACTACTGATCACTATATTGCAGCACCCAGATGTATCACACAGAACGAGATGAATTACATAGAAACCTACAAGGTAAAACACTTCACACTGCAACTCAAGTACGCAAACCGTGTGCCTGAAATGAGCTCACATCACCCTCAAGGGCAAGGAGCATACAGAGGATGAAGAACCTTATCCCTATGAACAACTATATACTTACAGGCAGGAGCTACTGTGTACTGTCTTTTCAGCAGGTCTTTATGATCTCAGGCCTCCAGCCCCTCCATACAATCTGCCGGCAACCGAATTTGAATTCTTGGAACCTTCTCTTCAGTGACCCCTTCTTTGTTCGCTTTGCGCCTGGTTCAGAAACCGACCCATGGTAGTGCAAAGGAGGTTGTGGCGGGCCTGTCTCAATGCTGTCCACAATCTTCTGAACCATCTCATACACCTCGCTCATCTTTGGGCGCGACTTAGGTAGCCGGACAAGGCAGCGGTTCGCCACGCTAGCCAGCTTTGTCATGGACTTGAGGTTGTAGTGCCCCTCTAGCCGTGGGTCTATGATGATGGGAAACCGCTTGATATCAGATATGTATGGTTTCACCCAATCCAGGAGCTTCTGCTCAACCTTTGGGCGGTTCCGATCAATGGGACGACGACCGGTGATGAGCTCATAAAGGAGCACGCCATAGCCCCATATGTCGCTCTTGGCTGTGAGGCGTCCGGTCTGCATGTACTCTGGAGCTGCATAGCCCAGAGTTCCAACAACCTGTGAGTTTCAGATGTTAGTTCAGTGAAAGGACCACAAACAAAGAAGTGAGGCTTAGATATTTAGTGCAGGGAGAATCTATATATTATATCATTATATTATTATACAGCATACTTTAAATTGAACTTTCACTACATGATGTTGGCTTTGTGTGAACAAGTGATAGGGACTATTAAACATTTTAAATCAGATTAAATATATGCATGCTGCATTTGTAGCTGTTAGTGCTTCTTGACTGCTTCCGAAATTATGGTATATAAAACAAGAGATCAAATCCGTACATGATTGTCTTGGGGACAATGGAGGTTATAGGGTCTTCATGTTATATGGAGGTCTTCTCAGTTGCGGCTTGGAACATTTGGAAACAATAGAAGGATTTGATTTTTAATAATGTTAATGTTTCGTTTATTCATTGGAGAAGCTCTTTGAAAGCTGAGCTAAGTGTACATTTACTTAGGCTTAGAGATAGAGATAAACCTTTTCTTCAATCATGGACTGTACTTTGTAATATAAACTTTTGTAAATTTTGTTTTGTAAATATCAATATAAAATTTACCGTAGAGGCCTCCATCCTCCACTACTGTTTCCAGGTCAAAAAAATATGATTAATTCTACAAATGGTTGTGGAGAAGCTGAGCATCAACTTCATTGATATAAAAATTGGATAGCATTATAGATGTAATGTCATGGGCATGGGCCGAGTGGTCGAGGCCCATGAGCAGTCCATTAGGGATTAGATAAGATCGAGTCTTACTTATAGGTCAAGTAATTCCATCTATATAAGGATGGGAGGGTGTCAATTATCATTAAGCAATGAAATCAAATTAATCTAGTCCTCTCTCCCTAGATGTTCTTCTCCCCAACCTAAGTCTAAGTCCCTTCCCTAGCAGCCGACGCCGCCCGACTATCCTCTCGGCGGTGATTATCCCGTTATGGCCTTGGGTCTTGACAACTTGGCATCAGAGCCACTCACCATGGCTTATGATGATGATTTTCTTTATCTTGATTTCTCATCATTCATTTTTTTCAACTCACTAAAGAATTTTGGGGCAAAATACAATATGGATACAATAGAGCAAAATGGTTCTTCGTTTATAAATATGCATACCGCTGTAGAGACGTGGGTGAGGCCTTCTGATGGTCCATGCCTAGCCAATCCAAAGTCTGACAGCTTTGCGTTCCAGTTCTCATCTAATAGAATATTAGATGTCTTTAGGTCCCGGAAAATAATCTGTGTGTACATATTAAGTTTAGAACCACAGATGTACCAGACACAAGAAAGGGGCTAAAGAAGTGCATCTTTCAACATTTGATTGCATATCGATGTGATGTTAAAACTACATAACTGTTTCAGATACAGTTTGGGAGCATCTTGATCATTAGAGAGCAAAAGAGTTACCTGAAATTCCATCTCTTCATGCAGGTACTTCAGTCCCCGAGCTGCGTCAAGAGCTACCTTTAGTCTCATTGGCCATGATAGAGTCGAAGTTGACCTACTTGACAAGTGATCATCCACGCTTCCATTAGGCATGTATTCATATACTAGGAGACGCTGTACTCCCCTTTCATCATCTTCAGCACAGTAGCCTATTAGTTTGACAAGGTTTGGATGCTCTACAATCCCAAGAACATTCAATTCTGTTAACCATTCTTTTTGCCCCTGAAAAACATGATGATCTATTAGGAACCCAGACTAACAGACAAGGCAAGATTCCTGCATAAGTGACTTAAAATGGACTCATCAAGTGCGAAGTTGATATAAGTTTTTGGCATGCTTGACTTGAAAATTCAGTTTACTAGTGTTTTATATATGCCGGCACTCATATCCATACCCTAGAACAACGAGTAAGCATTGATTGTAAATTGCTGTGCACATTTCCTGAAGCAAGTGCCCCTATTAAATGGTTTCTTCTCTGAAAAAATAGAAATGATGACTAGGAAATGCTAGCTTTTAATTCACTCCTTTTCAGTGTGGAAAAAAATAAATGTAAGTTATGCAAGTAGGACGAAGTTGTTATGCGCATTGAATTCTTATAATCAATACAGTTCAGTGAAAAAACATGCCTGAAGTCCTTTGCGATTCAGCTGCTTAACAGCGATCTCGGTGCGCTCAGCTGGATCATCGGAATTCTTGATGACACCCCTATACACACATCCAAATCCACCCTCTCCAACCATGAGAGACCGACTGAAATTGCGGGTGGCATTCTTCAGCTCAGAGAATGAGAACACCCTGAGGTTACTTGGCCGGTCAGTGAAGCTGGGATACTGTGTCCTCCGTATTGACTCGGCACTCATGTCGGAGACGTTCATGGAGTTGAAGTCGGAGCCGGACCGGGCATCCCGCTCTGTCGATGCTGTGCTCATGGACCGAACAGAGGCCGACATGGTGATCGGGTCCTCCCCTTTGGAATCTCCATGCAAGAAAGGCAGGCACCTCATTGCTGCAATGCAGTGGGAACTGATTAGGAGTGAATTCATGCTTCCTCCATGCATCACAAACACAGATGGAAAATTGGACAAAGAAAATCCTGTAGGAATGTCTACCAACTACTGTGAGCTAAGAAAATGTACTCCTATAAACTATTAATTTACTTTCTTCAGTTTCCTGACTAGTAAATGTTTTCGCTTGCTTCAAGCAATACTTTAGCACGACCGATAAAAGATCAGAACCTGGATTATGTAAAATGCCACCAGCTTACACGTGTGAACGAAAGATCTTATCATGAACTGACAAGTATAACAATTATTCATTAAAAAAAAGATGCATTTTTACTGTTTCAGGATCCAGTTACAACAAATCAACCGGAAGTAGGACAATTGACAAAAATTGGACCTTTTAACCCTTCAGGAACTGCTGAGAGAATTCTGTAAATGCAATTCTAAGCCCTAAAGTCGCAGACGGAAAGAACAAGATGGGAAAAATAGTATGCCAAAGGGCGAAATAGCATCACGCCGGCTGAAACTACACAGAGCGCAACTAACCTTAATTAAACCAAAATATCAACCAACCTTAATCCTACCAAAACTTCCGCTATCCTTAACAACAAATCAGTAACAAAAAATAGGGCAAGATGTGCGATACCAAAGTCAAGATCAATCTCGAACAGAATCACAACAAGAACAAGTATCGCTACTAGCTAATTAGTTCACACAACATCTCAACAACAAAAGGAAAAGGCAAAAAGATCATACCTTGCCAATCTTGCAGAGACGAAGATGATCCAGGGGCGAAGCACAACCGCCACGGCCCTGCGGCTGCAACTAGGGTTCTCTTTGTCTGGCTGATACTGCCAGGAAGCGACGGGGAAGGGGGAGAGAAGAATTAAGATGAGCGGAGAGGTGATGGAGATTGGGGAAGGTCGGAGGAGGAAGAAAGACTTGGACTTGGGCTAAGCAGCAGTCAAAGTTGGGAGCTTTGCCCTTTGTATTGTTTTCTCTCCCTCTCCCTCTCCCTCTCCCTCTCGTCAGTCTCAGGTTATCTTCCCTTTCTGTCAGTCACACACAACTACTGACTATTTATCTTGGTATTTTTTTCCACTGTATTCTCATTCTAGAAGTAATTATAGTATTAATAAAAAATTCCCCCTTCATTTTTTTTGTTTAAGGTTGTGACGATTGCATCGAGTGTGGTGTGGAGAAGAATTCTTTGTCTTTCTCTTTCACTTGTGAAACAAGATAGAAGCCTGAAAGGAGGAGGACTGGACTTTAGACTGACGACTGATGACGAGAAATGCTGAATAATGGAATGCGATTATTTCTGATTACAGTTTTTTATAGTTTATATCTTTATCCGTTTCCAAGCAGGGCAGAAATTGATTAATGCACTATTGGTTTTATATAAGATTAGGTTAAAAAAAACACTTTTTCTTTGGTTGGTGGGGATTAGGAAAGCAAAGAAGCAGCCGGGTTCACCAAACAACTGCCCCAACTAATAACTGCGCTTTTGGTGTGATGATCCTTTATCCGAAACTACACTGGGCTATACATACTGCTTTAAGGTTGATATGACAAAAGAGAGAATTATATGCACATGGTATAGTCTCCTTAGCAACAGAAAACTGCACACAAAAATCGCTAGATTTTCATAGAAGGAAATCTAGTTTCTGTACACACGAGCAAACTGTATTTCAAAGTGCAGTGTATTTTCAAAGTATTTCAAAGAGTCCTGCTTGGTAAAAATTGCAGAATTTTTTACTCAAAAAAGAAAAAACCACTCGTGTGGGTGTAACTAAAAGGGTAGAGAAGAATTAATTAGAGGGAGTTTACGTGGCAGGTCAGGTGGTTAAGACCAATGATGTGTTATGCAAGGGTTCACAGGCTTAAGACACTTTATGTTAGTATCGTCATTTTTGCAGTCACATGCAAAGACAAGACTAGCATGATGATTGCCTAGATAACCCTTGAACAAATTCAATCCGGATCAGTGGGCATGTGAATGTGACAGTGAGCATTTAACTAACTTGACACTGCATTTGCATCCATCTTAAGAAGGTTACAAGTGTTTAACTTAAAAAAAGAACGAAACGCAGGATGAGGAGTAAAATATTACTATTACTGTACTACTACATTTGTGTTGATCCGAGACATTTGAATACTCAAGAGATCAAGATAATCAAAGCACCCATGTGTTGCATTGATGGAGATGATTGTATATGATCGTGGTGAATCATGACAGATGTTGGAGACTTAAAAGTGTACCTAAGTCTCGGTGATTTCAGCAGTGTCTTCGCATCGTGCTACTTACATGGGTCGTTTATGGGCGGACGGGCCTATACGTCAACCACTATATCCATTAGTCGCAGTAGCGAATTCAGGATTAAAATAAGGATAGGCTAGAGTCCAAATTGATAACGCTAAAATATGGCACATATCATTATCAAGTTAAATATAACAATTGAACATGCTAAATAACACATATCATGTATCGTGTCAATTCTGTTGAAAGAATCTCCATATTTCCCATCGAATATGTTTGGAAAAATATTTTCAGATGCTCTATTTGGACATTCAACAAATAAGCACTCCTCACCTCATCTCCAATTTCAAGATCACAATAATCTATTGGTATTGGATTGGCAAAGATTTCATTATGATAGGATCCTACTCTGTCTCTTTGGTATATTTATGCTCTCATTTGTTGGTGGGTGTACCACTTTTTTTTTCTTTTTTTGCGGGGATGGTGGGTGTATCTTAAAAGGCTTGTAAAATAATTAAGCAATCTTGTTTGTTCTCCATCCTAAATCTAACAACAAATTAAATAGTACAAAATTTAAATGATAAATACCTCGCTAATCAGTACTCCTGATTAGCAATATTTTGGGATGGAGTACTACTAACAATAAAAAAGTAAAGAATACTAGAACAGTATAGCTCACTCACATTCAGACTCACAGGAAGCAGGTAGCAGGTACTACTGATAAGAAATGTAGCCGCCTAAAAGGCAAATTGGGGCCAGTAGTTAGACGTGGCTTGAGAGAAACTGCATCAACTAATCCTTGGTTGATGGGTGCATGCCAATCGTCTCAGACCCCCAGCCAGGTAGCCACTACGCTTTAACGCTATAAGCTGGGAACTTTAGAGTATCCATGGTCATCCAATTATTAGAGATTTCAAATAGTTGCTGATGAAGTGTATAGTTTCTCTTTAGCCTAGCCTGCCCGGCTGAGCCCGATGGACTTAGATGATGTACTCTCTATGTACGTTATTGACTTTTTACATTATTACATATGTTTAATCTTTCGTCTTATTTAAAAAATTTATGTAATTATTAATTATTTTTTTATTATTTAATTTATTGTTAAATATACTTTCATACATACATATATTTTTATATATTTCATAAATGTTTTTAAATAAGATGGAACGGTCAAATATGTGTTAAAAAGTCAACAGTGTCAAATATTTTAGGATGGAGACAGTAATAGAGTAAAGCCAAAAGAAACATAGGTTGTTGGCTCTAAAAGTGACACTTTAATTTGCGAGGGAATTAACTATTGGCCACTCTCTCAAAACGTCAGTCCCAAATACCACTCTCCCAAATTTACGTGCTTAAATGCCACTCGGACCCACTTGTCAGTCTCTAAAAAAAGGCCAAAAAAAAGGCGGGAAAAAAGTTTAGAGGCTGACAAGTAGGCCCGAGCGGCATTTGAGCACGTAAAATTAGGAGAATGACATTTGGGAACTGGCGTTTTGAGAGAGTGGCAAATAGTAAATTCTCCCTTAATTTGCTATAACAGATAGAAAATACAATACTGAGTTGCATATTTATCTTAACATGTTTTCCATTGACAACACTTTATTTTTTAGTGTTGTATGAACAGATGTTGCTTGCAAGCCGGCTCCAATCGGGGGGTACTTCAGCTCTCTCTTCTTCACAGAGGACTGCTAGCCATCTACTCTTAGGGAGGGAATTGTATAGGGTATGAACATAACCAACACGTGGTAGACATTATGAAATTATGCGGTCCCAAATCATGTACACAGAAGAGCAAGACTGTCAAATTGTGCAAGTAGGTACATTGATGATGAACACGATTGCTAGGTATCACAAGTTCACAACCATCCATACATGGTCTGGTCTCTAAAATGAAATACGAGATCCAACATGGCTGCTCACAGTCATCGACCATCGATCCCTTCAGGTCGTAGTAACTTGCCTAACCTGTCATATGCACGTGTTTTCTACCATATGAAAAAGAAAAGGACTCCGTATAATGTACAGTTAATGTCGCTTGACTAACTGTAACTGTAACTGGATGCTATTTTCTATTGTAATAACTCATGACGCGGAAAATGGCCATTAATAAGTAGTACTAAGCTACTCCAGTTGATGATACGGAAATGAAATTAACTTGCCCCTTCATGGACGGCATGGCATGCAAGCTTGCAATAATCAAGTGGAGATGCATGTGAAATGGCAATTAGTACATCGTACGACACGCGTCCTTAATACTGCAGTGCCTGGCCGAAATGCTGAACTCTGAATCGTACACATCCATCTATTTGACTGTTTGTGTCAATGTCGATGCAGTAGTGCAGTTGCAGTTGATGGATGATCCATCAGCATCCATCAAGTTTTGATGGCAGTGTGAAGCGGTCCATGATTAATTAATTTGATCACCAATTTCGTCGTGGAGAGACGAACGACTTGACCTTGACTTGGACTTTGACAACCTACTCGAGGTCGGCATACAATCCCATATATGGGCTGCCTCATTGGGATTTTTGGAGGACAACAATGGGCCCATCTCCATACTGTCCAAATGTGTTGACACGGCCAAGAATGAAGAATCCATCTAATAACCATCCACGTGTCCCTTCAAAACATCACGACAGTTCTATACTTCTATTTGTGGTTGCTCATTCACTGTGAGATTTGCAGCTATTTCCAGTAGCAAGCATTTCATACTTTCAGGTCAAACACTCAAATGTCAATTAACATGGTCATATAGGCATATAGTAGTATATTTTCGGAGGTAAAGATTTCCATAACTGGTTTGGTGAAGAGCAACACAGAGCATGAAACTACGGCCCACAATCATGTTGTCCACCACAATAAAATTACTAGCGTGATATGTGGACTTTCAGCCTAATGTTGTGTGTCTTGTGACTTTCAGCAAGACCAGTGCACTGCAATCACATCATAGCTAACAAGTGCAAAAAGTTGGACTACTCCACCTTCAGAAGCCATGACATTGACAAAAGAACTTGTGGGACTTCTTTAGGTGCTAAAGTTTCTAAGTGTCTCAAAAACCAAAGGCAGCATATTACAGGGAAGCATGCTTAATTTTGATCAGACGAGCCTTTGTCACTAACCTGAGACCCAACCAAGTCTTCAAGAGTGAAGTTGAGAGTGTCTGATGAGCCTTTCTTCACCTCCTCTCCTTGTTGAGCTAGGAAGTCTTCAATGCTTCCTGGCTCCCCAAACCAGCCAAGCCTATCGGCAATCAGGTGGAGGTTATTGCAGCCACCGCAACGAGCGACTACCACTCCGTTCTCGTATGAGTCCTTGCTCGCCATCTTCATGGACCTGGTCTCACAAACCTTGCACGTAAAGATCATCGCAAGGTCATGTCTCGGTGAGATCTTCAAGTTTGATGTATCTCTAACTTTAAAGCTGGAATCCGCTGAAGGGACCGTAGCTGGCGGGGCATCAATTTTGGTATCCTCTACATCCTGGGCAAGGTCACCTGAATGGTTATTGCTTGCATCCATGATTGTTTGGAGAGATCTTATGCCAGCGGTCATAGGTGCAGGAAACAAGAATCCTGCAATAACAGATTTCCAGTTTACTGCTTAGTTGATTCCTAATGATGTAACGGGAAAATGCTCTAAATATTTGCCAATCTAGCAGGAACTGAGAATTACCAGCAAAACAGAAATAGACCACTCTCTAATTTATTACTACTATCAGTTACAGACAAGTTCTTTCAGTTATTTTTTTTGAGAACTAAGTTCTTTCAATTATTCATAATCAGAGTAGCTCTTACAGTGTTGTTACATAGTCCAACATCAAATTAATGAGTTTCAATTCAACCACATCACTTTACTTTTCCCAAAATCAATCCAAAATCAGAGAATCTCCCAGTTTCTCACATATTTCAATCTCCTTACCCCCAATCACAAAAACGCAGTGTAAACAAAATTAGGCCCTAGTGGCACCAGCAACCCCGGATCATCGATTACTAGTTCTCACTTCTCACCAAGTTTTTTCAGTTGTTCATAAGTCAGAGTAGCTCCTAGACTGTTACACAGTCCAAACATTCAATGGCTACATTATTTCCCCAAATCAATCCCCACACCCCCACATACAAAGGTCTGACAGTCTCCCTTGTTAGATTGTTACAAATTTTTGTCCGGAAAAACGCAACTTGTATCAGTCTGACAGTCTCCTCCCCTTGCAGACTCGTGTGCACTGAACGATTCCACAATATCCCAGGATTGAGCAAACATTAATTCGCAAGTAAATCAATTAGTACTAATCGCGACGGCACACGCACAGTGTAAGCAAACTTGACCCTATTTGGCACCAGTAACCCCGGATTCGAGCTTCCATCCATCGTTCTCTCAAATTAAACCCCGAATAAACGAGAACCACCACTAAGATCAACGAGATTTGATGCAGGTTGAACTAAAAGAGGAGTTTTGGAGTCAGTCACCTCGGGTGGACACGGGCGCGTGCGCGGGCGATTGATTCAGCGCGCTGAAAATCCGGCGGCGAATCAGAGGCAGGAACCTGGCAGCCATGGCGGCGAGCTCTCGAATCCGGAGAGAGGGATGGGCTGGTCGCCGCCGCCGCCGCCGCCGCCGTGGGATGAGCTCTTCTTGTCGGCGAAGAAACGATGGAAGAGAAGACGAGAGAAGCAACGAGACAAGGAGAAGACAACCCTTCTCTTTTGAAGTGGGCCTTGCTTTACAATTGGGCCTCAATTTTTTACGTGAAGCCCACTTAGGCCTTTACACATTTGGATGTCTAAACTGGACCAATAAATTTGGTAGCGATCAAGATTTGGTCCGGCCCATGAATTGGATCGCTACTAATGGCAGCTATTATCCACTTTGATCCAAAATCTGTAGTGGAAAACGATTTTTTTTTCAGTTATTATAAACAGATTCCTCTCCGAAAGTCCGAATCGATCGTGTGGCGCTTGATTTCATCCTGATTGCTGCAGAATCTTCCTTTTTCATCTGTGTGGGTGAGCATTCAGGCAGGGAATCTGAGACTGGAAATTATCAGTCTTCAGCAAGCTGGAACAGCTGAGAAACAAAGCTGCAAATCTATGGATCACCCTTTTTCTTTTGGGGGAATTGGGATCATCCAAAAATCGTCGCAGCACACAAATCATGCTCAATCTAAGCCATGCTAGTAATACTACACTAAACCCAGAATGCAAAGAAAAACTATTTTTTCCTTGGCTCGGAACAAGGTAATATTTTTTTTTCTATGGAGATGAGATTCAGAAATCCAGCTCCATTAAAAAAAAAAGATTCAGACATTCAGAGTAGCAGGACAACACTTTGCCTCCAGATTTTATTTATTTTTTTAAAAAAAAAACTTTACCTCCAGAATGAACTCAGATAACAAAACGATTATTACAAGCCTTGGTAGCAAATTCTAAATGACCGTTGGTGTAGTAGGCGTATGTAATGAAGAACGAAAGAACGAACCTAGCAAGTTCCTTTGTAGAAGCTTATCTGTTTGCCTCTTTTTGACTGCTCACCTCAGAAACATCTTGAATCATTTGAGCCGTGTTTTTTGCACGTTTTTGTTTACATTTCTTTGCGGATTGAGATGCATTATTTTCACTCTTAAAATAGAGAGGATTTCTAGCCTTATAGAAGCAGTTGACATTTCAGATAAAAAATTGTTCATAGAATGACTGCACCATCTATACGCCTTCTTAGTAAATTTGTGCACGAAGAGCGGGTCCTAATTAACTGCTAATTGACTCCAGAGTGGCGGCTAAGATAGATTGAGCAAAGCAACACGCAAAATTAGAGAGATTTGCACTACCAGTTCAACCTACAAACCTCCCCTGATACGTCTGAATTTTGTTGACCTGCAAATTACAGCTAGCAATTGTTGCTGGATCATCGTCGAATTGGCCAACATTTACGCACTGGAGGATCAAAATTCTCTGAATTTTATGGACGTTTTAATCCTATGATCTCTATATGGTCCAAGTGTGAATGCTGACTTTGTATCATCCGGTGATTAAGATGCTGGACGCAGGTAAGCATGACGAAAGAGGCGTCGCTGTCATATGGTTTCTTAAGCTGCCTTCTCTCTCTGTTTCCGTTCTGTGACGAGGCAAAGGAGGCAGAATCATCTACTAATCTAATAGGAGACAAAATCAAAGGAGAAACGAATTGTTAAATTTTTCTCTGTTTTGTTTGGTTTGGGAGTCGCCTAATTGACGCAGCACGCATCATTTGTTTATTCAACTTGTTGCATGGATGCAACGATGCTGCAGTCATGTCGCTGTACAACAATATCGTGCGTGCTGTTGTTAATTTGTTCCCTAGCTCGCAAGCAGTTTATTCTGCATTTACCAGCCTGATGGAGTCAAACATCGATCGATCCCTTTTTTGCTCAGTCAGGAAGTGCATGCAGCTTTCGCTGCAGACTAACTTGGAAGTTGCTTCGTGCTGATTGGATGATTTTGATCAACATGGTAGTAATACGTATTTGCAGTGCAATTTGAAGCTACTAACTGATCATATCGTGTGGATCGAGCGTTGACGGTTGCAAGCATGCGTGCCTGCTGGAGACGGCATCGATCATGACAAGCTGTTCTGGAATTCAAAACCAGACAGCTACATCTTGACAGTCTCACTGATTCAAAATCAGGCCAGAATTGGATGAACCAACTCTCTGAATCACACACTTCTATGCATCCAGAATTGCAGATTCGATCTCTAGTAGAGTTAGGCAGGCATCATCAGACGATCGATAGAGGAAGGAAAGGCCTGTTGAACTGAAAAAAGATGCAAACTTCCATCTGTTTAACTGAAGAAAAGATGCAGCATTCATGCAAACTTTCATCTGTTTGACTATTGAAAACATGCAACATTCATCCATTGGAGTATTTGCATGCAGCTAGCGATGCATCGTACTACTACATCCAACTGGCAATTTGTACTGACTGCATAATGTGGATCGGATTGATGCAACCGCTTGTGTTTGCCAACTTGTGTTCCGTTCCGGCACAGATGCAAGTGGTGGCCACGCGAGTATACTACAGTTAACACACACAAGTCGTCGTCGTCGGCCCAGGGAGTCAACAACGAGATACTCAATTAAATTGTCTCTTCTTCAAGTTGATACGAACTATAATAGTCTACACACTACAGGTAAAAAGAGTGAGCTGCTTCTGCTACTGTATACAAGCAGTACATAGATGAATATACATCACCCTTTCAAACTCAACAAAATGGGATTTTTCAAACTTTGTTTGCTTTGCCTTGTTTCTCATTTGTACAAGTTCTTATGTCTCTATGATTAATGTTGTTAGAATTATTTGTGCTTATTCCAAATGTATTTTTTATGTTGTGGTTTATTTGCAAGACATAATAACTAAAGTTATCATGGTGTCAAGGTGTATATATTTTTTATGCAAATCATATGATGAGCCTAAGCATACAATAAAGACAATAGCATAAAAAATCTTGAAAGTTTGACCAGAAGCATATCTAAAAGGACAAATATTCCATAATAAATTGTATGATTATGATGAGGAGTGTTTGGTCTCACCCAAGAGAAGTTCAACGTGCCATTTGTTGGCCCTATTCTTTAACAATCAAACATCGCATAAAATGATCTGGTTGTTTAGAAAAAAAATCAATAAAACTCGATAAATACATTATCCTCACATTTTTTTTCAACTCCAATGAACCACCAAGAAAGAAAAGCACACAACATGACAACCATGCTCTTTTGTGAACTTATTTAGCATTAAAAACATATAACAAATGGATATGCAATATGGCAATATCCACTGCGGCAGATTTGACCTGTCTTTGACTTAATTAGTGGTTTTAATTCGTACCACATCCGTTCTAAAATACAAGTGTTTCTAGCTAGTTGCTAGGTTCAGAGCATTTTAAATAAATCTAGATAAAAGGTTGACTAGATTAAGTGAAGATGCTATAAATTTGGACACTCAGAAATGCTACATGTATTTTATGACGGACGGTGTATTACAGGACGGACGGAGTATTACAGGTTGTTTTACTTACCCTTCCTCTTCGTCTTCCTCCTCCCTCTCATGAAGGCAAAAAGGACCAAAGGCGCAAGCTTTATTAGGTTAGGTGACCGGCCGCAATTCAACACACACGCAGCCGATCGATCTGGAATCAATCGCAGGCAGTAGCAAAGCCGACGAAGCAAACCCATCACCAACCTGAGAAAAATTCCCCAATCGCTAATGGTTGCCCTCTGGAATCGCAAGCCGAAGCCTAATCCGAATCCCTCGCCGGAGCCGGAGAAGAAGAAGTCGCCAGAGTTGATGTGCAAGAGCAAGAGCTCCGTCGCCACCGCCGCCGCCTCCTCCTCCTCCTCCATGGCCGCCGCCACCACCCCAAGAAAACAGCAGAGATCTCCTCGCACCGCCGCCACCTATCAGTATTCCTCCTCCTCCGCCGGCGCCGCCGCGTCGACGACCTCCGGCTCGTCGTCGTTGTCCACGGCCGCCTCCCTCCAAGCTCTCCGCGACTCACTCCCTTCACTCCCTCTCCTCCTCTCCTTCCCGGAGCTCGCCGCCGCGACCTCCAATTTCTCCTCATCCCATCGCCTCACACAAAATTCCCCAAATTCCACCTCCTTCCGCTGCTCCCTCCGCGGCCACCCCGCCGCCGTGTTCCGGCGGCCTCTCCGGCGTCGCGACGCGTGCCACGTGTCGTCGCGGCTCGCCGTGCTCGGCCACTGCCACCACGCCGCCATCGCGCACCTCCTCGGCGCCGCCGCCTCGCCGGACTCCGGCTCCGTCTTCCTCGCCTACGAGCTCCTCGCCGGAGCGACGCCGCTGTCGTCGCTGCTCCGGAGCACGAAAAACCCCGCCTTTACGCCGCTCGCCACGTGGCAAGCCAGGCTCAAGGTCGCCGCTGACGTCAGCGACGCGCTCCACTACGTCCACCTCCAGGCCAACACCATCCACAACCGCCTCTCCTCCTCCACCGTCCTCGTCTCCGGCGACGGCGACGCCGCCGGCGACCGCCTCCGCGCAAAGATCGCCCATTTCGGCGCGGCCGATCTCGCCGGCGAGCTCAACGACGACGGCGACCGCCGCCACGGGAGGCGAATCGAGGGGACGCGTGGGTACATGGCGCCGGAGCTGATCGCCGGAGGATCGCCGTCGCGGCGATCGGACGTGTACGCGCTCGGAGTCGTGCTCCTCGAGCTCGTCTCCGGCGATGAGCCGGTGAGGTACGAGGTGAACAGGGCGACGGGGGAGTACGAGAGGACGTCGCTGATCGAGAGCGCGGCGGCGGCGGCGGCCGGCGGCGAGGAGGCGATGCGGCGGTGGGTTGACCGGCGGCTGAAGGATTCGTTTCCCGTGGAGGCGGCGGAGGCGATGACGGCGCTGGCGCTGAGATGCGTGGCGGAAGACGGCGGCGCGCGGCCGGAGATGGCGTGGGTCGCCGCCAAAGTGTCAAAGCTATTCCTTGAGGCGCAGGATTGGGCCGACAAGTTTCGCCTCCCCACCGACATCTCCGTCTCCATCGCCCCCAGGTGAGGTGACGTCACGCCATGGCAGCCATGGCAGCGGCCTCGCCGGAGAAATGCAGTAAAAGATGCATTTTTTTTTTGCCGACAGCAAAAAATGCATTTTTTTGACAGTAAAAGATGCGTTTTTTTTCTGACAGCAAAAGGTGCGATTTTTTTCTGTTATAGTAGAAGATGCAGTCTTTTTTACAGGAAAAGATGCATTTTTTTTTTGTGTTTTCATAGATTTTTCTTGTTAGGATCCCGTATAGTTGATGGGCAGTGACAGGAGGAGTGGTATAGCATACTCCTACACAGAATTTGGTACTGTTAGTGTAGGAGATTTAGCCTAACAATGTTTGACACAATTTGTGAATTGTGTGAGGTAGGAATTGTTAGGCGAATGCAAGAACACCTGCTGATGGTAACACTGGACTGAAGTATACATAGCCTGATGATTTCTGAATGTATATATGCGTGGATGGAGGGAGTATTGCAGTGATTTGGATGTTCCAATACTTTTAATGGTACTCGTAGAAAGTACTCCTAGTACAGTAAGCTTTGTTGATGTGGATGTGTCTGCTAATCTGGTTGGAAATTCTTCTTCTTCTTCTTCTTGGGTTTCAGCGGAGAGAAATTTTGCTTGCCTTCTGATCATCCATTCTGAGTGCGTTATGTCGTAGTGGCGGATCTGATTCTCATCTCCAACAAGATTTTTTCTTTTGCTTGCTTGTCGAATCACTCTCATGGTTTCGTCCAGCGAACATATTCTAACGCTTTAACATTTATCGAATCGAATATCATACTGATAACCCATATCATGTGTACTATGTGTTGTGTAAAGAGACGGAATAATACTAATAAAGGAAGTGAAGGAACGATCACAATTCAGCCCATGCTAATCTCTGATTCTCTCCCTTTTAATCGATCTTTTAGATCAAAGGTAAGCACTTTGCAAACCTTAAACTGAATTTTATAACGCATAGAATAAAAAACATTCATTCTGATTTGCTCCGATAAGATAAGACGTCGTGTGATCAGATCAACACAATAAGAAACAGCAGTTTCGACCAAAAGAACCCACACGATTCTTCAACCACTCAAAGCTCAGATGCAAACAACAGAGGAGAAAAAAGGGACACAAATTCAGTAATAGCAGGTTCAATGGTGCTAGCTGTTGGGATAACTATGTTAGCACTGATGCTCACTGGATGTAAATTTGGTTCAAAAGCACTCGACTCTAGAGCTATTTTATTGGCGTCCGTCTGAAATTTTCTGAATTTAGGGGGGAGGACGGGAGAGCAGTTTTCATTCACATCCTCTCATGATAAGAGATCCGCATGGTAAAACCAATAATACATTACAAAGAGTTAATCCAACATGAACGATGTACACAGTTCCATCGGCTGGAAAGTTGTACACATTGCTATCTGCCTTGCTGTTTATGGCCCCGAGCTGTAGGCGAAAATGCCGGTTAGTCGCAGCCGCTGTAGACTTGCGCCAGCAGATCAGATCACAGCTTGCTCATCGTCACCACCCTCTCAGTGACTAATCAAACAGTGGAGAAATGGAGGTTAGTTACATTTCAGCATTAGTGCCATTCATTCAAGGATATGGATAATTGTAATGCAGAATTTTGCTTGTATAATTTTTTACATCTGATGTAGCCTCAGAAAGTGGACCTGCACTTACCTAACCAACTTCCTATCTCTGTATTGATACTGCCACGCACGCTTAGTGGGCGACAAAGTAGGTCAAAGGTAATAGGGTGTAACATCAGATATGGGTTGAACTGTTCTGTGAGGTCAATGTCTAACACCAACTTTGTCCTCACTGATTATGACATGCATTACCATGGGATAAACTAGAAATATAATCTATAGGGGAAATGAAATTAGATAGTCTGAATATATTACTCCCTCCATCCACTTATATTTGACTTTGGTTAGCTCAAAAATGAGCTAACCAACGTCAAATATAGAAAAACAGAGGGAGTATAAAGCAACTTCAAGGATTTTATTACAACCAAAAGCAATAGGATATGAAAACAAAATGAGTCATGCACGAATTTCAACCATAAAAGATGACAAGTATTGTTAGGGCATCAAAGTTCATGTCAATATTATCAAAGGAGTCAAAGCCATTGTTGGTAATTAGGTAGTTACAGGAGGTAAGCATGCTTAACCATACAATCACCTTAGCCAACTGAAAACTACCATTAAGCATTTCATTCCATACCCCCCCCCCNCACCACCACCACCACACACACATAAAAAAAAGGAAATAGAACGAAAAACAAGTGTCCTGGCTTCTGAAATTGTAAAACTGCACTGGAATTCTCAAGCAAGTTTGGTGGTAAAACAAAATGCTCAGTTGACTATATATTGAGTGAACATTTTTTGTTTTGAATGGCTCCGTGAATCAGTGGCGGAGCCAGAAAGGCTAAAAATTGTTAGTTGAAGGGGGCCAACAATGTTATTTTTTTCTAAAACAGGCTAAGCTAGTGCTAATTCTGAAACAATGGGGGTGGCCAAGCCTCTGCTCGCCACCCCCTGTCTCCGCCACTGCCGTGAATATACCATGCTACTGGTTCAAATCACTTTCTTTTTTTGAAAAAAAATTAAAATAATAAATGACAACAAAAGGGAAAAACTCTAGAGAGCAACATTTTCTTTTCAGCGAAGGGGGGCTGTAAGGAAGCAACGTATTACATAATTAAGACAGATTCTGTCAACCCCATACTAGTAATGCATACCTTGAAGCCGGATTTGGCATTTGTGGAACCACCCAACATTTTCCTTGCAGGTTTCAGTATTTGGAAAGAGCACATCAGTGTATCATCTACGCTCATCATGGCACCGGCATTATCAAATTCTCCGCAGTAATTAGGGGCAGAGAATATTGTTACAAGTTGGCGGTTGGCAAAGAATTCATACCCATCTTCTACAACCTGAATTCCAACAAGGCAAGAATAACAGATCAATCAATTCACTTGATAAGGAAATTAAAGGTCAGGTAATTGTGAGCACAGGACACCTGATGGGCTCGGCAGATGAGGTCTAAATCATGCTTCTCTAGAAATTCAGACACTTTATCTGGTCCAAATGTATATGAAACACCTCGATCATTCATCGCCCACCCTTGTGCTTCGTTGGAAGGATCGGACCAGAGAAGATCACAAAGTAACCCAGTATCAGGCACATCTGTGGGGCGATTGAGGTTGAGTATTTGATCCAGCTTATTCAACTCTGGAGAAAGACCACCATGCATACAAAGAATCTTCTCATCTATCAACGCTGCCACTGGTAAGCAGTTAAAACAGTCGGTAAATGTCTTCCAGAGTTTTACACTGAATCTACGCTTGCATTCGTCATAAAATCCATAGATGCGGTTGACTGATGCACATTCATGGTTGCCTCTTAGAAGGAAGAAGTTTTCAGGGTACTTGATCTTATAAGCCAAAAGAAGGCATATTGTCTCAAGGCTTTGCTTTCCCCGGTCCACATAATCACCCAAGAAGAGATAGTTGGAATGAGGTGGATAACCACCATAATCAAACAGCCTCAGGAGATCAGAATACTGCCCGTGAACATCACCTGATCAGAAGAAATGTTGAAAGATTAATAAAGTTTAATGACGCTTTGTTAAAAGCTGCTCAAGGTCAAAGTTGAAACCAATATCGAGATTCATAAAACTGCAGTGTTTTGCCGAATTGTTCATTTGACGAGATAACATGGGGAAAGGGTATGTGTTTTGCCTTCATAACACAAAAATCCTTAATGGAACACAATAAAAACATTAGCATTTGTCTATCAACAGAATCCAGTAAGAAACCTGGGAAAATGTAACATATCTCCAGCTTTGCAAGTTTTTTATCTTTATATCAACAAACAAAAGCAAAATCTAGACATGACCATAGCTTGCTTCACAAAGTAGCAGTTTTCAGCCAGCAAATATATATAGATATCACTATATATCGCTAGGTTTTCCAATCCCGTTCGTACTAAATCGCTAGGATATGTAGATATAATCATCGTCTGTCTCATGGAGTTTCTATGAGCAAATATGTAATCGATTAGGGTTTCTATTCCCGGTAATACTGAATCATAGGAAAAGAAACAGTATAGGGTAAACCCTATTCCAGTCCACAACCAGATCATCAACACCTAAAAAACTGGATAACAGTTGGCCAATCAATCAAAAGATCGGGTATAGTACATTAACCAGGTGCATCCTGAAAGCACGACGCCGTCACTTGCTACCCGTTGACCAACCAAGCCAATCCCCAAAGATGGCATTTTGGGGGCGGCCGACATCAAGAAATTGCCCAGGCATGTCAAGAAACAGGAAACCTACCACAGATTTTGATGGGAGCCTCGAGCTCGAGGAGATTGGGCTGCTGCAGGAAGATCTCCTTGGAGGTGGCGCAGAGCTGCTTAATCTCAGACTCCGACAGCTGCGCGTTCTTCCCTGGCTTGAGATTCTTCACCTCGATTAGCCTCCGGATGATATCGTCCAGCAACGCCGGATCCATCCCCTTCTCCGATTCTTCTCTCCCCTCTTCTTGAAACTTCTAAAAAACGCATGAGCAGTAAAAGTTAAAAAAAACGAACTTTGCAGCGAAAACTCAAGCGGAGATCGAAATAAAAATCTTGCTCGCTTTTTTCTGGGCAGAAGGGGAGAGATTGGTGAAGGCGGCGGCTCTCGGTTTTGTGACGAGTCTATTTGGGGGAAGAGGGAGATCAAAGGTAGTACCTTTTCTTGGTTTCTTTGGAGTTTGGACGACTTCTTTATTCCCTAATGTTTCTAGGATGCTCTCTTGTTCTTGTTCTTGGAGATGGGGGAGATTGTTTGGTGGGTTTTTGGAGGGGATTCGGATTGGATTTTTGCTTGGGCTATCTGATTTCTTGTTCTTGGCATTGGTATTGGTCTCTCTCTAACCCTCTCTCTCTCTCCTGCCTGTGCCAATTCCCCAAAGACTTGTGTATTGGACTTTGGAATAAAAGCATAAGCTTTTTTGCATCAAGCCCCCTAAATGGTATATTTATTCTGCCTGAGTCCTTAGTTAGTGATTACAGTAACATTTTTATTTCTGGGGTTACTCCCTAATATTCTTTCTTTTGCTTTTACGTTCCTTCTCCCTTTCATCTGACAATTTTTGTTGTGTTTTATGCAGTCTGAATTTTGTTGGTTTGCATGAAAAGTATGGAAGTTTTGGATGGATGGAAGACGGCCAAAGGACAGAGTAAGTGCAATGCTGAATTTTGTAGAAAAATGGTTGGAAGTATTTATGAGTTGGGGGAGACCTTTTCTTCTTTCTCTACCTGCATTTGTCATATCATTGAAACTACAATGGCATGAACATCATACGGATTGGTACAAATTCATGACCGTATTTCTACCATACTGATTTTTGACCATATCCTAAATTGTAGTACTGTACAAGAAATGTCAATAAATTACTTATTTCTATGCTCTTGGACATTCACCGAGAAAATACATTAGTACGTACTTCCTACTTCCCTAAATATTTGACGTCATTGACTTTTTCACCCACGTTTGATCGTTCGTCTTATTCAAAAAATTTTGTAAAATATACAAAACAATATGTTTAAACAAAAGTATATTCAATAATATATCAAATGATAGGAAAGGAAAAGAATTAATAATTACATAAATTTTTTGAATAAGACGAATGGTTAAACGTGTGTAAAAAAGTCAATGACGTCAAATATTCAGGATGGAGGGAGTAGTACAATAATTTTCCACGAGGCAGTGTGTGGTGATTAACCAAAAACACTAATACAGTCTTAAACTGCATATAGTAGCTGTTGTTTTTCTACTAGTACGACAGTTTCATCACATAATTAACTCCACAATCCTAGTAATTAAGTAGTGACATTTGCTATGTCGTTTAACCGGGTGAATGAACCGATCACTCTTTGAGTGATGCAAGCTTTGTGTTTGGATGTTTCCTGATGTTGGTTTCCGGGCACTTTGATTTACCTAATCTCTTGGTGCTTATACTGATCATCATGCATATCACTTGCTGAGGGTAGAATCCAATAGAATTTTAGTGGTGGATGGCTTATCGGCGGCTTCCTCCTTGTCAATTTGTCCTCCATCCTGCCTTTGGAATCTTTCAGACAAGAGGACGATGATATAACAGCATGCTATAGAAAAAGTCCTGTTAGTGAAATGGACCCACTGATCATTGGCTGCAGACAGTAAACTGATGGTTAAAAAAGCGTTAAGATTAGCGACAGTCAAAACTGACTGGATGGCTGCTCAATTTCAGAAGAGTCTTCTGTCTTTGCATTTGCATGGATTCATACGCATACTTTTCATGTGAAGATTCACATGCTTTTTATTCAGAAGCATGAGAAAACTGCAAGAGTGATGTGATTTTTCAGTTTGGTACTGTCTCACTGTGTGCTGAGACAGTGAGACCGTATCGTTTGTGTAGATTTCAAGGAGTTGAGAGGATGCATCTGCTAATCAATTTTTTGATACCATGGAGGAGCTGGCTGATCTGCACGTATGTTATGCTTCCAACCCAGATGCTTAATTCCCATTCGCTGCCCTGACATTTTACTAATCACTTTGTTGTTGGTGACAACCAACTGGCTATTTATATACATGATTCTATCTGGATGTTCTTCAGATTGTTATAATAATAGTCCTCATTATATCGCCCCTGATCTGCAAAATGTAAAGAAGTATATATGATCGTGGCAGGAAGTAAATCACCAAATAGATTAATGGATGCATGAGTGGATTGAAGGAAAAATTATATGTGCAGCTACCTCTTCTTCTGAATATGGCAAAACCTTGTAGCGTATTTGGTTGTTTAAGCAACCTAACGAAAAAAAATACTACTATCATCATCCAGGATTAGATCAGAAAAAAAAATACGAATCAAGGAAACCATATAAAAATATAGCTTTCTTTTCCTGGGAGAATATGAAATTCATACGGCAAATCCAAATCTGTCACCGAAAATTAGTACTACTGATAATTTCCCTGCAATACCATTGAGCCCACTGAACAAATCAAGAATAGATCTTTTTTTAAAAGACAAAATAGAAGTCAGAGTATGATATGAGATTATACATGCTCTCAAAGTCTCAATACCACGACAAAGTGGATCTTTTCCAGTTGTACTTAAATCCTTGAACTGTATGCCTCTGCTCACTGCTCACAGTTGCACATATAGAGACCGATTAGGATATTAACATCCCAAGCTAAGCTGTTCAGAGGGGCGGACACACCCCATGGGACATGGGGTATAGGTGTACCCCAAATTTTTTTGCAAAAAATACTATATATGTATATATATTGTCATGCATATATAATAGTTGGCAAATAAATTAGCTAAGCCTTGAAATACTATATAATAGTGGATATCAGTGTTTGAATTCATTTTTATCATCAAGTTAGTTTATTTTGGCTTATCCATACAATATACTAAGTGTTTGCAAATTGTTCGATATTTTTTATGTAGTACATAGTTTTATAACTTTGTACCCCATCATCAAAATCCTGCGTCCGCCGCTTCATGTAGCAGAGAGCCAGAGACTTTGTCCAATGGAACTTATCACCAATCAGTAGTTCACTGAACTACTGATTAGTGCTAGTCACTTTCAGATAATCTGAAGGAGGTTATCAACTGGCCATTAATTCCTCTCTTTCGATGCTTCTTGGATGCAAAATCGCATATTAATTGCCTACCTGAACTCCAATTGACTCCAGTTGATCATGAATATGTTCTTGCACGAATCCTGATTCTGATCATCTGAGGCAACTGTTGGTTATCAGACATGGCACCGACAGCAAGAAACTTCCACGAGCAAGAAAAGAGAAGCTTCAGTTCTCTACTGGAGACACGTAGCCCCAAACTTGCTTCCCATTCTTGGAGCTGCAATGTCATGTTGCAAGACAGCAACGTCTGAACAACAAGAAGATGAACATGTGGACCTCTACTACTGCACAATTAGTAGTATGTTCAGCTTAATCAGAACCAAAATCTCTCATCCACGCATCTTACAAATCTGTAATCAGAGACCGCGATGTGCACCGGATCGAACTCGCAGTCTGAAAACAACATCTCAGTTTATACGAGCAAAAGCCTGGATTCCTGCAGCAACTGTTCGTCCGCTTCCTGATGCAAACTGCAAAGTTTAGGGTTTATATTTGGCAGCATCTTCTCGATTACTAGTTCTTGTTAGACTTGTGCTTGGTTCATTTCATGCATAATCAAGACTTGCCCCTCCTGGCTGTGTACTGGCCGCTGTTGTAGATGGATGGATCTTGTGTGCCTAACAAAGATGGAGTACACATCATAATTGAAGTAGGAGTCACACATAATTGAAAGGGGCCTGAAAAAATTAAAGTTACCAGCAGACAGGAGATGTTCAGTCAGTCAGTCTGTCACCGTGCCCCAGACGAAAAGGAATGCATGTACTGACAAGACCAAAAGCAAGCATGCCTCTAATTAGTTGACTATCTAGGTAATCAGCTACATATACCCAAAATATAAGTATTTCTATCTATATCTTTGGGTGTCCAGATTTATAGTATCTTAAATAAATCTAGACAACTCTGAACTTAGCAATTAGCTGTAATTAGCTAGAAATACTTATATTTTAGTACGAAGATAAGAAACAAACCAAAGAAAGAAATTAGCAAGCCTAACAGTACAAGGAAGCAGCTTTGCTATATTGCGTAGGCCGGCAGGGAACACCGGCGGCGTGCGGCGTCCGTCGCATGTGGAGAACAAAGGAGGCAAAAGCTCTCCTCCAAAGCCGGGTTCCTGTCACTCAGCCACACACTTCAATCGCATCCAAACATCACCACCAGTGCATTGATCATACTCTCAACACAGAATCTGATTATCCTTTTCTGAATACTATCACAATCTGCATGAGGTCAGGCGAGGGTATGCAAAACTTCAAGATGCAAGTTTGATATAGGAGTGCAAGTATTAGGAGTATTTGCCTTGTGCAGTTGTGCTGTTGTTGTGCAAGCAACCATTCCTGCTACTGCTCTTGCCCCGCAGGTTGGGATTTTCCTTCCTTCCTCAATTTCTTTCACAACTTCACTCATCACTGCATTTTCCAACCTGACCGGGTGCTACCTTCACATTCTTCCCTCCTACCCTGTTGGCTACTGTGCACCATCACCATTTGGTCTCACCATTCATACCTGAACCCAGTATATATGTTGCATCAGCAACATCATCAAATTTGGTCCAGCTAGCTGAGCTTCTTGTGTGCTTCAGCTCAAGGTTGCAGCAAGCAACCATGGATGCAGACAGGGAACCCGTCTTCCCAGTGCAACAGATGCCGTCGCTGCTGTTCCCACCACCACCACCGCGGCCATTGGCACTCGGGTCTTCTTCGTCGTCGTCTTCTTCCTTCGCTACTCACCATACGTTCATCACGAGCTTCCCGATCCTGGTGCTCACCATTCTGGGCATCCTCACCACCTCCGTCCTTCTGCTGACCTACTACATCTTCGTCATCCGCTGCTGCCTCAACTGGCACAGCAGACATTCTGCCGATGCGCCAGCAGCTGGCCTCATCTCCCGCCGCCATCGTCGCGGCTCCGTCTCCAGCAGCCTACCTGCAGTGGCTGAGCCGCGGGGGCTGGAGGAGGCGGCCATACAGTCGTTGCCGGCGTTCAAGTACAGGAAGGCCATCAAGAAGGACACTGCTCATTCCAGCGCGTGTGCAGTGTGCATCAGTGAGTTCCAAGAAGAGGAGAGGGTCAGGCTCCTGCCCAGCTGCCTCCATGTCTTCCATGTGGACTGCATCGACACTTGGCTGCAGGGCAATGCCAACTGCCCACTCTGCAGATCAGCCATAGCCACCAACAACAGTCAGCTTCCATTGGATCAGCTCATGAGACCCGAGGAGGTAGTCATCCAGGTGATCACCGACCCTGAAGAAGAAGAAGAGGGCACACAGGAACCACGGCAGGAGGTGAACACAGCAGCTTCTGGTCCTGCAGATGATGCTACTACAGATCAACAGGTCAGTAGTAAGAAGAGGAAGAACCAAAATGCATGGCATATCAGCATCAGCAAGGGAGATGAGTGCATTGCAGTGAGGAAGGACAGAGATGTTCTACCACTGAGGAGGTCCTTCTCCATGGACTCATTGGGTGGTGCTGGAGAGGTAAAATTGCAGATTCAGAATATTCAGCAGAGGAGCACCCACTTTCATGGGGATGTCTGTGATAGCAGCAGTAGCACTGGCACATTGTAGGAATTACTTAGCCTGCACATTCTTGGGCCAATTTCTTTTATTTTTGGCAATATGCAGATACAACATGTGTGCAAAACAATGTTCTTTAATGGACACCTATAACATGGTTTGTGTGTGTCCCAACTTCCAAGCTTCCGACTATAGTATTACAAGTTCATCCTCTGAAACATGTGTGCAAAAATATGTAAATTGCTCCTACTGCTACCGTAGCTTCCAGCTTCTCTTGAGTCTGCCAAAGTTTCCTCTTCCTTGAGGCACTGGTATATGCATGGATCCTCAAATATATATACAGATACAACACCAATTCAATGATGAGAGAGGGAGGAGGGGGCGGTAAATACTAAGCTGTTGAAGTACTCACAAGAAAGAAAACCAGCTGATAAGTAATAACAGGATAAATGTACCAAACCTAGAAGTGTAACTTCAGAGCCAAATCAAAGAAAAGGGAAAAGACGTAGATTGAACGGAAAAAAGGTAGAAACCTCTCAGAACTCTGTATCACAATGTCTTACCAAAACAATCTTAATAATCTAACATTGAAATCTCTGTCCTAGATGACATCATAGCTTGACAAATCAGGTTTTCCTTCTCGCATGAAAGTGTCAGTTCACCAAACATTGATTTCTGGACTCTAACAAGAAAAGTCATTTTATATCCTTATAAGGTTCCTGTCATGTTAAAAAAAGTGTGTTCTGATTACTCAATCTGTTCCAAAATATAAGCATTTCTATAAGTGCTTATATTTTGGAACGGAGGGAGTACTTTTGATATACTGTCAAATCTTCTCAATGTATTAAAGGATAGTACGTAACCAGCCAAATGGATCACAAAATAGGTAGTTTCACAGTAAAAAAAATTCTACTACTACAACTTATCATAACATATATTAATAGAACAAATTGATGCGTACAATACTCTGAAATTATTGTTGAGCAACTCTGGTAGAAGCAGAATCAGCCTCCTTTTCCTGAGGTTCAGGCAATTCAATTGCTGAATTTTCAGGTGATATAAGCGCAAGAGCTTTTATCTTGATCTTCTCATAGAGACGAATAGCTTCCTTGAGCTCATCCCTAGCACTGGGACCATGGTTTTGCCAAGAATCAATCACTCGCTTTTGAAACTCCATTGCCAGGGGATAGCTGCATTTAGAGTCATTGATCAAATCAGAGTTTAAAGGAAAAATGAGTTTCTTTCACTAAAGTAAAGCACCATTTTCAATTAGTCTCACAACTCCAGACGAGGAGAAAATAGTACTTCACACATCAATACAACAAGTGGAAAGAGCTCTGTTAGTTTCCCTAATTGTGCCATTTGCAAAATATCAATCTAGTCAATTTTGGAGAGGCGGATCTAAATAGTGTGATTACACTATCTGCCATCCACTATATGCCTACTTCATGCATATGAAACAAAGGCATCATTAATTCCCCTTTCCCTCCAATGATCACAATAACTACAGTGCAACATACTATGTAATGTTGACAGCATGAGCAATGCAGATTACTACAGTGCAACATTTAGTCATCATGAAAACTAGCTAAAGTACAACTGTACAGGCATTACAAAAACAAGCTAGCTTGATAAGTAGCATGCAGATCATCATAGCTCATTCGATTTTGTACCTGATTACATTATAAATGTTACTAGCAAATGTCAGAATTGTTTCATCCAAAACATGTCTGTTTGGTAATTTTGTGAGTAACATTTTATGTGTCTTAGAATGAATGGAATGAAGTTGTGAAATCATACCTTCCCATTGCATTGTATGCATTGGCAAGGTTCTGGCAGGCCTCTATGGTATCTGAATGGTGTGGCCCTAAGGAAACATCCATGACTTCCTTCGCAAGCGCAAACATTTGGGCAGCAGATTGTGGCCGGTCCATCTCCATATATGCAGCACCCAAATTATTGTACACGTACCCTACGCCGTAATGCTTAGGTCCAAAGCTGTCCTTCATCCTCTCCACCGCATCCTCCAAATACGGGACAGCCTTCGACACCTTCCCCGTTAGAAGCAACAGCCACCCAATCCGAGCGGCAACATTCCCTTCCATGTGTTGTGCCTGAGGTATCCTCTCAAGCATCCCCAAGCTCCTCTTCAGCAATGAGATCGCCTTGTCAAACTCATTCACCATCTCATACAGCGAGGATACCTCCACATATGCTTCGGCCACCTTGTCTGGTGCAGACAATTCCTTCTTCTCCAGTATTTCACAAGCAATCTCCAAGCACCTCTTTGTGTCTCTGGCCTTCTCCTGGTTAGCGAGAGCCTTTGCCATCGATATGAACACTAGAGCTCGTATCTCGCTATCCTTGTCAACCTGCTTAGAGACACTCTTCAACACAGTAACAGCCTCGTCAAACTTGCCCAATGCTATCTTGATGTTCGCCGCATCAATCTCAGCATGCAACAGCTCATCACCGCCCACTCTCCAGCTCTTCATCACCTTCTGTGACATCTCATTCTGCTGCAGGGCCTCCTCATGCTGCTCCAGCCCGGTGTAAATCACCCCAAGCAGCCTCCTATCATGCGCAACCTCCACCGAATTTTTTCCGAGCGTCGACTCGTGCAATTCGAGCGCCTTCTGGCACAACGGCAGCGCCTCTTTGAAATTGAGCACAGTGGCATATGCCTCCGCAAGGTCCCGGTACGCGGCGCCAAGCTCCCGGCTTCCCGGCGGCAGAATGGACTCCTTGAGGTCAAGGCAGGCACGCATATCAGCTAGAGCCTCCTCTCGCCTCCCCAACGCTGTCTTCACATTTGCCAGCTGCAGCCGCACCGCGTGCTCCACCGGCCTCACATCGAACCCTTCATCAACCTCGTCGGCGTCGTCATCGGCGGCGGCGTGTTTGGAGGAGGGGATGAGTGGGGAGAGGAGGCGAAGGGAGCGGGAGAGGAAGGAGAGCGCGTCGTGGAAGCGGGAGAGGTCGAAGGATGCGGAGCCGGCGAGGTGCAGTGCCATGGCGAGCGAGACGGCGTCGCCGGAGTGGGAGCCCACTGGAAGTGGGGAAT
The DNA here is from genome assembly GCA_000325765.3 of Leersia perrieri. Classification (NCBI taxonomy): domain Eukaryota; kingdom Viridiplantae; phylum Streptophyta; class Magnoliopsida; order Poales; family Poaceae; genus Leersia; species Leersia perrieri. Next base: position 25,815,049 of record CM002480.1, read on the forward strand.
TGGGGGTCGCCTCGAGGATGGAGAGGGATCGGAGGGCGAGGGCGAGGACGCGGGAGGGCTCGCCGGCGCCGGAGGACTCGAGATGCTGGCCGAGCTTGAGGCAGGCGAGGGCGAGGCGCTTGTCGGAAGGGGGCAGGACGGATTCGAGGCGGGAGAAGGCCGCGAGCAGGTCCTTGGTCCCCTTCGCCGCCTCGAACGCCTCCTCCGCCTCATCCGCAACGGCGGCGGCGGCGGCGGCGGAGGTGGGGACTGGAGGAGGCGGCGGGTGAGGGGAGAAGTGGCGGCGGGGAGGGAGGAGGCGAGGGTTTAGGGTTTTGGGTGGTGGTGTGGGGATTGGAATTGGGGATCGGAGGCGTGGCCTGAGGAGGAGGAGGTGGGAGGCAGCTCGGCGTAGAGCCATGGCGGCGAGGTCGTCGGCGATCGATTGGGGAATTTCGCGGCGGCGGCGATCGGCGGCGAAGGAGTGGTTTACATGGGAATGTGAAAGGGTTGGGGATTTATTTGTTGGGCCTTGGGTTTCAACTCTTCGGCCCAGTTAAATGAGGCCTTAGCGCTCTTGCGAGCGAGCTATTAGTTCGTGGAATAAGTCCATTTAAGGTCCCTCGTTGGGAAGCTTAGTTGGCTGAGATTAAGGCCTAACGAAAAGAGGACTGGATGATCTAATGGGATGCTTATTGGGCTGGGTATGAGTAGCTTTTCTTTTCATTTGTTTTTTTTTTGAGTGTTCCTTTTCATTTGTTTAAAAAAGATTTTTTGTGCATAAACTGTACTACTATGGAAATATTTGCTCTGGAAATAGAAAAGGGAAAAAGGAAAAGTGGTAGTGGATGGGGATGTGGCTGTGATGATATGTGGCATCTCTTAGCTGGGCAGCACAACTGAAAGTTCAAAGTCATGCGTGATGATGCGTACATGAAGGCTGAAGTGAACAAACTTTGACAAAAACAGGACCTTTCCAACCTATTGTCGTTGCCTAACCTGAACAGGACGTGTTCTCTTGACAACACCGTCCATCTGATATTGACTCACTTGCCAGTTGGTGCTCCAATATTGACAAATTGTTTTTCAGCAAACTCTTTGCCGAACCGATGAAAATTCAATGCTGAACAACACATGAAAAACCTTTCAATTCAGTGCCAAATCTACACGGTTAAACAATGAGAAAGACTACACATTCCTCACCAAACCATTGTTTTTTCTCGTGGCTCCATCGCCATCGGTGAGTTCAGCACAAGCTCATATTTAATCAATGCTTTAAAGCAAAACGGAGATTCAGATTCTTCAGAAAATAACGTTTACTATTGAGAAACGCAGTATGTAGCCAAATATTCAGTGTTCTTTTACGTTTTAAAACGGAGAAACGCAGTAGTATAACAGAAGCTGATGGAAGCAGGCCATAATCTGCTCCAACCGCTAATTTATCTCTTATTCATATCAGAAACAAAAAGAGATTTTTATCGAGGATACACAACGAAACATGCAGTATCCATCTCTTGTGTGATTATTTGATAATTGAAATCACTTGTGTGATCGATCAACAATTGCAAATCTTCAAGAACAACAGATACCATTACAGAAGCAACCAACCTGAACAATCTCTGAACAATGCAACAATTCATAGCAGAGCAAGAACAACCAAGCAACCACATCTGAATTGCAATCTCTTGTTCCTCAAATCACAGCTGCTTGAGTCCATCGGAGAAGAAGGAGCTGAACCTCTCCATGTCGGCCTCCGGCAGCGCGACGCCGATCTCGATCCCTCCATCCCCGTGGCGGCTCTCCGCCATGGACACCGTGCCGGGCGTCTTGTCGATGGACACCAGCTCCACCTTCGCCGGCCGCCCGGCGCCGAAGTCGGTGTCGTACACGCCGTACCGCGGCGAGCCTCCCACCGACATCGGCCGGTGCGGCATCATCGACATGATCCTCTCGAACCATCCCTCCGCGCCGTCGAGCACGCCGTCGTCGAGTCCCCTGATCGCCGCGCCGATTCCCCTCGCCGCCGTCACCAATTCGAGGAGGAAACCGCCGGCCATGTCGGCCTCAACGAAGCATGGCCGGAGGCAGTTGCCGAGATATTCCTGTGGCACCGGCGGTGTCAGGCGCCGGCGGCATTCGACGGAGAAAAGGAGGTGTTTTTCGCCGGCGGCGGTGGCGTCGAGTCGCACAAGGCATGTCCACGCGAACGCGCACGCCACGGTGAACGCCGAGCAGTGCACGCCGGAGTCGCTCGCCGTGACGCGGCGTTTGAGCTTGTCTATGATGTCGCGCGTGAGCGTGAACGACGCCATGAGAATCTTCGGCGNGGCGGTGGCGGCGGCGGCGGCGCCAGTTGACGCATTTGATCGAGCGTCTTGCGTGCAAGCCCATCCGGATCGGAGACGACGCCACGGTCCAGCAACGGCGGCGGCGGAATCGCCACCGAATCGGCGTCCTCCACGCCGCCGGCGACAGCCACGCGGCAATGGCCGGCCCACGTCTTGACAAAGTGCATAAAGCTCGAATCATCGCACGCCACGTGGTGGATCGACACGCCGACGGCGATCCCCTTTTGGGGGAAAACCGTCACCTGCGCCGCCGCGAGCGCAAAGCTCCCGTCTTCCTCCATCGCCGGCGGGATCCGCGGCACGAGCTCGTATAGCCGCGCGACATCTCTCGGCCCGCCGGCGACGAGATCGTCGAAATCGTCGGAGCTCTCGGCGACGGTGAGCTCGACGCGGTCGGAATCACCACCCGTCGAGTAGAACTCGTAGCCGCCGCCGCCATCCGGGGACGGCCGGACGCGGCCGAGAAGGGGGTAGAAGCTGTGAAGCGCGGCGGCGAGGGAGGAGACGAGGTGGGGGACGATGTGGTCGCCGGCGGGGTAGAAGAAGACGCGCTCGACCGGGCCGGTGAAGAGCCATGGCACGTCGAAGAAGGTCAGCGGCAGCACGCCGCCGGCCGCCGGAGGGGAAGCCGCCACCGTCATCTTGTCGACGATCTTGGTCGCCATGAGAAATTTTCCTTCTTGTTGCTGCTGCTGTAGGGAGAAGAGGGGAGAATTAACTAAAATCTTCAGATTTGGGGATTTCTTCCTCTTCTTGCTGCTGCTGCTGCTGCTACTGGAGGGAGAAGAGAGTTCTTCAGATTTGGGGACGATTCAGAGATTCAGATCCACCAAACACATAGTAGGAGTAGTTGGAAGTGTGGCAAGAAATGCTCTCTCTGTCACTCTCCACTTCCTTTCCTTTAATTCCCTTCTGTTTAGCTGGAGTAATCCTCTCAATTCTTTATTGCCATCATGTTGATCAAATCACTCTTGTATGAATTACAAGAGTGGGTATAATCTTCTTTTCCTGCTGCTTTCTGAATCAAAGGTGGAAGTTCCTGTCCAATAGGCAATAGCAGATCAGAACAAACAGTGTCAGTGAATGGTGCACAAACAGTTAAAGAAACATTATCAGTGAGTGGTAGTACGCTAATGTGAAAGTCAAAGCTAACTTTGATCCTGTTAAATTTTACAACAAGTGCATGATCATCTGCCTATGTACACTGGGAATGAACTCATTAGATGAAAACTGGGCCGGTATGTAGCAAAAAGGAAATCAATGACAACATTAACATAGCCATGTTTTATCTTTATGCTCTGAGTTTGCAGTGGTAACCTGCAAGTATTATCATCAATAGTGACTGATGATCCATGTTGCAATTTAGTTGCCTGGGATCCACATAAAAGCAGGAAAATTATGAAGAGTTAGGTACGTGATTATTAAAAGGTGGCAATTAGTGTCGGCGCATGTGCCTACCATCAAGGAAGATCTCTTGGGCATTGAAAGTCACTTCTTTGATTCTCTATAATCTGGTCCTGGACCATGTACTTCATCACAATATTTTCATGAAAAACAAGTATTTCAAACATGCAATGTTCTGCTGATCACATAATATTGAAGAAAAAATAGTTCTTAACCTTCACTGCGCTCTGAAGACCAGTAAGAAAATTCTACCAGATCTGAACAAATTCAGAACCACCACTTTGGTTCAAGCATCACATAGAGGAACACTTTGGCATCAGATGCAGTTTTACTAAGGCCTGGAGGCTTTGAAATGGGCATGCAATTTTTGGACAAAAGACGATTACATTGGGCCAAGGGCTTTAATGGGCTTGCATTTTTGGGCCGAAGGCCATTACATCATTTGGGCCTTCGGCACTTACAACGCCTTTTCTTCTTTCTTTCTTTCTTCCTTTTGGCTTAAACGTTTGATGCTACAACACTGCAGTAAAGTACAGTTTAAATTTATTTGTAATCAACCCAACATCACTCCAATTAACAACATAACAAGTTCTTCAAGTGGAGTTACATTAAAAATTTAAAAAATCTTGAATGGAAATGATGGAGAGGCGCCACATGCACAATTTCCAAGGCATATGTTGATCAGATTCCATTTCATTCCTCTGTCTTTTTACAACCCTTTTTCTGTCCAAGCAGAACAGACATTGGCTTGGGAGATGATTAATAGGGCCAAAGTTTTGCATATTTTGACTCCTCCAATTGCTATATCCTCTTGCCAAAGACCCTTCTCATCTTCTTTTCATACAAGACCGAAACAAAGCAACTCAACACACAATGCAAGCACAAGTTTTTCCTTTTCATTTTGGTTTCTTTATGTTTAGGGATTAGTGCTAAAGCAGCTGCTTGATTAGTGGGGTCTAATTAATCTCAAGTGCCATAATTGGCATCCTTTAGTTTTATGCTCAACTTTGTTTGACCAATGACCAGCTTCTTGACCAGTTCTATCCAAACAAACACCACAATGCTAGCTTATGGAGTGGAGTATTTAGTGATGACAAGATTACAAAACACAAAAGGGCCAAGAAAAGAAAATTAATCCTCAACTTTAACAGACAATCCTTTGCATACTTAAATGTTTGTTTCTCATGCCATTGACCAATAAACCAGACAGTTAAATATGGCAAACATTTTGTTCTCTCTGGTTTTGCAAAGGACACAAAGAAACAAAAACTGAACTTGTGAGCTGAAGCTAGTGATTCCAAGACACTAATAAGAACAAAACTTGAGCTATTGCTAGGGCCGTCTAATCACTGATTACTGACTAGCATCCTAGGCTACCTAACCATGTGTATGTCGATCATCTTATACATTACCCACATTAATCACGCGTTAAATCTACGGCTTTGATCCAATCGATAAAGACGACTGATCACAAAAGTCACTGGCCTATACCAATTGTTAATTCAACGGCGTTTGCTTGCATTCGGGGTGTTCAGTCAGATGCATTCTTCAGATTGTAGCAGCGCCCCTAAATTAACTAAACAATGAGCTTCTATATGTGCAGGTTCTTGTTTGCTTGCAGCAGTATTTGATGACCTTTTCTAATTAGATAATGGAAGTGTCTGATGACCTGACCAGTTAGCTGCTCATTGGCTACAGATATTGCTATTAGCTTCTAGTATCTTCTGACATTAACTTTTTAGCCTTTTGTAATGGATTCAGTGAACATGTCTGGATCAAATTGCAGAGTCCCAAGATGCTAGTATACTTCTACTCACCTATATTCACTAGTACTGTTCTTATCTGATCACTAAACTAATCAAACATGTACTACTAGTAGGAGTAATATGCTTATATTACTGTCTTAATTATTGCAATGGGATTGCCATCTCAAAGGATTACTGGTATTACTGCAGTTCTCTCAAAATGACAAGAGTGATCATTCAGTTTGTTTGGAGTGCTTAAGTTCTCATTGATTTACTTATCTAACATAACAACATGGATGTATTAGCAGGAGTAATTAACTAGCTGCAGTTATTAACTTGGTCAATAATCAAAACACAGTCGATTCTGCAAAGTAATTAATCAACCATTGGGATCAGGACCTTCACCGTGTATCTGTTCGTGTGCATGCGTGCTAAGGTCAACATTTAAGTAGAACATACTCCAGTAATTAAACCGAACGGAAAGTAAACGGTGGTAGCTGCGGCTGAGGAGTTCATACTTGTCCTTAATCAAGGGGACAATCTTTGTTCATGGCATGAAAAAATTAGGATTATCAGCAGCAGTATAGGATATATACAAAGTGATTTAGGGTCTCAAGAGAAGAAAAGAAGAAAAACTTGGTGACAACTCAAAGTAATGTCATAAATATTTGGTCAACTTTCGGAACTCTCACGTTAACTTCTCGTTTGTCATAAAAAAACATAACTAAAACTATTTTCGTTTTAGTTTGACCGTTACAATAGTGCTCCTTAAAAGAAGGCGATTGTTGATGGAAGTGTTTCTGCAATAAGGAACATGAACACCTTTTGCACATCAACTACTAGCTAGGAGAAACATTTTAAATCTTATCAAGACATGTTGGACAAGACACATGAAGTAGAAACTGCTTCCACCTAGAGCAATTCAGCAATATAGGACTTAAGAAGTTTCCAGCGCATGCAGTTGTAACGATGTTCCAAAAAAAAAGAGACACTTGCAGGTTGCTGCATATATGTTTCTGCAGGAAGACACATGATCTACTTTTATACTGAAATCAGGAGAATGTCTCGAATCTTATATGAAGACAAGTTTTGAACTGAAAATTACTATTAAACTAGGGATCACGTTGCCTGGTTTCATGGCGGAACAATGGCATAGAAAGATTCTACAAGTGCAGCTTACACTTCATCATCTGATCTGACAGGTGACACAGACACATACATATTAAACATTTGCTGAATAACTGAATAATAAGAGCTTCGTTTCGTCTGCCTCGATCGCTTTGACCTAAACAATCAGCAAACTCTGAAAATCAGCAAGATTATATTATAATTAGACATGCATAGAGCCAGTGATGTAGTAAGACTCTTGCTGCAAGAAATTACTAGTGGTATTTAGTATTACTACTAATACGATCATCATCAAACAGCTGACTTGTTCATCTAGGATCGGAACTGCACTGATAAAAAAGTTCAGTAGTACACATTCTAATTAAAATCCCCTTAACCATGCTCCACTCTAACTCCTCCATGCATGCATGCATATCTGCATGCGTTGCATATTCTTAATTTGATTCTTTGACTCTTTCTACTGAGAGTAGTTGGAGGTTGATCTCATCATCGCCTGCGCCAGATACTGCAGCTCGCCGGCGTCCACTGCCTTGGAGCAGCCGCCGGCGATGGAGTCCTCCTTGCCACCAAACCCCGCCGCCATCAACTCCGGCAGCAGCGCGCCACCGCCGCCGCCGATGCCGAAGCAGTCCTCGAGTGATCCCGGCCTTGATCTCGCCGCCATGTCCTGCCTGAGCAGCGCGCTGATGCTGCCATTCTCCGGCCATTGCTGGTGGTGGTGGTGGCTCACCGGCGACGAGCACGCCAGCTGCGCCTTCGCCTGCATCAGCTGCGCCTGCAGAATCGCAACCTGCAAATCAATGCAATAATCAATCGACCAGTCACAAATCCAAGAAATTAACTGATCGATCGATATATATCGAGCGATCACAAATTCACAAATCAATCGACCAGTCATAATTTTTTAAAAAAATTAGAGAATTTTTATAGTCCAACAAATGATACCTTAAAATACTAGTAACTCGAGATACCAAAACATAATCCAATCGTTTATTTTGGTACTTAAAATACCGGTACAATGAATGTATGGCTAGATTTTATTCTGGTATCTTGAGATACCGGTACTTCGGAAATACTATTTGTTACCATAAAAAACTCAAACAATTAACTGATCGATCAAATCGAAGAAATGGATTACTTGTTGTTGGAGGGCGAAGATTTGGGCGACGCAGCCATAGACGGGGTCGCGGAGGCGAGACTGGGCCTCGTAGGTGATGGTGACAACGGCCTCGCAGCGGTCGGAGACGGGGAGGTGTGAGAGCAGCTTCGACGCGTTGCTCGCGCCGAACACCTTGTGGATCGCCGCGAACCTCGCCGCCCCGTGCTCCGAGCTGAAGTATGGCGCGAACACGCACTCCGCCACGCACCGCCGCCGCAGAAACTTGCAAGCACCGCACGGCGACCCCGCTCCGGCGGCGGCGGCGGCGCCGGCAGTAGGTGTACCAGATGATGACATGGTGATCAAAATATGATCTTTGCCGGCTACCACCTCAGATTAAGGTGGAGTTGAGCGAGAAAAATGGGAGATTTTATGTGTAGTGTTGCACTCTCTCTGCTAGTGCAGTACTGCAGTGTAGGTAGCTGGTTAGCTAGTAGCGGTGCAAGTTGGGATGAGAGGTGGATTTATAGGTGGGTGAGGACGTGAGGAATTGAAGAAGAAGAAGAGAGGAGGAGGAGGAAGAAGAAGACAAGTAGGGCAGGGTGTCTGGTTATAGGGGAGCAAACGTGTTAATGCTGCGTTGAACAGGATTTTTTACTTGCTTATAAACCCCCACCAGCATTAGCTTAAACTAATTAATTAATTAATCTACTGTTGCTGTATGTGTATCAACTTCAGAAAAAATAATTAACGTCTTCGACAATAATATTGTCTTCAAAATATAGCTTTGATTGTTTCTTTTTATTAAGACATAAATAAATATTATAATAAATTTATACTTTTATAAAAGTGCTTTTTAGACTAATATATGGATATAGTTTTAAATTTTTCAACTAAATATCTTAAAATTGATTTGTAACCAAAGTTTTAATAGTTTAACTTAAACCATTTCCAAATTAAACGTCAAGAATTATCAAATCGAAGGATATGTAGTGCTCTGTATGCTATAGTGATTGTGGATGCTAAGGTACAACGTGGTGGCCATGTGATTTTGTATAATCTTCCTTAATTGATCAGTTGTCATGGCGCAAATAATGACTGTATAAAAAAATGATGCGTTTTGGACACACACGGTCCACTTTCTAATTCTATACTTTGGTTACAACTTCTTCATGAATACTATCGCAGTTTATTACTTGCAGGGGAACGTTGATCATTACAACATTATTTTCTCCAGAGATCTCATCCTCTTCAAAAAAAAAAAAATGAAGGATATATATAGCTACGTTGCCATGGAAATTAAACAATCACTGAACCTGGAGTAAACTCCAGCAGTGTTGGACTTGTGCAGTAGAAGAATGATCTAGCAACACACATCAGAAATTCAGAATCTGCATCGAACACATCAGAAACAATTCAGAAAATCTGCATTCTTGTTGCAGAGAATGGAATGTTGCAAACTTGCAATCAACAAAGGGTCGTAGAAGGGAGTCAAGAGTGTGAGCTATGCATCAATCAATCAATGCATCTAAATTATCAAATTGAGGTGAGTCTGTCAGTGTATGTGCACGTACGTACGCGAGCCGCATAATTAAAGAAACCATTTCGCGCCGAACGGCCGCACCTTGCACGGTCCGTCTCCATCTCAGATCGATCAGTTCTAGCTCATCGTCGTCGTCTTCTTCTATCTCGACCACCTGCCGCTGGATTTATCCGGCCTTCAGTTCTTCTCTCATGCTAATATTATTATAATATACTAACCCAACCTAATCTTCTTAATTCTCCTTTGGATTCTTCCCTTTGCTTGCTAGTAGTATATGCTTTTGCTTCTCTTCTCCGCGTCTCGTTTTCTGATCACCTTGTTCAGTTACTGTTCCCTATCTCCTTAACCGCATTCATCCTTGCTGCTCTTTAATTTCTGATCTGCAACTGTCGATTGACTGCTATATCAGCCTATTACTGGTTGGCTATCTGAATGATGCAGACTTGAGTCCACAAAAGATAATACAAGAAGCCATATGATCTTGGTTCTTGTCCATGAAAAAGGTTGCAGAGGACACATGCAGAGAAAGTTTATGATCTGTTCGGTCACTGGCTGTTGACCGTGAATGAATGTATCATGTACTCGTGCAGATTACGAGAAGACCACGAAAAGGGATTGACACACCACACGTGCAAACGGTTGCACGAACAACGGAAACTCATGGAGACTCATCTATCCATCCAAAGGGGAGTTCTTTCTTTTTTTCATTCATTCAGCTAGTACAAGTTTACAAGATAGGTGAGATCACAAGAATGGAGATCGATCAATGACATTGTACCCCCACGTACATAGCCCAGGGATATCCAAGTATAGATTGCATGCTTGCCATCCAAAATTCCGAGCAATTGCATCATCAGTGTAGTATATGTCACAACCCATACACGCAGAAGTTCATGTGCACAACAGCTCAGATGAATGCCGTCGTTGTGGAATAATAACCATTCTTCAGCTGAATCAGTATACATCAGCAGATAGCTAGTGTTAGCCGAGCCATTGAGTGGTGCGGCGTTCACCGCCACCGCCTACAGCACGCCGTATGCTGATCTTCTCATGGGAGTACTTCTCCTGGAGGTACTCGAACGCGTTGACGTCAAGCTTCCCGCTCACCGACTTCCCCTGCTTCCGTCTGATCTGCTGCTCCTTGATCGAATTCCACAGCTTCATGATTGCGTCCCTCTGTTGTGTCGTGAAACGGTTCATGTTGTCGTAGGCATGCTTCGCAAAGATGTCAATGGTGGTTTGTGTCCTGATAACATTAAAAAGAAAGATAATTTAGAAGGGGAAATTGTAGAATATGTGTTGCTAGCACCATATTAGATGATGGTATATCTCAGATAACTCACCATGGTATCCTGTATCGCCGAGCAGCTATTTCCAGACATTTCAAGAGGGCCTCTCGCTGTGACCTCAGAAATCTCTTGGATTCCTCCTCATCTGATTTTCTATTTAGAGCGGCAAACGTCTTCTCACGAGCCTTTTCAGATTTCTTTGATTTGTGCTCAAGTAAACCATCCAAACCAAAAGGATCAGAGGTTTCCTCTCCTGAGTTGGAGGCCGCAGCATGGGTGCTATCATCTGGCAAAGAGTTGGATGCTGCAGATTGCTCGCTGTCGTCTGTTTTATTATGTGTAGTGCCAGATTTACTTTCAATAGCTGCCAGAGCTGCTGCTTCATCATTGTCATCATCCACTGTTGCAATTGGCAGGGCTGAAATAGCATCTTTGATCTTTCCTACAGCCTTCGAGAACTACAAAACGGTAGAAGCCATGTTAATCGAGCTTTCAAGTCATTAACTAACTGTATTACGAGACATTAATTCATATACAGAAATTGAGCTAGAAACAAGCCAGGCTTGACTGCAGAACTGGTAGCACACAACAATAATAATACAATTTCTTATAGAAAGCAAGCAGCATGTCCATCACATTACACTCACCACAAAACTGTCATCGGTATAAAGATCATTGGCCACCACTGCATGCAGCAACCATATATCAAACTGATTTTTCTGTTGTTGGTTGAAACACTGCAAAATACACAACAATGGTTTAATTGAACTGCACATAACAAATATAACTAAAATTTCTTCAAAAACTTCACCTCTGTTACACCCTGGGCAGCATTAAACAAAGCCTGGTAATCAGCACGTACAGAAGGCTCATTACAAGCTCCTGGTGAAGACATTGCAGCCTCTAATATAGCAAAGAAGTGATTGATTGTCCCTGGCTTGACACTCCCAGCCTCGATAAGCTGCAGAGCTAGTTTTGATGCTTTGCTGAATTTTGAAGGATTCCCTATGTGTGAAGTTATCTTGTGCATAGCATCAATGATTTGCATTTCTGAGGCATCAACGGTAGTTCTAAACCTAAGACGCTTCTCAGGAACTATATGGAAAAAAAATAGATATTATTAGTCTAGAACATGACCATGTATCAAGCAAAATACCGATGTTATTGTTAGAAGTATATGCTCGCATGATAAAAGCTGCTTGGAATTAGACAGAAAACATGTGTCGTAGGCACACATATCTAGATATTCAGTGTTAGCACATCTGACAGAACTAGAGTAAGTATTAAAACAAGATGACACTTGGCAGAGTCTGTATGATAGAACCTTAGAGGGCTAAAAGTAACACTGGAATCAGGATGCAGGCAATATTTTTAAAAGATGACACTAGACACTGAACATCTCCAGCAGCATACAAGATAGCGAGGAATGGTTTCTTAAAGGATACAATCTTGCAAATAAAGAACCACAAATCCCAGTGGAGTACCTGGCAGTAATAATGTTAATGGTGGTAATTATGTTAACTATATATTCACTATATTCCCAATTGAGTTCCTCCAAGTGGCCAAGGCGGTGCTAAACCTGACATTAATATTAAACAAACACTAAACTAAGCTAACCTAAACCAAAATTTAAAAATGTATCTTTTTTTAGCTATGTGAAATCTCATATACTCAAACCTTCTTTTGGGTTCATATTTGTCAACTGTCATTCTGTCAACAATGTTAAGCCTAACACATAAAGGAAGATACTCTCATCCTAAAAGAAACACTAATACTTGATTTCACCAGAAGAGTTAGGGATAAGAGCTTCAACTATTTCTGTTTAGTTGCGCAAAAGGCACAACTCAGTCAAGATATTCTGGGTGGTGCTGAGTCATTGCTCTCAAGCCACACAAACTAAATCACACTATTTATAACTTCCCTGTATGCTACAGTTAATCTCATCTCGATACATGGCAAATGCGAATTGTGAAACCCTAAAGCCGATCTAGAAATTCTCCAATTAAAAAAAGCTAGCATCAGGATCACCATTCCAAATTCAGCAATTATACCATGGACTATCTCCAGCATAGCTAAACTCCTTGAATTTCTGCTAGGATATAAAAAAAACAACACTACTAATCCTCACCAAAATCTACAGCAACACAAAGCTACCCGTATAACTGGAATGCATCCAAGTTGACCACACAAAAGTAGGGGACACCGGACACAGCAGCAGAAGCAGTAGCTGGAAGCAGCTCCCAATTGGGTAAAGAGTAAAATACCCTAATAGGAAAGCTCACCACGTCCTTCGGCTACCGCATCCGTGGCAGCGGCGGCGGGGGAGGAAGCGGCGGCATCCGAATTGGGCTTGTCCCGCTTGAGAGCGCTCTTCAGCGCGGGCGGCCTCGGCGGCGGCGGAGGAGGAGGAGGCGACGGGGACGCCGCGCGCTCTCCTCCGGCGGCGGCGGGCGGCGGCAAGCCCTCGAAGAGGTCGTCGGAAGCCATGGCCGTCGGCGTGTGGTCTCCTCCTGCTTTTGTCTTCCTCGATTAATGGGCCTAATTCCTTAATGGGCCTTTACCAATGGAGCCTATACTAAAGTGGGCCTAAAATCAACGGGCCAATTTGGTAGCGATTCAAAATGGGCCTAATATTAATGGGCCTCCTTGGGTTGGGCCTATACCCAACGAGTTTGACCAAAAATTACACGCGTTGCCATGCTTCTCGAACATTCGATCCCTTCGTTTTCCCCCAAATCCTTCTCCTCTCAAGTCCACCGCCGCCGTTCTCCTCCTCCGATTCGCAACCAGCGCCGCCGTCCTCCGATCGCCGCCGCCTGCTTCGTCGTGAGCCCAGCGCACTAACGTTTTTCCGTCCGGATCCAGCCGCGAATCGATCGGGAGGTGGTAAAGTGGAAGGGTTCTAGTTCGGATCATTTGTTGAGTTTTCGTTTCGGCTTGTGACTTTGTGCTGATCAGCTTGGGGTTTGGTCGTGCAGGGTGGTGGATTTGAGTCGGGGTGGCCGGGGAGGGCAGCCATGAACTCGAGAAGGCAAGTTTACTTACTGCGCACTAACTGTTCGATGTGTAGTATATCCTTTGATTTTGATGCTATGGGTGAATGGAGTTGCCGGATTTAGGTTAGGTTTCAGAGGAGTCTAGGGTAGGGTTGATGACGAATGGTTTGTTGATACTTGCCGACTAGCTGGATGAGCGATTTGTAAGTTTGCAGTAGGGTGTTTAACTCTATGATATTCTCTCAGATAAAACTATAAGGTGAAATTACCGTCTGATTACAGAAATGATGATGTACACTAGACAGGCCAATACACTTTTTTGGGATATTATCTGTTAGTTGTGAGACTGCATCCTTTTATGTTAGACATTTCCGGGAAAAAGCTCCCGTGATTCCGTAGGTTAGAATTTGTTTGAACATTGATATGCTACCACTAAAGATAATGAAATCTTGAGCGAGGAAATTTGATTAAACATGCAAGAATGACCCATGTGTGTCATTCGCAAGAATGCTTTAACCAAAGTTTAGTTTTGGAAGATGTATGCCAGTTTTGGAAGATGTATGCCAGTTTTGGAAGATGTATGCCATATTTTTGTGTGCTTACTTTGCTCATACTTGTACACAACCAAGAATGATCTTAGTTCTTGCAAATTTTGCTCTTAAAAGGAACTGCACACTTAATTTCATTGTACTTCCAGTTCATACTTATAGTAGCAAGAAACTCGTGGACTATGAGGCCGACTTCCTGCATCGTACGAGTTTAATAAAACGAAGAAGAAAACTCTTAACTGAAGTCGACGTCTTGCATTGTAAGAGTTTAATAAAACAAATAAGAGAACTCTAACTTGTTGCAGAAATGAATAGAAAGAGAATGAAACACCTGGTAGATTTACCAACTCATGTCATGATCCCAATCACATTTCTATTTCTATTGTTCTTGCTCTGCCCCAAGCTCTCTATCTTAGTTTTGTAAAAAGTGGATGTGTACAAAGAATCCAAGAAACTGGAAGGTCCCAAGTCCTAACAAGGTTTTTAGGGTGAGATAACTTAGTTCTACACTTCTAGTTCATATTGACATTTTGGGATTCGGTTGTAGATGGAGTTCTTGTCCATCTGCAAACCTTTGTTTGCTTTAAAACCTCATTACTCACTCACTTATGCGGCAGGTTTCAGCCCATTTAGGAATGGTCTGTGATCAACTGCCTGCTAAGACTCATTGTTTTTTTTCCTTCTTTTGTCCCATCCAAGTCAAAAGTGAACAATATCATCGATATCAGTCAAATACTCGATAACAAGCAGTAACCTGTTGTTATATTGATAACTATAAGTACGAGCTGAACAGTAAAGTTGTGAAATGGAAAAGGGTAGTATTGTGAAAGTTTTGGATATAAATTACTAGTATGTACCCGCTCATTTCTAACTTGAGATTGTTAAACTCATAGTTTTTCTTGAGTTCAGTTTGTTATATTCATATGCTCTTTCCCCTTTTAGTTATTTGAATCATGTGTGAAAAGCTATTGTTTTGTGAACTAGTGATATTTTAGTAATGTTTTCTCCACCATATGATTTATATGCGCTGATTGTTTCCTGAAAATTTTAGCAACTACCGCAGCACCAGAACTTCTCTTTTTGATGGTATTGAGGAGGGCAGAATCCGTGCACCATCCTATTCTTCTCATGAGATAGATGAGAACGAGAATGAGCAAGCTATTGATGGATTGCAGGATCGAGTCAGCATTCTCAAGCGAGTAAGTTGCCGCATAATGATTGAACTTCTTATCGCTCTATCTTCATTTGTTAGTAACGTAAACTTGTAAAGAATTGAAGAATTATTGTACTGACATAGTCACTCATATTAGTTATACTAGTTTAAGCCGTGCTGCACAGATCATGAAAACAGCAATGTTTACATTTGTAATAGAGAAAACGAAAGAGTTCGTCGATGCCACTTCATTCATTGAGCCATGTGCTTCCTGGACCATTTCATTTTAAATATAGGAAAGTGTCTCACCGCAGCTTTTGATCATGAGATTTCCGCTTAAATATGGCCAAGAAGGAATCTGAGTGATCTATTGGGGTCTTGTGATAATTTTTGGAAGCAGCTCCGATGTCATTTGATTTTTGTAAATCTTTGTTGTATCCATCTGATTTCTGATCATTTCAACATCCTACTGATTTAACTCTAAAGGTCTAGGTGCTAGAAATTTGCTAATAAATATACTGTAGAAGGATTGTTAATTACTTTTGGTGTGCTTGGAAGGGGCTACAAGTAGCCAGCATAACAGAAGATATCAATAAATCTTTGATATAGGACCTGATGCATCTTATGTGACTTTGGGCCATTTCACTCATTATTATTTTTCTTTGTACCCTTACCATTGGTATGCCCAGCTTTGCAAATCATGCATTTTCAAAGATCTGGGCCTTGAATTAACCAATTAAATGAGTAATTATAATCTCTACAGTAGTTTATGGTGTTTTGCTCAGAGTCACTTAATTATGGAATATGGATCAACTGACTGCTGGTCCCATTCCAGTGTTTTTCTGTGTCTAATTGTTATAGCTGTGGGAATCTTCTAGCCTGTTACCTCTTTGGAGAGATCTACAGAACATTATATATATATGTATGGTTAATGAGGTTACTTTTACCTGCTTGCAGTTGTCTGGTGATATCCATGGAGAAGTGGAGGCTCATAACCGAATGCTAGACCGAATGGTATCTTCTGTTTTCTCCTTTTAACCTTTGTTTCACTAAAAAAAATCAGTCTAGAATTATAGTCTTGACACCGTGCTTGATTCAGGGCAACGATATGGATTCATCAAGGGGTTTTCTCTCTGGAACAGTGGACAAGTTCAAGATGGTAAGCACTCATATGATACAATTCGTTAGCTTCATCATATGTTCCATATATCCTTCTGACATCATAATTCATGTCTACGATATAGGTTTTTGAGACCAAATCAAGTCGGAGGATGGGAACACTTGTAGCATCATTCGTTGCACTTTTTCTGCTGATATACTACTTGACCAGATAGAAAGGATCCATCATCACTTGGCACTTGTTCAGAAGCTATGTGGACTGGATGCTCAAGAACGCGTTGAAAATGTTTGTGCAATTTACAGTGGCGTCATATATACCTCCAATGCCTCGCTGTCATAAAGCAAAATATGTTGACCAGAATGTTTCTAACTCTGTACTGTGTGAAGATTACAACGTGTTCGTCGTTTGCTCTGGCGCTGTAAATTAGTACCTTACAGAAAACACAGCCTGCTGTGTTCTGTAACTTCTGTTCTACATGCTGTCATGCTCTTGTATTATAACTTTCTAAGATGTACTTCTTGGGATCTTTACCGCTATACATAAGATGCTATTATGTGGTTAATTTGCTACTGTAGTAGTGTACTTTGTAGGCTTGTTTAGCAGAGCTTGTTTGGGCAGTTCTGAAGTCGACACGTGTAATGGAACAAATCTAAACCGAAGGAATAATGCGGCTGCACCGTAAGCCATTTGTGTTGTATATTATAAAGTTTAAAGACTGCTAGTCAGCGACTGATTAATCACACGGATCACAACTAACACAATTATCAATGATGCAATTATTGAGGTAAGATGCCCTAATCGTGCGGGAGCTAGCACCAAATATCATAGATAATTACGGCAACCGATCTTAATCACATGTACCCCAATACTATACTTGTGGCTCGTATTTCTATACCCTCTTACTAGAACTTGCTATACTAACCAATCAAGACGGTTTCTTTCTAATCATGCAACTTAATTTGGCCATGCCGTTAATTGATAATCGAAGTCTGATGATTGCTGTCATCCTGTTTTTTTACTAGATTCTTTTTTTCTTGTGTGTGTCAACCTTGCCTGTGCAGATATATACCTATGAAAAAACTAACTAAAAAATTTATTGTCTATGCAGATACTTAAATCTTTATTTGATGGTGATTCGTTCAGTTCGATTCTGAGAAGAGATGCATTTCTTACTACCTTTGGAAGTGACTTAATTATTTTTCGTCACCAGATGATCTGGGAATTGGAGGCGATGATAATATTCCAATCAAATGCTTGCTACTAACAGAGAATCTATGCGAGATTCCTGTAGTTTATCTACGGAGAAATTATTTTTAAAAAAGAATTGGCTCTGTTCTTGTGATCAAACACCTTCTACCTGTACAACAGCTGTACTCCTGTGTAGTTTAATTTGTATGCAACTAATTAATCAATCTGCTGCTTTGTTTGGGGTGTGTTAGAGATGTCATGCACACCACCCCATCAATGTTTGACAAAGCTTAGGTTATCCATCTCTGGGAGATGTGCCACTAGTTTAATTAGTGGTTATTGCTTTATTAAAAAAAGCTTAGGGGTTCCTATACTTAATTGGTTGCACTTGGCTTTTGTTTTGTCCCTTTCTTTTTTAGACTGGAGTGGAGGCATGAGCATGACAGGATCTTTATTTGGGTGCCTTTGATGTACTTTGCAAATCCATACACATATATATTGTTGTGTTGCAATGGACCACAAAGATCAGTTAGGTATATATCTATGCATAAGGTTATTGTCTCAAATTTCAATTTGCTTGGGAATGGTCCCGTAGATTCTTATACAACTCATAGAGATTGTATTTAATTAGTACAATGTAACTGTTAGGAATTGCAGAAGCTCTGATACTACTCGTTAGAAATAGCAGAAACTCTGATACCACTTGTTCGGAAAATCGAGATCATTGATGGGTGCACCATAAGGTGTATTCGCTTTCCTGCTTTCAGCGGATTTTGAGATTTCTTCTCATTGACGATTTTAGAGCATGATTTTAACTCTTTGACTGTGATACGAGATACTCGTTTATGGCAAGTCAATTTAAGAACAATTATGACAAACTGATGTTATGTGGTGGATGTTATCAAGAGGTGTTATAGTTTACTGTAGGGTTTACTTGTTGGTGGTTCTCCCCTTTATATATCTCTTGTATGCTGCATGAGAAAGGTGTTTGTATCAAATCTTCAATATTGATAGTTGCCTGTGGTTTTTTCCGCAAGGGTTTTCCACGCTAAATTTGTGTTTTTGTTGTTTCTCGATTTTCCTAACAGTAACTACCATCAAGAGTTGCGATGGGTATTTTATGACGATATACTAGTATATACACTTACCAAGGGAATTTAGTAGAAGTATTGATCATATATAGAATGTAATTTAAATTTTTTTTGTTGTGAATGCATTTCTAAATTAATGAAATGCATAGCTATATGCACGACGAATTGCAAGTTTGTATCATCGAAATCAATATAAGTCCTCCAAGTCTGCCTAGTTAAGGTCACCAAATTAATATGGGGGCTCCTGATATCACTGTTAATCTAATGAAAGATACTATTAGTGGGAATCTTCTGTCAGAAAGTTTATTAATCCGAGAGCACATAATCAAGGTCGCAACTCGCAAGACATCACCCATTCGGTCTCATATAAGAGAGATCCAACATAAAAAGCATACATGGTTATTTATACGACAATACCTTGATTATTAAAACAGCGCCTGCTTGTACCTAGCATCAAAATTTATGTTCTCATTGACATAATCTAAAGACGACCATCATTTTTCTGAACTCTTTATGCTACTACGTACTACTCTTGGTTGGCTCATATTATTCAGTGGCTGCCCCTCGTGTGTGTGCATCATTGAAATGATCCAAAGTCAATCTGGAGAGAATTAAGAAAGTAGGAGTACAATTTAAATATTAACATTTGAAAAACCATTCGGACAGAAATTAAACGAAATTAGTTGATGGTGACATTCATATACACATGGGGAAAAAATAAACATCCAGTTACAACAGCTAGCCGTCGGTCTGTAAATTTATTCAATTGTCTCCTTAATTATTTGCAGCCGAATTAGTTGGCAGACTAATGCAACTTATGTTCTTCTTTCAAAAAGATTATGTTAGCTAGCTAAATTATAAGTTAGAGATATATAATCAATGACACCTGATGAGATTCAAGCTTCCAACAGACTAGGAGATTATATATTCATATTTTTCTCCATTTTTTTACACTACTTTACCAAAGAAAGGGGAAAAGAAGCAGCAACTAGCTAGCTGATTGACTCGAGAGCTTATTATTTTTCTCTCTGAAGTATCACTCCCATTTGAAGAACAGTACTCATGAACTGACGTCCATTGTGCTTTCATATATTTATATAAGAACTGGCAAACCAGACACAATACTTGTTCCTCACAAAACTATTTGTAATTAATAAAGGTCAATACCGTACGAGATTTACCTAATAATTTAACAGATCACAAGCAGAGTTGGATAAGAAAGATACCATGTATGCATGTGTTCTTTGTTAGTGGTTAGCTGACAACCAATTGCAATTTGCAAGCAAAACGAAACAATAATCTTTGGTACGGACTACGGACAGGAACATGAGTACTTAAAATTGATCAATCGGCGGCTCCATGCAAATAAGTACGATATCTACAAAGATTTTCAAAACTGCACATTACAATAGTATACTGAATAACAATATGTTTCCTCTTTTTCAGAAACAAACATTCCTTTATATATATATATATATTGACACACACCATTGTAAAAGGAACTTAGCAGTCCTTGTTTTAATTTCTTATTTCTTAATAAATAATGATTGTGTTCCACTTAAGAAGGAGACACATATATTAGTTTCATCTCAAAAATACTGCTGTTGATGGACAGAAAAGTAAGAGGGGGAGTGCTTTCTCATTGGCTGCAAGTAGCTGAAATAAAAATGCAAGGCTAGGGCTGGTTTTGTTTTGTTGGGATGTCGGAGTTTGAGAAAAGGACATGCATGCACCCGGCCACCTGCCATCTGCACACAGTCCCACGCACACAAAAACCCTAATCTGCCACTGGAGACAGTACATTTCCATCAGGCCTAATCCTAATTGTCATCCACAACAAAACTACATCCACCCATACTCTCATCACCATCCTAATTCAGGACCAACATCACACCAACAAATTAAAAGTAGTGAAGCGGTAGGACGGCGTATATGTCTCTCCTTAAAAAAAAGTAGGTATCACGGGTAAAATGGTCATTTCGAATAGGGTCGTCACTGTTACATATCAACCTGTTAGATTCTTACCTGTCGCATTATATAAATATTAATGATATGTGGATACCAATATTCATCCACGACTAAAGAGGGACGATTATTTTTTTACACCAGTCATCAACACACCAAACAGCGCACCACCAGCTCAAATAGGGGACCAGTCTAAGTGTATGATCTTATATAGAAAAAAATACAAAGCATTCACCGAAGCAAGTAATATGTTAACCTGTAACGTACATCATAAACTATATATCAACCATTTGAATTCACATGGCGAACGGGGACCAATGGCCAGTCAAAATGAAACCCACAAATAACCCTGGGGTAGGAGCATGCTGGGGAAGATGGGGGTAAGATGAGAGGTGTGCTCCTTGGGAAGAAAGGCCACCTAATTAAATTATGTTGCTTAGTTTATAATGGCACCCAAAGTCTCTCTCCTCTCATCTCCATCAAGTCTTCCTGCTTACATGTCCAACTTTCTCCCCTCCTCCCTCTTCCTTTCTTATACCCACTTGCCTCCTCTCTTCTCAGCTTCTAAGCAGAAGCTACTCTTCTTCTTCCTCTTCTCCATCGAGCTCTCTTTCTCTCTTGACACCTACTAAACCTCCACTTCACATCCAAGCTAACTAGGCCCAAACCTATAGCTTGGCAAGCTATCTTGCAAGGAAGAGAGTTTCAGAGATTACTGTGAGCTATATCACTCTAAGCTAGCTACAAGACCAATCGATTAGCAGAAGAAGTACATCAAGGTATGCAGATATGTGTTCATATGTGGTTATGAATTCAGATCTCTCCTCAAATTCATGTATCCTACAATCTCTTTTGCCCCTTTTAGGTTAATCTCCTGTTGATTTCTTGTGTTCTACTGCTGCTAATTGCATATACTATTAGAGGCGCGCAGCTAGCTAGATTTTGTGTTCAGCTATTAGCAGGCAGCTGACAGGTATCATATCTTCAGCTGAAGAAAAGGGAACTATTACTCCTAGCTGAGAGATTAAGCATGCAATCAGTGCATTAATTGTGCTTCCTTGTTGCAAACACATGTAGGGGTCATCAAGCTGGCGTCGAACAGGTGGTGGACTGGGCCCATGGGCCTCCCGGAGCAGCCCTCCGGCTCATCCGGGCCCAAGCCCGAGCTCACCAAGGACCCAGACCACTCCAGCCCAACCGGCGGCGGCATCGACGGCGCCGGCGACGACAACAACGACTCCGCCGGCGGCGGC
>CM002480.1:25850865-25918106 GCA_000325765.3 Leersia perrieri
TGAATTAGAAACATATAATAATCTACTCACTGCTCAGAAGCCAAGCGTAACAAATGTATTTCATCGAAGAACCAGTTGATCAGTTGGCCTTCTTACGTGTTACGTCTCATCACAGCAGCATCTCACATTGTAACCCCAAGCAGGGAAAATTTCAATTACCAACAAAAACAAAACATGAATTCTTACAGACTAGCTTATGACTGATTCAGAGATGGCTAAATTTTTAGATCAAGTTATAACAATTGCTGTTAAACATGTGTTTTATAATGTTTCATACAATAATCTGATGTTTTAAGCTTAATTTTGAATCTGAGATATATGAATCACTACAACGTATCAAGACAACAGGAACAGATGTTGTGGCTCAGAAGCCAAGTGCAACAGGAGTATTTTGCAGAGAACACAAAGCGATCACAGGGCCTCCTTACATTGCATACATGTAGGCCTCATGGCAGCAGTGAATAGAAATGAATAATGAAGCCAATATAAGATGCATATGGTTCACAACAGTGCATCTAAAGCATCTTTCATCGCAAAGCACAACAGTGCATTTAATCAGTCAACACAACAGAGCAAAATAAAGACATGATGCAAGGAAGTGTTATTCTCTTGGAAATACCTGGTTCTTGACAGCCTTAGCCATCTTGCGGAACTCCTTGCGCATGACAGACTTGTGGTAGAGCTTAGCAGGGGCATTCTGCTTCTTGGTCTTGGTCGTGGAGAAGACCACAGCAGTGTCCTTCGCGCCTGATGGCTGGATCGTCACGGTCTTCTTGTTCGCCAAGCCTTACAAAACACATCAACGCAATGTCAGGTCTTTGCAGTGGCTGAATTAAATGCTTATTTTGCATCAAAAGCCTGCAATGCTGCAATAAGTAATTACTGACCAGAGTGCTTGTAGGAGTGGACATTGTAGAGGTTGTTGGGCTCCTTGGTGAACTGCACCTTGGCATTGCCATTTCCGAACTGTTTCACCAGGAAGCAGTTGTTCTTCTTGACAATCTCCCAGATCAAAGGCTCCGGAACCGTCGCCATTTCGCAGTAGCTACAACATAACCAATCCAACGACAATCCATTATACACCATAGCTAAAGACCAGCAGGCAAACAAGTGAACATTGAACATGAATACGCATAGACATGGCGCGAAGTAGAGTCGGTATGTGTTCAATCGCAAATTGAATCAGCCCTAAAATCTCTCCCCCATCATCAAATTGATCGACATGGCTACTCATACTCACATCACCTATCAGATCTATACAACACGGACGGAATTTAACATAGCGAGGCCATCTAATAAGCTAACAACAAGCCGAGTACACCAAATCACTCAAACTACGTTAACAAATCTAGCAGGATAATATCAACGAGAAATTAACTGCAAAATCCACCCGTCACCGGAGAATATAACCGCAAGAGCTACCGATCGAACCTACCAAATGATGATACTAACAGTGGAAACAATAGAGTTTATGATTGCGGCAGAGCAGACAAGGCGAGGAGCGTCGAACTCACCGGAGATGTTGAAACTGCGGCGGCGCGTCGCTCTTCTCCGGTGTGGCTTGGCTGCGGCGGAACGGTGGGCCGGCGGCGGCGTGGAGGCTTGGTTTTTATACTGGTTTGCCCGTGCTCACAAACCCTAGCTAGTTCGCTCGCCTGTTAGTGGGCTTTGTTGGGCCGAACTGTAATGTTTGAAAGCCCATAGGCTACTAAACGGGCCTAAACACAAGACCAACTGATCAATCATGAACTGTACAGTATTAGGCGTTGATTCCAATGAAGAGAAATGCTTGTCTTTTTTATTGTTTTTTAGATGATGGATAAATCAATATTCGCCTTCATTCAAAACGAGCTATAGCCAAATATTATAGACTTCATACAATAAAATCATAGAAGGTGCAAGCATAAATGAAACAAAGGAACTAAAACATACTACATCCGTCTTAAAATATAGGAACTTATGCTGTTTTTGGAGATATTAAGGTTAAGGTGAGAAAGAGTTATGATTGGTTGAGAGGAGAATGTAGATGAAAAATATAAATAAGGGATGGTTGTGATTGGTGGATGGGGTAGGTGAGGGTAGAAATAGTTGTATTTTGAGAAAAATTTGAATTGCTCATATAATTATATTTTGACGTAGAAGGAGTAATAAGTCACACCAACAACATATAAAGAGAGAGCTATTTAAAGGCGAAGACATATGGGATATCGGGGTGGGCCTGGCACCCCATATAACAACGCAGATCCCCCTAATCTCTTTAATAATTAGACAGTTACAAAGATGGATTCATGATTCATGCGTGTACACTATGCATGGGAATTGTTTTGATGGTGAGATTGTTAGTTCAGATGTACAACATAGTTAAACAGGTCTTACCTAGCTTCTATTTCTGCCAATCCCTTTCTTTTCCTTCTTTATTTTAACTTCATCCCAATTTAATCTCAATTTAGTGCATATAAAAAATCATATGTAATATTAATTTTTACAAAATAATTCTCATAAACCGAAAGCCTCTCACCATATCTGTCATGTCTAGATGAAATTCTTGCCACATCGGACAAATAATGTCTTCAGATATCTTGGCACCCCTAATCTATAAGGGTCATTTTAGTTTGAAGTCAAAATGTGTCTTACCAATTTGTTGGCAACTTGGGGGTAGTGTTTGGTTTACTACCAAAATTTCCCAATTACACATAAATGCTGCCAAAAATTTTGGTATTACCAAAATTTGCCAAGGTTTTGGCATTGGCAACATTTGGCATGGTTTCAAACCAAACATGTCCTAAATCTTAGCTTTCTCCCCTGACGCTATTGTATTGCTAAATCTCAAAGTTGGCGATGGTTTACATGACCGTAACCTCCAAACTCTAGCATGCGAACAAAATGAGTTTTTTTTTTCATCATCACACATTTGTAATTGGCCCAAAAGCTTTGTCTTGCTGTTATCTGCTAAGTCTTGGAGCTTGCATTTCGTGATAATAACTGGACGAAGATCACTGGTGAACCAATTAGCAACTCTTTCTTTCTTCCACCAGAAATATGAAATGAATTAGGTGCAACAGCTTTTCTAAACAATTAGGATGGCATCATGGGTGTCAGAACCAGCTTTAGTAGTAGCGTACTGCTGTATATGGACAAAAGAGATTCTCAAATACTTGTAGTTAGCTACTAAAATCAGACATGTGGTAGCACTCACAAATATATATATGTTTGATCGGTTGAACTAATTGTAGTCGTGTCACGGTCAATATATACTGCCACTTGTTATTGTTGGATTCTCATAGCACGGATTGGTTCCATAGGTCACTGATTATCTTCTGAAACCAACTTTCTGTACCTTGCTGGTTTAATTTCTTGCTAAATGAGATGTTCTATATCCTGTTCAGAAAATTACATGCATTCATAAATATCTGAATTCTGAACTGTTGGTATACATCATACGCGTGTTATGATCTATATATAGGTTCAGATCGAGTGGTAATTAATATTGCATTCATGCAATTCCACACCTGTCTGTTGATGATAAGTATTCAGAGCTACCTCGATATCAAGACTGCACATGAACCATGAAGTGATATATATTCAGCAAATACTCCTTCATTCAATTGAATTACAATAAAATTATTAGTCTTGCTATCTCTGTGATAACTAGCTGTAACTTCTCTGAAGTAAAAATCGGAATTAATTCCGTTATCCTAAAAAAAATACAATGAAAAACATTTGATTTCATGAACCTGATGAACCACCAAGTCTCAGCTCCAAATCCAATTCCTCCTCCCCTTGATCACCGCCACCATTGCCATCATCACCACCACCATCCTTGGAGCACCAGCCGTATCTATCTCGTCGATCTCTGACGCCGCCGCCTTCTTCACGACGGCCGTCGTCACGGCCAAACAGCCGCAGCTCTTGCGGCGTCCGTACTCCGGCCGCCGCCGTCACCTCCTCGCAGCCGCTGCCGCTCGCCGGAGGACGAGTCTGACCACTACTGAACAACCCCACGAAGGTGTCGTAGCTGACGCTTCTTCTTGTCGCCGCCGCCGCCGTCGATGAGGACGACGACGGCGTCGTGGCTGATCTTCCCCCAATAACCCTGTCTCTCCGGTGGACGTTCATGTGGCCGCCGAGCGCCTGCGCCGTCGGGAATCCCCTCCTGCAGAACGTGCAGTTGTACGGCTGCCTCGTCCCAGCCTCGTCGTCGTCTTCATCGTCTTCTCCGGCGCCGGCCACACGCGTCTCTTCGACGTCGCCGCCGCCGCCACCGACATCGTCGTCGACCTTGCTGGTACTGCCTGCTTCTCGACGACTCATCTGCTAATTAATGAAGCTAGGAAATTAAGTGTGGTAATAGAGAGAGTATAGAAAGCTAGGGTTTACTGGTTTGGGGTGAGCTGTTTTGCTACTTGTTGATGTGAGATTCAATTCAGTGGGAGCTGCTTATTTGGGATCGGGATCTAAGCTAGTCGACTTGTGAAAATGAAATATACGGTCAAGCGAGATCAACAAATATTAATTGCAAGTGTACACTGATCAATGGCGTTTTGTGAAGCTGCCATGACAATTTGTGTTGGAGATCAACGTGTTGATGTGGATGTTAGCGTTGTTATATGTTACTTTTGGTCATTCTGCCGGCCTCAACAGTTGTTTTTGTCTCTGTTTATTTGATTATTAATTTTGATTAGCAGCTGGCTGGTTAGTTAATTTGAGTTGTTGGGCATTGGCCGGCCTGCAATTGCAACGACCGGACTGGTTCTAGCCTGTGATTGATCAAGGTGGTGGCAAGCTAGCTAGCTACCTGCAGTTTGTAAGCTTGTGCTTTGGAAGCGTTTGTTGTTCAGTCTTTATAGGAGTAATGTATTCTGCTTCACTATGTGACATGTTAAACCTTTTTTCTTGATTATAATACATAGTACTGTCCTATAGTATTAAATATATATCTCTAATTAGGAAGGCCACATCATCGTTTTATTTTTATTGATAAGAAGTCATATCACCATGTGGTTTTGCAAAGAGAACACATATAAACATTTTGGTTAGGAAATTAAACATACTAGCTCTAATGTTTCATTAAACGGTATAATGTCTCCCGGCCCACCAGTTCCTAGCACAAGGGCAAATGTCACGCTGAAAAGACCGGGCAGTACATGTCACTTAAGGCCCATTAATTAACCAAAGAGCTATTATGCTTGTAAGTTTTTTGAAACTATTATGCTTGTAAGTTGGTGCAATTTAAACTGGTATTGCAAAACGCTCATTTTGATACACCAATTACATGCCTGTTGTGTGTGAAATATTAAAATTTCATCGCAATATATATTTTATCAAGTTGGACATTTATTAAGATGTAACGTGATCAGTAAACATTAGACACTAATCAACAAAATTAGTCATATTTTGGCATTTGGTATTGGTTTCTACAAACCAAACAAGTTTGTGCAAAAAAAAGCATTTTATAAGTTCATGCACTCGACCGTACAAGTTTGTATACCGCAACGCAGTTTGCTCACCATTAAAAAAGCCCAAAAGGAGAGCAGTAAAAAAGGGGAAAAGTAGTCAAAATAATCACATTCCAATTTTGAATCTGTCAGCTAGCAAATATCACAATTCATTCACGACAGCATCAACAAGAAGTGAAATTTAATCCTTCTTTCACATGTATTTACAAAAAAAAACTACATGAATCAATTCCTGCAGAGATCGCCACTCCTGTCGCCGCCGCCGGTGCTGGCGGAAGACGAGCTGGCCCTGTCAGAGATCGACGACACCGGTG
This sequence comes from Leersia perrieri, assembly GCA_000325765.3. NCBI lineage: Eukaryota > Viridiplantae > Streptophyta > Magnoliopsida > Poales > Poaceae > Leersia > Leersia perrieri. The sequence continues at coordinate 25,856,636 of CM002480.1, forward strand.
TCTCATGGGCAGTGCCGGCTACCATGTCCCTGTATGTCTTCCTGACAGCCCACAGAGCCCTGCAACACTCGCCCATGCTGGGCCTCTCCTGCCTCAGTGGTGCAAGGCAGCGGAAGACGAGCTCCATCACCATCTCTGTTGCGCGCAGCGTCGCCGCCGTCCTTGCCAGTCGTGGGTCGAGCACCTCTGCCGTTGCGCCGTCGGCAAACAACCGCGTCGCCCACCGCACCGTGAGCCGTTCCCGCATCTCGCGCTTCGTCTCGATGGGTCGCCGCCCCGAGGTGAGCTCCAGCAGCAGAACGCCGAAGGAGTAGACATCGCTCCGGTCGGTGAGCTGGCACGTCTTGAGGTACTCCGGGTCGATGTACCCGGCTGTCCCCTTCACCTGTGTTGTCACATGCGTCACCTCGCCGGCCGCCTCGCCGATGCCTAGTCGTGCGAATCCGAAATCTGCCACCTTCGCCCTTAGCGATGGCGTGAGTAAGATGTTGGATGACTTGATGTCACGGTGAATGATTGGGTGGTTGGAGTACATGTGGAGGTATGTCACCGCGTGCGCCACGTCGATGGCGATCTCTAGCCTCTCGCCCAACTCCAAGAACCTTCCGTTGCAGCCTGCACGCCACCATTACCGGCCTCATTAATTGAGCAAGAACCCAAGCGAACTCATGTTTCGACGTTTAGAAAGATAACTTTTAAAATTTTGAGTAATTTTATGAAAAAAAAAAACACAACAACTTCTACGTCTCAAGATTTATTTTGGTAATATGTTTGTTCTATGTTCAAGATTTTACCTCATTCCTCTAATATTTGACCCAACTTTTAAAATTTAAGTTTAAACTTCACAAAAGATCAAAACGGCTTTCGTTATGAAAAGAAAACTTAGAGAGTAGTACTTGCCATCTAGTTGTTCACGGAGGGTTAAATCAGCTAAACTTGTGAAAACAATCAGCAATTTATGGACACAAAAAATAGTTTCATTTTTATATATTTTGGCATCATTTCCATTCCGTGGTGAAAAACATTGCTGCATTCCCCTATAATTTGACCAAATAACCTTAATTTTACTCAAGATCAAAACGACTTGCATTACAAAACAGAAATGGTGAAAAGTAGTTAGTACCATCGAGGTGTTCGCGGAGGGTGCCATTGGGGACGAACTCGACGACGATGACCCTCTCCTGGCCACACTCGAGATAGCCGTAGAACCGCACGAGGCTCTGGTGCTCGATGCTCGCCATGGCCCTCACCTCGCTTCGGAACTCGGCGTCGACGTGCGTGGCGTTCGTGTGCGGCAGCTTGGCTCGCTTGACGGCGACGGGCGTGCCGTCGGGGAGGACGCCCCTGTACACGGCGCCGAAGCCGCCCTGCCCGATCTTCGCCGCCGGCGAGAAGTTGCTCGTCGCGCGGAGGATGTCCTCCATGGTGAACTTCGCCGTCGTCGTCGAGCTATGGAATTGTGGGCGTGTTGTGTTGATGCCTCTGCCTGCCCTGCTGCTGTTGTATAGGCTTGCCATTGATGGTTTCCCCTGTTCACTGGCAGGCCCTGGCACTGGAATTGAATTGAATCGATTCAGACGTCAGGATTTGCAGATGCGTAACTGTTCCTACACGAAGCTTGTTTTGTTATGGGAGATCTTCTTTTTCTTTTTGCAAAATCGAAGTATTCAGAATCTATAAAGTTAATTCTACAGTTTTGCACGAGGATGATCTGTTCTTTTTTATGAAATTCAATTAGGTAGTACTCCTGCCATCTAGTCCAGCCAAAAAGGTTTTGCACTACAGCACTAGCATCTCTGGTAAAAAAAAAAAACTTCTTTTTTTGGGAAAAAAAGAAGTTTGTGTGATTAAGAATTTCTTGAATAAATTGATAAATTCTATAGCTTTGCACTAATATATCTGCTGCAGAAAGTAAATAATTCAGAGTAGTTGCAGAGCAATTGGCCTATGGCAGTCGACTGTTTTCTTGATCAATTCAGGCTTTTCATAGTAGTTGCAGGGTTGCAGTAATCAGACAAGGATTCCACTGTTTCAGAAAATTGACCGTTTGCTTGAACAACTATGAACGAGGCAAATATGGATGAGCAAGAAATAGACAGAAAAGAAATAATCGATTCGAGGCGATGGATGGAGAGAACAATTTACATGGCGGTTTCTTCATCACTTCATCCTGCATGCTCCTCCTCCTCCTATTGCCACTGCTGCTAGAGACGGAGGTCGACGGCGAAGACGATGAGGTGGAGAGTGAGCTGAACCACACCCCGATCGACCTGAACAGCGACTTGAACGAGCTCGCCCCTTTTCCCCCGCCGCCATCAGATAGCGGCCGCGACCACGCCGGGCTCCACGCCCACCTCTCCCTCTCCGGCGTCCGCCTCCCCGTCGACGACGACGATGACAACACGCCTCGCCGGCGCTCGCGTCGCCCCTCCATGTCCATGGCGCCGTACACGCGTGGACATTTAAGCTCGATCGGCAAGTCAAGGCGCGACCTTGTCCAACTCCAACGCGACATCGGCAAGGTTAGCCGACTGAACACCGGTGTCACTGTCAGTGGGGCCCGCTTGTCAGTGTGACGAGGTATATCAGGTGGACCAGGTGAATGATGAGTGAGTGAGTGACTGGTTCTTAATGAGACGACCTGCTCCAAGCTTGTTACTGCAGCTTAGTTAGCCAGCTAGCCAGCAGCCCAGCATGAGTGTGATAGTGAGGTGGTGATCTTGATTTAACAACTACTGGAGCGATTGCGTCATTAACTTGTTCAGAGTATATAGTCACATGTTCGCGGCAACTTTCATATCGTATTTCATAATTCCTATGCTCTTGATTAATCTGCTGCAGATATAACAACCATCCCCTCGCTTAGCATGTCCAAAGTTCAGAACTTCATATCCATGGGCACACACGCAAGTACGCAACAATTCAATTAGGCATTATATTAGTCATGCGTATCCTGAGAGCTCACCCTACTTGTCAACGAAAGCAGCCTGCGTCAGCTAAACCACATCTCCACCTGGCACTTAATCTGTTAAGCAGCAGCAGGTATAACCTGCTCGAACAAATTATTACTATTTTTTAAGGTAGTGGAATCTTTATTAAACTCGGTCAATTACTGGAGCAACTTATAGTAGGTTATTAGCATTCAAAGAGGAGCAGATTAGGGAAAAGCTTTGAGGGGAACGAATAGGACGAGTTCAGACAAATGCCCTGAAGGCTGAAGCAATTGACCAGGACAAGAAGAACACACTGGTTCAGACAATTGATAGAGAGATGCTGATTTTTAGACCGGGCAAATTAAAGCATTGTTCGTCGTAACCTTTCCTTGCTGATGATGGCTGACGCGTTGACGATCTAGACAGGACATACATACGCCAACTGAACCAGAGGTGGACCAAAGAAACACATATATATTTACGGAGTAGCTCTTATTTCTGGGTTTCAACTCTGAACGTCATGACTCGTGAACCGGAGCACATTCTCAGGGCGCAAAAAGAATACTCCACCCGTTTCAAAACACAAAGATTTACCGTACGATTTTCGAACACACGTGTGTCTAGGTTCATTTTGAAGAATGTGCAGAAATGTTTATATTCTGAAATGGAAGGAGTACACATTTCAAAGGTAAAAAATTCGGTTACCAATTCCACCCTTGAACCTTGATCATCTCAATACACTCATTCAGTCGCACTGGTTCTTGAATCTTGATCAATGACTGGTCATGCAAAAGGAAAAAAAAATGGGACCTTTAGGTGTGGCCGTCGGCGGTGGATGGCAGGGTGCGTGGTTGCATACATCAACCTGCCTTGCGGCTACACCAGTACACCTTGGACTCCCTCTCGGGTTCATCTTTGGCTACCTCTTCAGATGGGATGTTCAAGTAAAGATCCAATTCAGACATTCAGTTCAACCTGGTTGCTGGTTGTACTTAATTGCTGTAATCAGGTTAACAATCACTTGAATTTCCTCGAGAAACCTCATCTTTGGAGATAACCTTTCTTGTGATTTTTTTCCTGAATTCGTAGGGTATTTGGGCTGGCATGCTGTCTGCGACGGCGATGCAGACGGCCATTCTCATGTACATGGTCTGCAAAACCGACTGGAATGCAGAGGTAATAAACAACAGGAACACACCATCCTAATCCAACCATTAGACTGCTTTATGTTACTAACGAATATGACAGGTTAAGATGATCATAGCCGTGTTGATGATGCTGGCTTTTTCCAGGCGGCGCAAGCGTTGGAGAGGGTGAGATTGTGGGGTGGGCAGCATGAACACGAGAAGCTTCCAACGTCAGAGCAGGAGGACACGATCAGCTAGCAGTCACACTGTGCATAACTGCATCATCACCAGGCTCGATACAGTTTCTTCTACTGTTATTATGTTCGTAGTCATACATTTCTGACAGATTCTCAGTGCTGCTCGTTCATTCTTTGCACTGGAATGAACCTAAAAAGAACTATGCAGCGCACTGGAATTTTTCTAGAACTGAAGTTCAGGGAAAAAGACTACGGCTAACCTATTTCCTAGATCGGTGCTGCAGGGCACATGCAATGCATGCCGATGCCATCGACGGAGCTGTTTGCAAAGCTTCAGAAAAGCTATTAACTTGCTTAGTTCCATGAAGCATGAAACAGTTAATCCGGATGAAACAAGAACGCAATGAGTGCAGGATGGACATGGAATCCGGCCCCATGAAACAGTTGATAGATCAATGCAAAAATTTTGCTTATGCTTGAAACCATCGATGGAATCGTATTTGATTGAAGGATAGATGAACGAGTTAAACAGATAGATGAAAAAAGTAAAAATAAAGAATGTCAGAAGTGGGATTTGAACCCACGCCCTCGTTAGAGGACCAGAACTTGAGTCTGGCGCCTTAGACCACTCGGCCATCCTGACTTCACGACATTATCTCATCAGTATATTTTATGATTGATATAAGAAGGGGAAATCGTTGTGATCCTAACCGTCCGTCACACCGTATCTCCCATCAACGGCCAGGATCAAACCTCAACCCTAGTCTCCCTCTATAAAATCTATTCCCATCCACTACTCTCCTCTCTCAAACCCTAGCCCCCTCCAAAACCCTAAACCCTCTCCTCACCTTTGCGGCGGCGGCAATCTCATCGTCGACTCGACACCATGAGGCCACCGAGAGGTAAGCACCATCCGAAACCCTAAATCACTCGCCGAATTCGTCTCTCGCTCGATTCGATTCGGTCTTACTCACGATTCTTATCTGCTTTTGCTTCAGGTAGAGGAGGATTCGGCGGGAGGGGAGGCAGAGGCGATGGCGGCGGCCGCAGCGGCGGCGGTGGAAGGGGGTTCGGGAGGGGAGGGGACAGCGGAGGGAGAGGGGGCCGTGGGAGGGGTGGTGGCCGGACGCCGAGAGGACGTGGCGGCGGCCGCGGCGGCGGGAGGGGTGGGATGAAGGGCGGGAGCAAGGTTGTCGTGGTGCAGCACAAGCACGCTGGCGTGTTCATCGCCAAGGCCAAGGAGGACGCGCTCTGCACCAAGAACATGGTCCCCGGGGAGTCCGTCTACGGGGAGAAGCGTATCTCCGTCCAGGTACATTTTTTTGCTCCACTTTTACACCCTCCACCTATTTAGTGAGGTAGAGCTGTAAGATGATTTTGATGCGCTGTAGAAAGCTTGGAAGATGTTGTTTCTTCGTTGTTGTGTAGAAATATGTTTTATTCATTGGTAGTGTAGACTAATTATGTTCACCTGCTCTATGTTAATATTGCTCTGTTTTAGTGTATACTGCATAGTATGTTCATGCTAGAGCTGTAAGAAATCTAAGATGTTGATGCTCCATTGTAGTGTAGACAAATTATGTTCATGTCTTTTGTTTCTGTAAATGGTGTTCCATTGTATTATTAGTTTGAGCAGCAGAGTATACTCAGTCTGTTGGTTCTGAATGAAAGTATATAGTGACGTCTGTTTGGTTCTTTATGCACAGAACGAGGATGGAACAAAGGTTGAATACAGGGTGTGGAACCCCTTCCGTTCTAAGCTGGCTGCTGCCGTGCTCGGTGGTGTTGACAACATCTGGATTGTAAGTTTTGCTTTTGTTGAAATCCAGTATGCAGTAGCTTAGGCTTGTTAATTCATTAGTTTAGAAGAGCATCATGTGTTGATCCTTTTGTATCATAATTTTAGGCTCCTGGTACTCGTGTGCTGTATCTCGGTGCTGCCTCAGGAACAACAGTCTCTCACGTGTCTGATATTGTTGGACCGGTGAGAACTCATTTACTTTCTCATTCTTAATTCAGCCACCGTGATCCGTGGTGTGTTCTTTGCTAATCTAGTCACCTTGCAGACTGGTTTGGTCTACGCTGTTGAGTTCTCTCACAGGAGTGGTAGGGATCTTGTCAACATGGCCAAAAAGAGGACCAATGTGATTCCCATCATTGAGGATGCTAGGCACCCGGCAAGGTACCGGATGTTGGTTGGCATGGTTGATGTTATCTTCTCTGATGTTGCCCAGCCAGATCAGGTATACCTTTCTCCCAATATGATATCATGTCCTTGAGTTTGACATTAGATGATATGGTTGCTAATTTTTTATCAACTGTTCGCATTCTTTCGATAATACTTTGGCTACTTATGGGCTGCAAATGATGAGCTTACTCGGATTCCCCTTCAGGACATCAAATTGGATGATGCACATTCGAGTTTCTGATGCGTTAATGCCCATCACCAACCTTTTGTGTGCATATTTTTGCCTGCTTCACATTTGCAGTTTACTTGTATTTGTTTTATTAGCATATTTTGCCTGCAAATCATATAGTCTTGTGTGCAAGCAACTTTTTTTTTTAATCCTGTCTTGATATTTGCAGTTTTCTTGTCCCTAGCTGTTTAAATTTCATACACAATTTCTTAGCTAGAATCTCTAGTTACGTGTTGAGCAGTAATCCTGAATTCTTTTGTAATATTTAGAACTGTGACAGGTAGCTACATTCTTCTGTTGAAACAGGTCAAACTTTTTTTTTCCCATCCTTAGAAATTTGATTTGAAATGTGGTTGTTTCTTCACCATGGTTATGGATTTGAATTCTTTTTTGCAAGCATTTGGCTGCCTCAATGTCTTCTGTTAACCTGCACATATGTGTGTACGAGTATGGCTGCCATTTTGTTCTAGTTTGGCTACTTATGGGCTGCAAATGATGAGCTTACTCGGATTCCCCTTCAGGACATCAATTGGATGATGCAAATACGAGTTTCTGATGCGATTTGTCTTATTGTTTAATTCCATTTTCTTGTCATCTATGGGTATTACTATTACTGTGCTATTATCGTTGGTATCGACATTCTGCATATAACATAATAGTAGTATTTCTGTGCATATTCATTTTGCTCAAAATGTTCCATGTTTCGGTTCATAATCAATTGTGGTAGGAACTTTTAGGTTCTCTGTTATAACGTTCTCTCCTAACTTTTATTTTGTTAGTTTGCATATATGGTAGTGCTATTTAGAAGTATGTTAAAAATCTACACTTAGCTGATTGCATTGTCCAGACAGCTTTTGCTTTGTTTGCTGTTCAGATTTCGGTATCGAATAAATTGTACTTGCAATAGTCTCTGTAAGTTTGCTGCTCAAGTGAGTTTTTTTTTTTTGAACGGGCTCAAGTGAGAATTATTAATGCATATCCATGAGAAATTTCGATGTCATGTCTGTTTATTTTGTGCAATAGTTTTGAAACCTCTGCAATGTATTTTCTGCCCTTCAGGCTAGGATTGTAGCCCTCAATGCATCGTACTTCCTGAAGAATGGTGGCCATTTTGTCATGTCAATCAAGGTATTATTTCTTTCTAAATTTTCCTTGAATCCAGAATCCAATTTCCTCCTGTATTGAGATTGGTGATAAACAAGATGGATACTAGTAGGCATTGGACTAACAGATTTGTTTGAACACAGGCGAACTGTATCGACTCCACCATGCCAGCTGAGGCTGTGTTTGCTAGTGAGGTTGAGAAGCTGAAGGCTGATCAGTTCAAGCCATCGGAGCAGGTGACCCTGGAGCCGTTCGAGCGTGACCATGCCTGCGTCGTTGGTGGCTACAGGATGCCCAAGAAGGTCAAGGGCACATCTTAGAAAAAGAAATCTGTGTTCTGCGGCGACCTGCGCTCAAATGTAGTACACTAGTAACCCAAAGAACTTGATAAGTGTTGGGGTTTTTGCTTGAAGCTATTGTGATGATGCTGTTGCTGGTTTTACAGCAACCTATGTACCGTGAACAGAGAAGTTGAAATTGGTTGAATGGACGCTACCGTTTAATTGTCGTCCCCGCTGCCATCTTATATTTAGCTTAATGTGCCAGTAGACGGCAAGTAATTTCAACTCTTAGCACGGCATTTGATCTGATTTTCCCTTGGGCAAGCACAAAACGATTGAAGCAGCTGCTCTGCTAAACCTGCTGCCGTTAATTAGCGTATCGCGTGGAAGTCTGTTGGGCCGAAAAGAAAAAAAGGCCATCGGGCCCATTGGAAAGAAGAAACCGAGAGGCGGTTACGCACAAAGCGTGGGGACTCTCTCTCTCTCTCTCGATTAGTAGAAAAATCTCCGCACGCAACGCAACGCCAAGAGAGAAAGAGAGCAGTTCCCATTCTCGCTCGTCCGCCTGCTTTGCTTTCCCCATCAGCTGCGAGCGATCGCCCAACCCTCGCCGCCGGTAAGCTATCCGCCCCGCCCCGCCCCCGATCGATCCCCTCTCTCTTCCCTTGCCGATTAGGCTCCCTCCCCCGATGTTTCCACTCTGGGCTTGTTAGGGTCGCGGGATCTCTCTTTGGATTTATCCGGAAGGAAACGACGGCTGGTCAGCTTCCGCACGATCTATTGTTAATCGCTCTGCGCTTGATTGTTTTGATTGTTTTTGTTTTTTGTTGTTGTTATGATTTTAATCCGTGCTAGTGTTGTTTGGGGGTGGCGATTTCTCTGTCAATTAATTTTGTTGAGTAGGAACTACTGACACTTAGTTAACATATAGGAGTAATGGCTTGCATCAGTTGATATGTGATATCAACACTCAGTTAACATATATGATATATTCAGTCTGATTTCGATCAGACAGCCGTTTTATCCATGTGTGTCTACTCTTGGTATTGGTAAGCGGACTGCTGTTAGTATCACTAGTGAAATTCCAGTTTCCAATTGATTTGTTGATGTACATGCGATGGATTGTTTACTGTAATGCACCCAACAGTTTGGAAACATGTATTTCTTAATTTTTTGTCGTTTTAAGTTGCTTCAGTTTGCATATGTTCTCATCCAAGAGCTGCTCTGGTGCCCCTGTCATGTCCTTTTAGACAGCTTGTCGATCAAAGCGTCACGGCTCTCAAGTTAGGTCACTCTTTTGTTTTGGATTTTTGCTAATACGTGCTGTAGGTCACACGTTACTATCTTGTCTAATAAGTGAACTACTGCCACTTAGTGAGGCACTTACTGTAAATTTTGTATGTGCTGATATTTAGTTCAGTCGGATTTCGATCAGGCAGCTGTCTTATCCATGTGTCTCTACTGGTGAATGGACTGTACTCAACTGTATGTACATTGACTTGTTTAAAAAAAACTAGTAAATCGAGGTTTTTCTGTATATGCAACTCACAGTTTGGAAATATAAGTAGCTCTTAATTCTCTATTCTGTACTGTTTTAGGTGCTTGAATTTACATGCATACTCATCGCACAAACTGCTCTAGTACTGTGCCACTACCCACAAGTTAGGCTTGTCTTTTGTTTCAAGTTTTTACAAATACCTTTTGTCTGTTACAAAATCCAACACACCAGCACATCACATCTTCTAAGTTAGCATTCTTGTTTATATGGTCATAAATAATGAAGTGTTCTAACTTTGGTTACAGTAAGATGGAGCCTGACCAGAGTGGTGCTGAGCAGACTTCTCCACGAGGGAATGATTGGGAGGTAGTCCAACTTACTGCATCAACATATGCGTCCGCACCTGGTCCAAGAATGTGTGATCCTTTCGACGAGGCTGAAGTTAAAGGAAATGGCACAAAAGGGGATGATGATTCTGCTGCAGCACTATTGATGTCTGGTCATTTCTCAGTTTCACAAAGTGAAGTTGAGAGTCTCCTCAGGGGCACTGACAACAAAGAGCGACAGGAGGAGCTATGTGGCCAAGATGCTGTTTCTGCCGAAGCTGTTGAAGAAAAATTCCAAGAAACCTGTGAGCATAAACTGAAGGATGAGCTTAACAGGATTCCATCCTTTGACAAAGGGAAAAGCCTTTCTTTGGTTGATATGGAGTTTGATGATGGCAAAGCGTTCCAAGGGATGGGTTTGGTTGGTGAAGAACCAGTTGGGTTCTCATCATCTCTTTACAGTCCCATTGATGCTAAAAAAGACTTGAGTCGGTCAGTTACAGAGAGTAGATATGAGAAGAAAACTGAGGAGCCACCTTTGCAAAATGTGAACCCTGTCATTGATCCATCCAAAGTTGTTGCATCCAGTGAACAAAACAAACCTGATGGTTCTGAACTTCCACGTGATGCTTCATGGAGGAAACAACTCTTATCGCTGTACAAGAATGTGAGGAAAAGTAACAAGTTCTGGCCCATTGTCGTGGCTGCTACTGCTTTGGTGGGAATCACATATTTTGGGAGGCGTGGGCACAAGGTCAAATTGCAGCAGCAGCCGATCAAATTGTACCCTTCTAGCGGTAATGAGGTAATTATGAATGAGCTTCTTGTTTTTAGGGAAAAAAAGTGTCTTCTTTTTCGCAGATTGATATCTTGGATGCATTGGCACTGATGGTTCATTTATTATTCATTCGTTTCTTTGGTATTCTGTGCATACTTCGCACTGTGTAGCATGATATTTATCCTTTGCAACCACTGTCTTGTACCAGAAGTTTGCTTTACACCATATCTTTTAAAATGTGACGAATTTTTATTGTGGTCAAGAAGTTGGTCAGCAGGAATGTAAGGATACACTTCACTAGTAGCAGACATCTTCAGTTAGTAAGAATCAAACCCTATGCATCCTCTTGTAGGAGAATAGGAGGCCTAGATATTCGATCAAGAAATATGTCATAGTCTTTTCCCAACCAATTATCAATATGAAGGTCAAGTCCTTGTTTATTATCAGCCATCCACTTGTTTGGTTTGGCTTTCAGTCCGAAATCCCGGCCAATACACATGGATGTTGTGGGATCATTGAGGCCCATATAAACTAATACTGTTTCGGTGAGTATCTTAGGTGGTAAGGGTAAGTGAAAAAACACTCGGTGAGGGAACACCTTTGCAATTAATTGTTTGTTTTGGTCTCCATAATTTCCTCAAAGTTTCCAGCATGTTTGATACTTGTGGTGGGCTTGTGGCAGTTCTGATTTTACTGGTCGTAAATACGTAATGTGGGAGCTAGAATCTTAAATCTAATACACACAGAACTTTTCTTGGCTTTTCAGAAAGTTAACCAAGCTGTCGGACCGCTGAATCGCATCAAGGACATACTTGCTACCGCCTTGCCGGCAATCACCCATCTCCAGCTATCCATGCCAGTGTTCGATTGAGCTGATTGTGCTCACCCTCAAGTTCCCGCAACATGCTCAGTTTATGAGACATCGTAAATATGTACGCACTCGAGTGATCTGGGAATGAATGCAGTGGGGCATCGTACTCAATGCAGCAAATCGTCTGGGTGTTTATGAGTGCTAGCTATGTAATTGATTCAAACCTTCTTTTGGATTTGTATATATGTGTTTAGTACTTTTAGTGTGATTTATTTTCCTCCTTTGGCAATGTGCCCCTGGTCAACTGCTATAACTTTTCAGGTTGCAGCAGAAAACTTGTATATATATGATCATTCAGGTTGATGAAGTTCTTGGTATGTCTTTGTGATCCTGCTTATACTGCCAACTCTTATGTTGACGTCTCAGGAACAGTTTAGCAGCAGCAGTAACTCGATGAGTCAGATTTTTAGATTCTAAAGCTGGATCACTCGAGATATTGTGCGATTGACTGAACTCTGAAGCCAGTGAGGGTCTCTTTCAAAAATATATTTTTATTTATATTACCAGTAGACATTTAATCATATTACTAGTAGACATATGATTAAATACATACTTACCCCAGCTTTTGCATCGAAGAAGACAAAACAACTCCATTTGGGGAATGTGTTGCGTACCCATTGGCTGATAGTTTGGAGATTATTCCTTGTCTGCTAGTATTAGCATAGAATAATCTTTGCCCCAATCGTGGTGGCTGGCTGGCCCTAATAAAAATTGCAGCAATCGATTTAAGAAGATTGTTCCAATCATATTCCTAATCCTAATCACATGGACGCGTTTTTGTAGTGGTAACTGACTAAGTTTGCAGGCTTGCTTATAATGGCTATTATATACACTTAGGAGGAGAATGAGACACCTTGATTAGTACCACCCTACACTTAGAAGTAGCCAAAAACCAGAGTTTAGAGGCACATGTGGATGTTGGTGTCATCCCCAGATGATTCTGATGGAGACAACCAACCAAACCCCAACAAAACCCAACCCTAAGCCTGCAAGGAAAAAAAAAAAGAGGAAGAAAATTTGATGCTAACAACTGACAGCAACCAAGGTGTCACCCTAAAGCATTAGCTGGATTTCTCTCATCTTCCAATTATCACAGCCTTGGTTGTTACACCTGCAACAAGATCTCAATTTTGTTGCTTGCTTTCTAGAACCAATTACAGTGGTCACACACAGTGATTGCAATTAGCACTTGCTTTTCTTGGATTATCATACTATTATTACTTAATCCTTTTCTTACTCTCTAATTTTCAGTGGACAAGAAGTATGCATCAACGATAGAATGTTCTTTTTCAGTGAGATGACCAAAATTTTTTCATGTTGAAACAAATGGACTTTTATGCTGGAATTCAGTGGCAACCAACTTATTCAAAGAGAAACAGTTTGGAAGTTGATTAGATAAATACTAGTAGTTCTTAAATAAACCAGCTTGCATTGGAATCTAGTCTTATTGTTAAGCAACAGGGCAATCATATTTTTATAATTTTTTTTCTCCTCAAATCCAATAGCAACAAAAAAAAAACAAAAAAACAAAATGAGAGCCCGTTGTGTACGTTGTTAGAACAGAACAAATACACGTACGTACGTTACACGAGAAGACCACTCCACTAAGCTCATCTCTCTTTGCCTCTGACTGTGACATGAAAAGCAATCTCTTTTGTTCGTATCCAGCAAAATTTGTTTGAACTCGTCAAACGGTTGACTTGCGACTTCATCTATACACGCGTGAGAAAAGAAATCTTCATGCAACTCCTCCACAAATTCAAATATACGAATTTCACATTCGTATCGTACGACTCTATGGAATTCTACGGAATTCCATGCTTGAATTTTGTCCAATCACGAAGGCCTAACTAAGTTTGGCGTTGAAAAATTACAGTGGAAATACAATAATTTTTCCTCTCCGTATGTATGCGTATGAATGGCATACGGTGGAGTTGGTCAAGAAAGAAAGGAACGGAATAATAACACGAGCAAAAGCGCAGCAAAAAAAAAAAGAAAGAAAGAAAGAAAATATTTTCGAGTGGAAAAAAAGTGAAGTGGGCCCCACCCATCTCCAACTGCACGAGGGGGAACGCTGTCGCCGGCTACCTCATAAGCCCTACCCGCCTGACAAAATCGTCAATGACAGGTGGACCCGGAACCGCCCGAGTGCACGGATAGCGCGTATGAATTGGATGCGTGCGATTATTATTGGCTACCTCCCCACGCACACGTGGGACAGTGCCATCTATGACGAAAATGCCCTCGAGAATTTCGTCCAATTTACACTAGTGCCACTCGAGGTCAACAACCAAATTTCCCCTTTCTCCCATTTTTCTTTTCGTTTGACAGCAAGTGACACAACAATATTTTGCTTACACAGTATATTACCAATATAAACGAATTTATAATCTCGATAGGAAAATATGAAATGACTAATATACCCATGCCCTAATCCTTCCCTTCCTCTTGTGCTTCTCTTCTCGCCTCCTTCGAAATACTCCTCTCCTCTTCTCGCCTCCGCTTGCTCCGATCTGCCGCGAGAGCCGGAATTCGTCGCCGTCGCGGCCGCCGCCGGCGAGATCCTCCTTCCCGATCCCGTTCGGGTTTCCTCCGCGTGCGTCCTCGCCTCTCCTCCTCGCTCGCGGAAGGAGGAGGCGACGCGACGCGACGCGGACGCTTGGCTCCGTCGCGGTTCGGATCGGAATCGAATCGGAGGTATTAGTCGATCTTGTTCTTCTCTCGTAGGGGTTTCTCCGCGTGGATTAATGAGATGGGCGGGCGTGGCGTGGATTGGAAATCCGTCGGTGTTTGATTGTTTGTTGATTGATTAAATCGTATGGTTCTTTTTTGCCCATGGATTTCTTCATGCGTGGTGGAGTTGTAGTTTCAGTAGCTTTGTGCTTCAAAGGGGAAATGAAAAGGGGGAGGGAATCCTCGTGTCCCTCGTTAGATTCTCCCTTGTTCATGGCTTTGGATTTTTTGGCGATTCATTTACTGGATGGTTTATCTTAACTAAAAGGTTCGACCTTGCAGGGCTCCGATTTTGGGCGATTCATCGATTAAGCAAGACGGAACCATGCTTGTTTGGGGATAAAGTTTGGATCTCGGAGGCTTGATTCAATCTGTGGAGTGGGGATAATTGTTTGCTGGGTATCTGTTAGCTTCTCTGCCAGATGCAGGGTGGGAGCGAGATGAGACCAGTGCACAACAGCGTTGATACGGTGAACGCAGCTGCTGTTGCCATTGTTTCAGCCGAAAGCCGCACACAGCCTCCCGCGGAGCCGGTTCGTGCCTCAGTCTCTGCTGATTTTCATGATTTTTTTTCATATGTGGTGTATCTGCCTTGCTTTATTCAGCTAGGTCACTTGGGTAGGCTACTAAAATGATTTTTATCGTTGTGACTAGGTTCTTGGTTGCTTACTACTAGAAGCATTATTCGTTTGTCTTAACTTAGGTTTGCTGTGTTTAGTAGGCAAAATTGAAGAACTGATAGGCAAAGTTCGTTTTGTAGCCTTATATGTTTACTCTGATATGATCGCCGGGTGGCCTTACACCAGAATGTTGATGTACTCGATTGCAATTTTGTGTTTCGAGAAAAATGAACTGTATTGGTAGATGTATGAACGCAAATTTGTTTGCTTATTTCTTCACTTGTTGACTTCTAACTAACTTTTGGTCCAACATCTTTAACTTTTAAAATATACGGGAAATTTACAGTACTTCAAATTTAAAAGATAGCATGAGTGTAGTCAGGATTAGTTCCTGCCATGGATTTTTGAAGATACTGCTGTTCATGATTCATTTTCCCTGGTAGGCTGATATAGATTACCATATACGGCCTTGAATGAAACCTACGTATCACCTTAAGGCACTGAGAAGATGCATAGATAAATTACCATTATAAATACCGTGAGAACAAAGAAGGGGAATAGTTGAAACTGTCAGTTTGAACTCTTCAGAGGAATGGATGTGGCCAAAAGATTCCTTCTGTGCTGGCCATATGCAACCAGCCATTCTTTTATTCTAACTCTTTGAGGCCTTGGTTATTCTCCTTTTTTTAATGCATGGCCTGCTGTTTGGGCTTTCATCTTTGTATACTGTTACTTTCCCTCTGAGAGGAGTTTACCTCTCATATGGAAATGCAGCACTATGGTACACACTGATGGCAGCCACTCTCCAGGCTATTTATTTCATTTCTATCCTTTATTTGTTTTACTTATTTTGATCATTTGTGGATGCTATGATCATCTATGAAACTTTCTTTAAATGCTTTATTTTGCATTAGGAAGCTGTTAACTAGCTAATGAGAGATCTGTGATGTAATTCTGACGATTTGTGGACATTTGTTTCTAGCCTTTTGTTGTGGAAATGTCTTTGTTGTTTGTCTGCCAATTATTTATGCTGCAATAAAAATCTTTTTTAAGTCGCATTTCAGGAGGGTTAAACTGTCCTTGAATTAAATAGTGTTGTTCTTTTGCAGCGAAGAAAATGGGCTGATTGGTTGAGTGTGTACTTCTGCTTTGGATCACAAAAAAATGGCCGACGCATCAGCCATGCTGTTCTTGTCCCGGAACCTTTACCTCCAAGGACAGATGTACCTATGCCAGAAATTCCAAACCATCCACCACCCCCGGTGTTCCCCTTTGTCGCACCTCCATCCTCTCCTGCTTCTTTTCTCCAATCAGGAGGTGCATCTATTGTACAGTCACCTGTTGGCGCTCCATCTTTTTCGCCTCGCTCGCCAAATTCTCCATCCCCCACTGGGCCACCATCCATCTTTGCTATAGGACCCTATGCACATGAGACACAGCTAGTCTCTCCTCCAGTCTTCTCAGCCTTCACAACTGAACCTTCGACAGCTCCTTTCACTCCCCCACCAGAGTCTGTGCATCTAACAACCCCTTCCTCTCCAGAGGTTCCATACGCAAAGCTGCTTACCTCAATAAACAACAGCAAAAATGCTGAAACAGGTGAGCTTCAGTCATATCAGATTTACCCTGAGAGCCCAATAGGACGTCTGATATCTCCAAGCTCAGCTTGTTCAGGCACTTGCTCTCCGTTTCCTGACCCTGAGGTGCAGCAGGCTTCCTCACGTTGCACTTTCCCCTCATTCCCAGTTCGCGAGCCTCCAAAAATACTGGATGGTGAGAGTGTTGCATCACAGAAGTTGATACCTCGCCATATGCGCAATGGTGGTTCTCTCTTGGATGGGCATATTTCTGCTGCTGTACCAGTTGTAGACTTCTCTGCCCGACTCCAAAATAATGATCATGCTATGGATCATCGGGCTTCATTTGAGTTGACAGTAGAAGATGTAGCTCGCTGTCTTGAGAAGAAAACCAACATTTCAGGGGAGTCTGCTGCAGCTTCGTTTCGCCTTTTGCCCTCTGGTAACGGTGATCACCCCAGAGAATCTAATGATACAAGAGCAGGGGCAGGGCTATGTGTTGACGAAACATATCATGATTTACCTGAGAAAGCACGGCGCTCTCTGTCCCTTCGTAAGGCTAAAGAATTCAAGTTCAACAATATTGATGCTAATAGCGTGGAGCCTAGCGTTGGATCAGACTGGTGGGCAAATGAGAAAGTTGCCGGGATCACATCAGAGCCAAGAAAAAGCTGGTCCTTCTTCCCAGTGGCACAGCCAGGGGTCAGCTAACGCTTGCACTGACCATAACCTTACAAGATGAAGAAATAAGCCTCTGTTATTTTTGCTCCTGCTGTTTATCAGTTCTCAAGATACCATCATCAACTGCAGATGCAAACTTATTCGAAACATTCCAGATTTAGTGGTAACTGGTAAGTTGGTTAGATAGTAACTCAGTATCCAGCTAATATCATCATAAGATACTAAAGGTGATGCAGATTCTGGAACCTGTTGTTATAAAACGATAATACTTGCATGGTGTAGCGTCTGCTGTATCCTCCTTAACTGACTTGCTGTTCTGATACTGATGCTGTTTATGTACATAATAAACTAGCCAAAAGAGTAGAACTCTTCCTTGTAGCAGTATTGTCAGAGTGGAGCAAGCAACGACTCTGATCCCCTCTTCTATTAGTTGTGCTTTGCTTTTAGCAGAAGAAACTTGAAAAATATTGTTCTGTTGTGCTTACCAGTTCAGCAAGAATTTCAATACTGTCTTGGCATGTGATGTCACATCATCTCTTGTCACAAATTCTGTAAGCAATGATATTATGTTGTGCTCTGTATATTAATTTGGGCCAAGTCCTGACTTTATATCTGAATGCTTGATTACCCATGTTCATTCTGAAATGAGAATTGTTTTACATCGTGCCGTGGCAGAAGCACCATTAACTAAATCACGTGATTTATTTTCATAATTAATGGTGTATATGTATTTTAATGTTGTGGTTGTTGAGCTTGGATAGGAACAAAAGAACTGAAGAAACATCCAGCTGAGATCTTACGTTGCTGCTGTCTGAAACTCTGGACGAAATTCATTGATGGCCCGCCAGAGATTACATCAAGATCACGAGATGTTGATAATTCATGTAGAGAAACCTGACGAATAATAACTATTAACGATATCTGTCACGACTTAAATAAGTACTGACCCCAATTCTTGTCAAGAGACGGTTTGCTAACTACTTTTATTTTCCATGCATTCTCGACAAGAAACGAGCATATGCATATCTATCAATCTCGTGTTGCTTATAATTATCAATGAAAAGAATATCTGTATGAACCAACAAGATGTAAGGTCGGTCAGGCCGCAATAAGATTGGATTATTAGTATAGTTTTGATTTGGATGGAATATTGTCAATCCAGGAGAGCTTGAACTGAACAGAGTGGATTTTCGATGGGAATATTTGTTTTTGTTTGGGTCAAAATCAATCCACGTCCAATTGAAAGCGAGGAAACAAAACAGTAAACAGCAATGATCATAGTGCTGTTTCCTCTCAACAATGCTTAAACATGGAAACAAGAAATTCCAGCTGCAGTCAAAACAAGCATTAAGCACAGAGATAAACTTAACTAAGCAAGGATGATTAATGGAACAGAAAATTTTGAGGCCATAGCTGAGGGAGAGAGACAATGGTGAGGATAACGTTGATCTATCACCAAACCCCCTGTGGCCCATTTCTCTCACCTCACAAATCAATAATTTAAGCTTTGTCCCTTCACCGCCGGTGAGCTTAAGCAGAACATGACGGCTTGGCCTCTGTCCCTGTCACTGGGCCCGGCTACGTGGTTAATATTCTCCCCGTTCAATCATTGTGTGGCCATATTAGTGTAGTACTTCTCTAATTAAGTAGTGAGATAGTGAGGCTTTAGCCGTGATCTACTTCCAAACTTATGGTAACCTATCAGTAACTGGATTTTTTTTAAGAGAGGACAAGAGCTTCGGTTTTGCTAGATTTCTGTCGCCAGATTTTCCTCTCCATATCAGTCAGTTTTTTGGCCTTTGGATGCGCTCTGTGATTCATGCCGAATTAAATCTGTGGTTGTGCTTGTGCTTGTGCCACCGTTCTATGCTGCTCACTGCATTCACACCTTTCACACCTCACGTTCACACGTGTCCTGCTCGTCTAATTGCATGTCTGATGTTTTCACGCCCGAGGAAAGATAGAGGTAATTACAATATAATGACAATGTAATTACAATGTAATGTCAATGTAATTAGATTGTAATTTTTATTATACTTGAGTGTAGGTTTTGAATTCAATAGATTTTCAAATGGAATTTAATTTATGTTGTGTGTATTTTGACTAGGTTATGCTACAAATTAATTATTAATATGTTGTACTATTCCTTGTGTTTATATTCTTAATCATCTAGGGTTTTAATCACAAAATCTAAAATTTGACTGATTTCCGCTAGAAAATCTGTCGCATGATCTATAGCTAGACCTCAAAAGCTTTGCCTCTTTTATATTAATAGAGAAGGAGTAAAATTATAGGTATATGTACAGAAACCATAAAAGAAAGGCCTCACAAAAAATAAGATTAGGTGATATCTCCCAAAATTTCAAACTTAATTTGCATGACCCGGCTTGAACCCATGCTCTACCCTCTTCCATCAGTAACAGGAATACTCCAACAGGTAAGCCGCCAATAAGAGTCACATTATTTTCTTTTCTTACCCCCCTCCCCCCAAAAAAAACATACAATAGGCAATAAACTACCGCTGCATCCAAGATGTATAAAGAAAGCTTTGCAGGTTATGTACATGGTGATCTCGTTGTTCCAGAAGGGGAGGTTGCCGCACAAGGAAAACTTGCTTGTTGTGTTGGATAACTGCCTACAACGCCTGAAGAATCAGTTGGCTTATGTGTGCTCCCTATGTGCCCTAATGATAAAGCTGGAATCCTTAGCTACCTAGTTTCTTTGCATCACTCATATTATGAAAGAGGTAGTAGAACTGTGTCTGTGTGTGCATGTTTAGGCTTTCTTACCATTCTCGTAATGAAATTTTACCTTCCTTAAAAAATGTATAAAGAAAACTATATATAGTTTTTTTTATTATACTTTTACAATAGAGTATATGTAACATACCAATCCTATAAACCTGAGAGCCAAATTTAAAATTTGATGCATCATGTGGTTGTGAATTGCTTTTAATTGTTTTTGCTTCTTAATCATCTCATCATCACATGTGATAATAGGCCTAGGAACACAAAACAATTAATATGGTAATTATATGCATCCAAAAATTCTACAAAATTCTCAAAAATGNGTGCGTATGAGTGTAGTATATATAATAGATATGGTGCCCCACAGTATACTAATAAACTTGTCCTTAAAGATTAAATGATTTAATATTCACATGGTAATTCTTCTGAATATGTTAAGACTCAGTAGAAGGCCTGAAACGTTACACCTATGCATTCCATTGGTCATCGATCAGTGACATTAATGTACCAAATAATACTAGTGATTATGGAAACAACATTCTAACATGTGGCGGTGAATCATGGTTACCAAGTCAAGAAAATCTTTGTGGTGACAACATGATGATCATATTGTCAAGTTTCCAAGAGAAATAGTCAAATAGAGACCCAGAAAACAATTTTATTCCTTTTGTGCAGCTAGGATCCAACAGGGACATGTCGATCTCCAATGCAACAGTCCATGTAATCATGTTCATGTAAAGAAATGAGGTGAGCAGACCGCGGCGAGGTGAGCTCACATGCGCCAACCATTTTTCTGCACGGGAAAAAAAACAACAAGAATGTTTTTTTATACACCTTTTTGGCGTACACATCATCCTCATCAATGAGTAGAGAAGAGTAGAGAGGAGGAGGTCCAAAAAATCGATCATGAGGAGGCCATGTGGAGCTTGCCAAGTGTGTGTGAGCATTGCCTGCTTGGAAGAATCCCATGCGATGTGTTGTTCCATCCAGAGCTAGAAAATCTAGAAATTATCTGAAGCTCTCAAATCCTCAACATTGGCTCTTCTGCTCAAGAACACCACCACAAAATTAGGCACAATCCTCTCCTTCTCCTCCACTCTGTCAGTGATTCCCCATCCCATTTCTATCAGAATTATTGCTCAGTCCTCTTTGTTTGCTTGCTGGGAGAAGCATACAATTAGTTGACCTGCAAGTGCAAGGTCCAGTTCATCCTCTCCTAGCTAGCTTCTCTTCTGCTCCATGTGAGCCATATGTTGCCAATTAGCTAGCTTTGTGTGTGGTATATCTTCTTCTTGTCAGATTTATCATAGGTACAATCGTTTTCATTCTTCAGATTTCTTGCTGAAATTCCTAGCTAGATCCATCCATCCATCCATCCTTCAGTGTAGACAGAATCTTATCTTGGGAAAAAGAGGTATATCCATCCATCATTCTTGGAAGATTGAATCTTTATCGAGTAGAGAGGTGAGAAGCGTCGAAAAATTGAATCTTTATCGAGTAGAGAGGTGAGAAGCGTCGAAAAATTGAATCTTTATCGAGCTAGTAGAAGTTAGGACAGGAGCAGCAATGGCGATGGAGCCGACGGTGAAGGTGGCGCTGGGGACGGCGGCGTTCGGGATCTTCTGGGTTCTGGCGGTGTTCCCGGCGGTGCCTTTCCTCCCCATCGGCCGCACCGCCGGCTCCCTCCTCGGCGCGATGCTGATGGTCCTCTTCGGCGTCATCACCGCCGACGACGCCTACGCCGCCGTCGACCTCCCAATCCTCGGCCTCCTCTTCGGCACCATGGTCGTCTCCGTCTACCTCGAGCGCGCCGACATGTTCAAGCACCTCGGCAAGCTCCTCTCATGGCGCAGCCATGGCGGCAAGGACCTCCTCGTCCGCACCTGCCTCGTCTCCGCCATTTCCTCCGCCCTCTTCACCAACGACACCTGCTGCGTCGTCCTCACCGAATTCATCCTCAAGATTGCTCGCCAGAACAATCTCCCCCCAAAACCATTCCTTCTTGCGCTCGCATCCAGCGCCAACATCGGATCGGCGGCGACGCCAATCGGAAATCCTCAGAATCTGGTGATCGCCGTCCAGAGTGGGATTTCGTTTGGGGATTTTGTGTTTGGGATTCTGCCGGCGACGCTCGTCGGCGCCGTGGTCAACGCCGGAATCTTGCTGTGCCTCTACTGGCGTCACCTCTCCGACGACAAGTGCGGCGTCGAGGTCGTCGTCGCCGTGCCGACCGACGTCGTCGAGGAGGATGACGTCACCTCGCACCGCTTCTCGCCGGCGACCATGTCGCACCTCCGTTCCGCCTCTTGTTTGTCCGATCACCACCATTCCTGCTCCTGCTGCGAGGTTTCACACGAGCCGGTCAAGCCGGTCAACGTCGTGGTCAACGGCAATGGCAATGACGGCAAGATCGCCGGAATTGGGATTCACCAACGGCGAGGCGGCGGCGCAGTGGTGAAGGGATGGGCGAAGGAGAGTGAGGAGAAGGAGAAGGAGGAGAAGGATGAGGCGGAGGCGATGGAGCAGTGGAAGAGCAATGTGTGGAAGTTTTGTGTGTATGTCATCACCTTGAGCATGCTGGTGGCATTGCTGCTGGGACTGAACATGTCATGGAGCGCCATTACCGCCGCACTTGCTCTCATCGTGCTCGACTTCAAGGATGCTCGACCCTGCCTCGAGAAGGTGATTTAATCATCCTCTTAGCAACCATTGTGATTGTTAGTTGTCACTTGTCACTCAGTTTGAATTCTGAAGATGAATTTGATGCAGGATGTGTGAAAAATGAAGCCGAATTCAAGTTTTTTTTTTAGTAAACCTGTCTGTGGATAATTCATTTAGTACTATGTATTCTTACTACATCAACATAACTAGATTGACATTCTCTGCGAAAAAGAACTCGACAACTCGTTACTTTGGCATGTGATTGTTAGTTGTCACTTGTCACTCACTGTTCTGAATTCTGAAGATGAAGTGATGACAACTGCAGCTAAATTCACCTTTTTCAGTATTGTTTTTGCAGATAATTTAGTTATTTAGGACTGTGTGTACTTTTTGTTCCCATGTTACTGATGCTAATTGTGAAATGAAATTTCAGGTTTCTTATCCACTTCTGCTATTCTTCTGTGGGATGTTCATCACAGTGGACGGATTCAACAAGACTGGCATTCCTAGCACATTCTGGGAATTCATGGAGCCATATGCGCGGATTGATACACCTAGTGGGATAGTAATCCTTGCCCTGGTTATCCTTCTCCTCTCAAATGTGGCTTCAAATGTTCCAACTGGTTAGTAATCCTTTCCTGTTCTATTGTTCCTGCTCAATCATTTTACTTGGCACATGTAGCAATTTGTTAGTCATGCCTTAGAAAAGAAATTGCTGTCATCCCTGTTGCTATGAATCCAGATTAAACAATAACTAGTCATGGAGGCAGCGTAGACTTACTGATACATGTGCTTCACGCTTTCCCTGATATGCTTGTCAGCAGTAACAAGGAAGTTGCTTCTTTTCAATGATACCTCACAATGCCATATGACCCATAGTTGTCAGACTGTGAAGGAAAATTTTATATGTTATCATGCACTTCGCACAATTCTCGCTTCCGAAATAAATAAATAAAAATCTCCACTAGGTTCACAAAGCATTCATGACAGAGCAAGATATCAAAGGACAATACTTTCACTCTACAGCCAAAATTTGGGGCTTTGTCCTAAAACAAAAAGTCCAAATGTGATAGTCTACAACCAAACCTTCAACATTCTGACTTGAACCATGAAGTTATCAGTTCAAAGATTTCTCTCTCTAAACATTTCCTGTGATCAAATAATTGTACAGAATTCAGTAGGGGCATTCTTTATTTCCATTTCTTGATTCATCTCTGCCATTTCTTCCCTGTACCATATCTGAAATCTGAAAATTAATCCTCATTGCAGTTCTCCTGCTCGGCGCTCGGGTTGCCGCCTCAGCAGCGGCCATCTCACCAGCGGCAGAGACCAATGCCTGGCTCATCCTGGCCTGGGTGAGCACGGTGGCCGGAAACCTCTCCCTCCTGGGCTCCGCCGCCAATTTGATCGTCTGCGAGCAAGCCCGAAGATCGGAGCATTTCGGATACACCCTCTCCTTCTTCAGCCACCTCCAGTTTGGCTTCCCGGCGACGCTCATCGTCACCGGAATTGGGCTGCTGCTCATCAGAAGCAACTGAAAAAGAAAATAGTACAGAACAGATGAGAAAAAGAAAGACATTGGATATGTTGTACAAAAAAGAATGTGAATTTTCAGGTCAGGTGGCTTGTATCTCTCCAAAAAGATTCAATTGTGGGATGAAAAGATTGAAATCTGTCGTTTGCCTCGTAAATTAAGCACGGATATCATGGTGCTTGGAGGCCTTTTTGGGTTGTACATTTGTTAGTTTATATTGGGGGGAAAGGATGTACATGTTGCAGCAGTACGTAGCAAGGATCGTAAAAAGGGAAATGTATATTTTTGTTCAGCATTCTACTTGTAATTTGTAATCCCGATATATATTTTGAAGTCGAATAAGTTTACAGGTAGGAGGAAAAAATAATCAATGGAATGCATGCCATTCTTGATGCAGATATTCATGTTGTGATTTGATTGCCGCCATTAGTGCCATTTGAAGTTCAGGAAAGTAAGTTAGTCGCCATGGCCTGATGGGCTAATTTAACTTTTTACCACTCTTATCGATAAAATAGGGTCCGAATGTCATCCGGACTCACTGTAAGTGACTGAGCGGTTTTGTTCGGAGGAAATGACATCGCCGAGCAGTAATAGTGTGTTTTGTGTAAAATGTGATGTCTCCTCGCTAATTCCTCCCATCGGATTGAAATTACCTTACTTTAAAATCAAAATCATCGTGACTTTATCACTAATATATCAGGCCAGTATTCATTCATCGAACTTTGAAGTTAGAAGATCCTAGGAGTATCTCATTAGGACCATCCAACCACCACGGGTGAAAACGATAATACGCAACAAACAAGGGGGTTCTGTGAAAAGCGACACCTTCCCCTCTCTCCCCTCCTCGCCGGTCTGGGCCGCCAGTTTTCAATCCAACGGCTTTATCTTTATTGGGCCGGTGGGCCCAACTAAGCCCATCACCGGTCCCCCCACTGTCCCGATCCATCCGCATCCCACGCCGCCACGTGCATTTAGAGTTGGCTGCCTCTCCTCCTCTCCTCTCCGAAGCCGACGAGCAGCGAAGCGACGGAGATAGATAGAGAGAGAGAGAGAGAGAGAGAGAGAATCTCAGAAGAACTAGGGTTTTACGCGCCGCCGGCGAATCCCAGCCTCATTGCCGCCACCGCCGCCGCCTTCCCCGCGCGCAGGTGAGCGACGCTTCCGACTTCTCGGTGCTGCGATTCTGCTATCTGTGATGAGTGGGTGAGGGGTTAGTGTTGGTTGGATTTGGATCGGGAGCGGCCGCGTTAGGGGGATACCATGAGGCGTGATTAAGCGAGTAGATTGGTTTTGTGGCGGAGGCGGAACTTCGCTTTGGTGTCCTGGAGGCTTTGTTTTTAGGGTTTTGCGCTGCTGTGCTTGTGATGATGGGGGATTTGCTGTGTCGGCCTGTCCGGTTTATGATAATATATGTCTAAAGCGATGCTGCTGCTGCTTGTACGAATCCAGGAACTTGCTCGCTGTTAACGGTGTCTACCAAGGATGTCTTGGTGCACGATTGAGTCTGATCCTGGTAAGTTTTACTCCATATCTGTTCTCTGTATTGCTATGGTGCTTGTGATAGTCCATATCTGTCGTCTGTATTACTAATGCCTGTGACTGGAAGTTGTGGCATGCTAGTTCTCAAGTAGCCAAGGCATTGTTTTTATTTCCAAGGAAGAATAATGGTTGTCTTGGTTTGGCATCAACTGGTGGATGAGGTCCTAATAAGTTTGCACACTTGCTAATTTCTTCTTCTAACTGATGTGTACAATTACTTCATTCATTATCATCTATACTCAAATCCACAGGGGATTATTACGTTCCTTGCCATGTTATGTATGAATGTATCTAATTATTGGTTAAGTACCAAGTCACCACCATCTCAAATTATACACTTCCTTGTGAAAAATCAAGTGATATTGAAGCTTTCATCGTGCTATCCTGAGCACATCACAGATTATTGTGGTGCTTATTTTTATGTTTCAAGTTTTCTTACCATTGCCCTTTCAAAATCTATCTGTTGTTTGGTTGTTTCACCTGACCACCTGGGTATATGACATGCAGGTGTTTTCACTGAGTTGATTCAGGAGATGCAAGTAAAAGGTGTGCAGGTTAGCTTCCACGGCCTGTTTCTTTCCTCTCTTGAATATATTTTAGAAACAAAATCTGTATCCACTGTTGTTGATATGCCCATAGGCTTTCAACTAGGACTTCTATAGTGGTAGAAAATGCACGGTTGGATTTATTGTTGATCCTACAATACATGTGAATCTGACTTCTGAAGGTTTGTTTTGCTTGTGTTGTGAATCTGACCATAACCTGATTGAACTAAATTTTAAGTGATTTCTCCATACCATACTATATATATCTATGATGAGCAGCATGTATACAAAACAATGCTTATGGGAACACATATTGCCACATATACTGTGAAGCTGTGCGGTTGAATATAATAAAGAATACCCTTCTGAAGGATATGGAGTAGAACAATACCTATCTGGTAGCAATAATTTATGAAGGGAATGTGGTGGCCAACTAATAAGGATTGGGGAAAACAAATAACATTACAATCCTGGAATCAGTGGATTATATCAATAATACTATTAGCTTAGCTACAAAAGGAAAATACCTTTATTTAAGCTTTGCTATGTACTAATCTTCTAACTTACTTCCACTTTTGGAGTTTTGGTGGCATGTTTCCTTTTAGATTACTGTACCATATCAGTGGTATGCCAGTCATTGAAAATTGCAATAGACGGCCTTGGACCTGATATTGTCAGAAAAAGGACCGTCATTTCCCTTCAGTTTACGAAATGACTTTAAGATGCCTTTTACATTGCTATTGTATGTTTAAACAGGTGGAAGAGCTTTACTCTCTCGATGTGGACTCTATAAGTGAACTACGGTGAGTCTCTTCAATGTTTTTGCTGTCATTAGTCTCTGCTCTTTGGATGCCCTTAACACATTGTTCTTTCCCACTTCTCATAGGCCAGTTTATGGGTTAATTTTTCTCTTCAAGTGGGTGGCTGGGGAAAAGGATGAACGACCTGTCGTCAAAGATCCAAACCCAAACCTTTTCTTTGCTAGTCAGGTCAGTTCTATTTCATCCTTTTAGTTAACTTTGATCATAATTGGATTTAATAGTTGCTAACTAAATTAATCATTGCCAGGTCATCCCTAATGCATGTGCTACCCAAGCTATTCTGTCAATTCTCATGAATCGCCCAGAAATTGACATAGGCCCAGAACTATCCAACTTGAAGGAATTCACAGGAGCTTTTGCACCTGACATGAAGGGCCTAGCTATTAACAACAGTGATTCTATCCGCACAGCCCACAACAGTTTTGCCAGGCCTGAGCCATTTGTCTCAGATGAGCAAAGAGCTGCTGGTAAGGATGATGAAGTGTACCATTTCATCAGCTATTTACCTTTTGAAGGTGTCCTCTATGAGCTTGATGGGTTGAAGGAAGGACCCATAAGCCTTGGGCAGTGTTCTGGTGGGCCTGATGACCTTGATTGGTTACGGATGGTGCAGCCAGTTATACAAAAAAGAATTGAGCGCTATTCACAGAGCGAGATTAGGTTTAACCTTTTGGCCATCATTAAGAATAGGAAAGATGTATATACTGCTGAGCTGAAGGAACTGGAGAAGAGAAGAGAACAACTTTTGCAGGAGATGAAAGAGTCCTCAGCAGCAGAGCACTTAAACAGCGAACTTGCGGAGGTGACTTCAGCATTTGAGACTGTCAGCGAGAAGATTATCATGGAAGAAGAGAAGTTCAAGAAGTGGAGGACAGAGAACATCAGGAGGAAGCACAACTATATCCCTTTTCTATTCAACTTCCTCAAGATGCTGGCGGAAAAGAAGCAGCTAAAGCCATTGGTTGAAAAGGCCAAGCAGCAAAAGGCTTCCAGCACAAGCACGAGTACAAGATGAGGCGACGTGCCACCGTTGGCTGTATCAAATTCGTTGGTTACATTTTAAAGGAAACGTTCGTGGGGTTCTGGGGCTAGTTGCATTTTCCCTCTTTGAGAATGCATTATGATATCAGATACGGCACCTTGTTGGCATCTTAGAGATATCATCACTAAGTTTATGAACCTTAGTCCTTTTTCTTCAATCTTTTTCTCTCAATGTGCTGTATTATCTGTTATGACTTCTTTTTGCCAACCTGTGTTGGATAGAACTGTAGAAGAGGTCAATTGGGTCGTAAGGATGGTGGCATTGTTTATTTTGCGTCATGGCAATTGTTTATCGAATAGAAAATACATGTTGAAGAGAGAGAAGTGCTGTGTCTAGAACTCTAGATGCTGTCCTGAGATGCCCACTTGCTAATCTTGCTTGAATTAGATAGATGCTGTGAATGTATCCATGAGAGGATTGTAGCGTGATAGAGTTGACCTTCCTCCCTGAAAATCCTTCTGAATTGGATTGCCTTGTACATATAAGAAAAACGAGTAAGAAAATCTAGGGCGGTTCAAGGCGATTGCAGTGATTATTTATGGTATTAAAGAAATACTCCATATGCGTGCAATCTGACATGCATGCGATTATGATATTTCTGGGAAACATCTAATTTTATGTTTAACGCTTAACGCAAACGACAGTTACGAACAATACAGTACTCATCACACTTGTATGACTGATTTTGCAGTAGTAGTAGCAGCAGTAGCTAGGATGTTGCTGTCATATATGTTATTGCAGGCTTGCAGCACCAGAACGACAAATTTGTGACATTCTGAAGATTTTGTAACCAAGCATGGACGTTTATCCACGGCTCCACGCTCATTAAAATAGACTTTTTTTTTTAATAAGAAACAGACTTTTAAAACAGAGGATTGGAAGAAATTGGGGTGGGAGGGATAAACCGTATGTATGTAAACCGGACTATATTTTATTTTATCCATATAATTCTAACTCAACAAACAATTACGTAGATATGCTCTAACATATTGAAAACAAGATCAGATTGGAGATGATGTTGCGAAAACAAAATCTCGCAGCAATTTTAATATTGAAAATAATAATCAGCTACGAACACAATCCTATTCAGTCCTCGAGCACCGGCAACAATCACTTCATCCGGTTGTAAAAAGTTCCTGCTTCAAAGCTATTAAAAACTTTAATTTTATATACTAAAAAATTGAATATGTTTTGTATTTGAATGTTTGACCTCTAAATTATTTAAAAGTTTGATTTTTCGTGTATTTAAAACCCTTTTTTATTTTAATGTTTTGCTTCTTTATTTAAAAGTTTGATTTGTTTTAAACAAAAATTTTGACAGGCTAGCAATAGGTTGCCATCTAGACAACCGGCGACTTAATATCGAAAAAATGCATTTGGTTACGATGTGACCCATCAGGACGCGAACATGAAGTGTTTGGTAGTGATTGATCATTGTTTGGATACATAGAATCAAAGTCATCGATAATTTGTTCACCCTGTTTTGAAAGTTTCTCCTTTTAAACTATTTGAAAGTTTCTTTTTATTAAAAATACAATATTTTATAACTTCTTTTATATTTCGTTTGACTTTTTTATTTGAAAGTTTTGATTTGTTTTGCACAGAAGTTTTTGGCACGTCAGTAATCCGTCGCCAACCATACCATAGGGGCAGGCCAAAATTCCACCCAGAAACGAAAGAAAAATAAAAAAGAGTAAGGGATAAAAGGGGAAGAAGTGGGGATTTCTTCTCTTCTCGTTGTATTGTTTGGTTTTTCGATGGCGTAGCGTAGGCCCATCGCGATCTAGTTTGCCTTTCTCCCCGCAGCTCCCCTTCCGCCTCCGCCGCCGCCGCCATGGAAGCCCCCGGCTCCCCCTACGCCTCCTCGCCGGAGTCCGCCCCCAAGCGCGCCCCCCGCTCCTCCCCCCCGCCCCCGCAGCAGGCCTCCTCCGAAGGTAACCCATCCCCATCTCTCGCTTTAACCGTACGTCGCGTGGATCCGCGAGATCTAGCCCTCTGCGCCGTGCTCCGAGGTCGGGATCTGCGAATAGTCGCGCAGATAACACTAGTGCACTGCTGATTTTGGGCTTGATATGAGACTGTGTTCCCTTCGTGCAATGGAGTAATTAATTAACGGAGAGGGGGGATGCGACGATCAGTTTCAGGTTGCTGTGTAGTCGATTTGGTTTGTAGCTTAGGTGCGTGTTCACATGTCCTTTGGGTGATTTGGCGCCAATTGATGGATGTTGACGATGAGTTAGTTCACCACATGCGTATCTCCGTACGGTTTGTTGATAAGCAGTTCATTTACATGTCTAAGAGTAGCTTTTAGTTAGTAAGGGCTGCATGTGTGATCGTATGCACTTAGCTTTAACACACATGAGAGTTGTGGTGAGTATGGGCTATGTTTCGATTAATTGGACAGTATTAAATGGGGGGCAATGTCAAGTTCATCTTTAATGCTAGAGTTAACCACAGGAGATATATACCTGTATATGTTGCTATCTGTACTCTTACAAGCAATGACTCATTGGATGATTCTGTGCTTGGTTCTGTCCTTCTGTTGGTGTTCAGGGTTGTATACCTTTTGCAGTGGAACGGACACATAAACCTAGTATGCAACTGAATCCTGTACAGCATTTTATTTTCTAACACACACAGCCATTTACTTAACATCTTTATAGCTGGTAATGAATCATGTTGCACTTTGTTGGTGGTCAGTCTGTGCACCTTTTTTTGGTAATCACATTCGGGGAGCCAGAGGGCTTTACAGGATATGCAGAATTCAATATGTGTGTTGCATACTCAACTTAGCATATATCACCTTGCTGGGATATGCCAGTCATTAACCTTGTCCAGTAATTGTTTCCTCCAGTCTTTGGTTCGCACACTTCTTTTCCTTGAAAGTGTTTTCATTATATATTGATTGTTCAGAACAATGGTCATTAGTTACATTACAATACAAAAACAAAATACTACACTAAAAGTTTTCCAGATCCACCTTTTGAGTAGAAAGATTTTTAACTCAGTGCTGTGACCTGTCAATTGTTTTTTTTTCACTCAGTTACCGTATATATTCCTACCTTTATGCTTGTTTCTTATTCATGTATTTTAGCTTACCTGTTAATATGTTCCAGGAGATGACAAGGAGAAGCCAACCCATCTGAGGTTTCTGGTATCTAACACGGCCGCAGGATGTATTATTGGCAAGGGTGGATCAACCATCAATGAATTTCAGTCCCAGTCTGGGGCTCGTATTCAGCTATCACGTAGCCATGAGTTCTTCCCTGGTACAAATGACAGAATTATCATGGTTTCTGGGCTTTTTGATGAAGTAATAAAAGCCATGGAGCTGATTCTTGAGAAGCTTTTAGCTGAGGTAGACTATTTTATTCTGCAAACAGTTGTGTCATAGGGCCCTGTTACTTTTGTTTGATGACTGATTGACACTCTCGTTACTTTCCCAGGGGGAAGAATTCAATGAAGCTGAAGCTAGACCTAAAGTTAGACTTGTAGTTCCTAACAGTTCTTGTGGTGGAATCATTGGTAAAGGAGGGGCAACAATCAAGTATGTATAGTTTGATGAATTTGTTTCTGGTATCTGAAGTAATTAATATTCTTACCCATGTCGCACTTGATCATTTTTAAGTTGGTTACAATGTATGGATACCATTATTTGAAAGTTGGTTATTTTCTTAATGTATTCATCTTTGACTATATTGCACCTGGGCAATAATTATGTGCCCCCTATACTTATCAATTGTGTGCAAGCAATATTATTTCTTGTTACACCTGTACTGCTTTGTGTTGGTTTATGTTTCTTTGAATGGGAATTGACATGTCTGTTTTCTTGTCAGGTCATTCATTGAAGACTCACATGCTGGAATTAAGATTTCACCACAGGATAACAATTTTGTTGGTTTGCATGATAGACTCGTTACTGTCACAGGACCCTTGGACCATCAGATGCGTGCAATATATTTGATATTAAGCAAGCTATCGGAGGACGTTCACTACCCACCTAATTTGAGTTCCCCATTTCCATATGCAGGTAAGCGCATTATTTGTTTTTTTTTTCTTACCGGATGGTTACCTTATTATCGCGTTTGTTAATTCTCAGACTGCATTTCTTCAGTATCACTATAATTGATATACTGCACTATACAAGTCACAAATGAGCATGCGGGATGCATCAACCATGTTCCTCATGAATGCCCATTCAGCTACTGCATGACTATTTTTCTCTGACTGTTTCAGTAATCATGTTGGAATGTGTTGACATGCTGGGTTAAGCATACAATTTGCCAACATTGTAGTGTTCTGCGTGAGTTTCCATTCAGTTACTGCATGATCATTTTTCTCTGAACATTTCCTCTTTGTATTTTCAGGCCTTGGTTTCCCTAACCCTAATTACCCTGGTGTTCCTGTTGGGTATATGATCCCACAGGTGCCATATAATAATGCTGTGAACTATGGGCCTAATGGGTATGGAGGAAGGTACCAAAACAACAAGGTTAGTGATTGCTGCTGCTTTACTCGTCCTGTATATCACCAAAGCAAACCGTTTGAATTCACTATCAGCATTATTATGCACGTGTTGACCTAACATTTGTTCAATTTTGTTATGCACTAGATTAGAGCTATGTTTAAGGTGACAATATGCATTAGGTGTTCTATAATGGAAATACTGTTGTCTAGTTTGTGTAATTATGTCATATATCAATCACCGTAGGCATCTAGAGCTTTCTCTTTAGAACCAGCATTAAGCTGTTAACATATTGCAAAACTAAGGACTCGTTGGATGATGAGATGTTTGAATTTTTAATTATGGTCAATTTGAGTGAAATCTTACATTCATGGTATGCTTCAGTACATTAAGGGAATGTTTGTGGAAAGCATGAAACAACTTTTAAGGAATAGTATTACCTATGCAGTGCAATATATATTTTTTTTTCACCAGAAGTAACATAGTTGGAGTGCTGTGATGATGACTGGTCCAGAAAATCAGTTGCACTGCTTGATGCATCATTGACTATTTATATATTGCGCTGAAAAATTAAAAACTGTTTGATGTTGAAAATTTTGCAGCCGGGTACACCTATGAGGTCACCTGCTAACAATGATGCCCAAGATTCTCTCACTATTGGTATCGCTGACGAACATATCGGTGCTGTCGTAGGACGCGCCGGAAGGAACATTACAGAGATTATTCAGGTTTTTTCTTGTTCTATGGATTCAGTAGTAGTAGCTAGTACTACCTCCGCCCTCTCCTTCCTTTGAATATTTGACGTCAAACAAAAAAGCACAGAGGGGGTATTTCACTGCATTGATTGATTGCTGAATATCTTAACCTATGGTTGTACCGTGTATAATGTGTTTTATTCTGTTGGTACAGAAGGCATAATGTTTTTGTACATTAGTAATAAGCCCAGTTGGTTTTCTGCCTCAAAAATTCCATATCATTTTTTTTTTGCTTTAAGGATTTAGGAGTTTTCCCAACTGTTTGTTGTCTTCCAGTGTGACTGTGTTGGCTTGTTGCATTTTTCACTGAACTAGCTTGCAATTTGCTGTGAGTGCAGGCTAGTGGTGCCAGGATCAAGATATCAGATAGGGGTGACTTCATTGCTGGCACATCTGACAGGTATTATTACCCTGGTTATTTTTTGTTATCACAACATGCTCTTGAAAGTGGAAACATATTATTGGGCACCACCTACCCTATGTATGACATGCTTTGTACGACTGATTCAGGAAAGTGACGATAACTGGAACATCAGAAGCTATCCAGGCAGCTGAGTCTATGATAATGCAGAGGGTGACAGCCAGTTCCGAGAGGTGATAAAATCTCGTGAAGACGAGAGGCATCATCTGATGGAAGAATGTCTGATGCCAATTTAGGAGCGATGGGAATTGCCTTTTCTAGTTTTAGCACTATCTGCAAAAGCTTGAGAGAAATTTAAGATAATCTATTGTTCCTTATTGAGTCCGATTGTGTTAGTAACTAGTCAGTCAATCAGCTGTTCTATTTATTTCTTCCTTTTTTTGCTGGGAATAGGATTTATATTTTCGACATGCTTGTCTGTTGTCATAACTCAACAACACTGGTGTGCTACCCTAGTTTTGATAATTGTGATCCTAGGTTACCCCTTGACCCTCGTGGTGCTTGTTTTATGCTTACTGACAAAGTGAGAGTGATGGCATCTTTTGGAGTACAATTTGTTGTATTGCGCTGCACCACGTTCCACGTTGCAAGGATGTGCAAAAAAGCCTCTTGTCCGGCGTCGAAAGTCTTGAGCATCGCCCTCGCTTGCGTGGGTGCAACAACGCCGGCAAAAAAATGTTACTGGAGAGAAGCTCGCCTTTTGTTAAAGCCTGGACCATTTTAAAATCCCTGCAAATAACTTTTGCATTTCATTCTTTTTGGAGACGAAATTATTATGTTCTTCAAAGTCGACCATACTTTCTTTGGTTTTTAATATTTGATGCCGTTGAATACAAGTTATAAATTTACCATCAAATCTCATGCAATCTAAATTTGCATATAAAAAAGAAGCAGATAATGCAATTTCATCCATAGAAAGTAAGAATAAAAAAACATTTTTTTATCCCTAGGAAGTAACGGAGAGAGAGAGAGAGAGAAAGAACGGGAGTCTTCTAGAAGACGGCGACAGAGGCAGCAGCCGAGGAGATTTCTTTTCTTTCTTCTTTTCCAACTCTCATCACGCGTCCTCCATCTCTCTCGCTCGCTCGCGACTTTTATCCTCCCCCAACTAACTCGCTCTTCGCCGCCTCAAAACCCTAATCTCTCGATCCAATCTACCAAAGTTCCCAATCCAATCCCCAATCCTCCCTCCAAAATTCCCAATTCTCCCTGCAAAATCCCCAAATTTCCCTGCAAAATTATGCGTGATTGATCCCTCCCACCCACGGGATTGATCCGTCATCTCCGATGAGCTTATCGCCGCCGGATTCCTCCGCGGCGGCGGTGCCGCTCGCGCCGGGATTCCGGTTCCACCCGACGGACGAGGAGCTGGTCTC
Organism: Leersia perrieri; assembly: GCA_000325765.3. Lineage (NCBI taxonomy): Eukaryota > Viridiplantae > Streptophyta > Magnoliopsida > Poales > Poaceae > Leersia > Leersia perrieri. The sequence goes on from CM002480.1 coordinate 25,891,685, forward strand.
CTACTACCTCCGCCGCCGGATCCTTGGCCACCGCCTCCGGATCGACGCAATCGCCGAGGTCGACCTCTACCGCCTCGAGCCATGGGACCTCCCTTCCCTCTCTCGCATCCGGAGCCGCGACGCGCAGTGGTACTTCTTCGCGCGGCTCGACCGGAAGGTCACCGGCGCCGGCGCCGGCGGGCGGGGTGGCCCCGGGAACAGGACCAACCGCGCCACGCCGCGTGGGTACTGGAAGACCACGGGGAAGGATCGTGATGTTCACCACCGCGGGAAGCTTGTTGGGATGAAGAAGACGCTCGTGTTTCACTCCGGGAGGGCGCCCAAAGGGGAGAGGACCAACTGGGTTATGCACGAGTATCGGCTCCTCGATGCCAATGGTGCTCAGGTAGTTCGTCCTGTCCTGGATTGTGTGCAATCCAACGCTTCTACTCTTGCCGTTTTGATCCATGAATTAGAAGACGAAAGGATCGAGCTATGTCTGTATGGCATATCAATTATGTGCAGGATCTACTTATGTCTACTGCAAAAATTACAAAATTAGTAACTCTTGCCGCAAAATTCTATTTTGGTCGTCTCCTGCTAGCCTTTGTGTGAGTTTTTAGTACGTCTGGAATTCTTATGTAAGCAAGGGGGGCCTCTTGTGCTTTTTAATCATGGAAACTTAATCATCGCTCAAATTGGAATGGACCAGTGGTTTTTTAACTTATATAGCATTGTCTTTTCTGGTATGCTGATGTTAACATTTTGTTTTGGATGCGTAGGATCTGCATGTGGTGTGTAGAATCTTCCAAAAAATGGGATCTGGGCCACAGAATGGAGCTCAGTATGGTGCACCATACCTGGAGGAAGACTGGGAAGAGGAGGATGATGCAATTGAGAATGCACCTGCCAGTGGCGCATCCACAGAAATTGCTGCAGTGGCAGATACTGCAGATGAGGAGTCGAATGAGGATGATGAGAAGTTCTCATTTAAAGCTAATGAGCTTTTAGAAGAAGTAAGTAGTGCCATTTTTTAGTATCTTGCAAGATGTTTGTTATCTAAAACTTAAATTGTACCGTCCAAATTCAACACCTAGTCACCTACAATGAACACTAGAGCATGCCGAGCAGCCTTGTAAGTTGTAATTATCTTGAACTGAAAGCATAATGTTAATTAATATTTTAAAACTTACAAAATTAATAAACTGGATCATGCCATTTCTTGGCGGGCAATGGTAGCTAAAACAAAATACTACATACATGCATCTTCTATCATGGCTTTACCAACAAATTTGAAGAATAATTTTAATCTGCTCTTCTCATTCACCGTCGAGGGTGACGTCTCAAGCAAGTCCATCTTTTACTTCTTCTGACAAAATTTGAAGTAGAATAGTTCTCGCTGGAGTTTATACCTTCATGTATTTTTGTCAACAGTATCTAGTTTTAGAAAATTGCTCTGTATCAAGTGCTCTATGGCATGTTTTTTATTGTCATGTAACACACCTACATGTACTTTGGTTACCACTACAGACCCAAGAAGATATCAACCAGCCAGAAATGACTCCTGTGAAAGCTCAAGATTTAAGAGAGACCAATGGCAGCGGTTATGGTGATGATGTTTTCTCCCTGGATGAGATTTTGCAGGAACCTGAAAACGTCTGCAAAAATGAAGAGCAGAATGCCATCGATGATAATTTCACTATTGAAGAGCTGTCTGGGTACCCAAGGCAAGATGATGTCTATGTAGGCGAGAATGGTCCTGTGAATTGGGTTGGCCCTTCAAATGGTGATAATGCAAACTGGCCTTTGAGAGCATATAGTACTCAGAACCATGTCAATGGGACACTTAGCGCTGATGGTTTCTTTGACACTGGGAATGATACCAGCTCATATTCAGGACAGCAGCAATTTTGCCCTTCAGATAACCAGAACATGTATTTGCAAGACGATGGCATGACAGCTTCTCGTCAAGTGGACGATAGCATGCCATTTTTTGATGCATCATCTAATCATAAATGGGTAGATGGAAAGGATGATTATGTGAATTTGAATGACCTCCTTTATCAGCCAACAGAAAATCAATCTCTCTTTGATGTTGGAGATGATCTGATGGCTTACTTCGATGCCAACGAGGATGATTTCAAGCTTGATATTATGGGCACAGAAGGAAACTCTGAACTTCCAGACATGTCGAACTTTGTCCAAAAGGTATGCTTCGGTTGAGTTATTTGTCACAATCCTTCACTATAGTTCTCGTTCATCTGATAGTCAGAACACTTCCTGAGCACTATCCTTCTCTTTGAACTCTCTGAATATCAACTGTTGTGTTTCTCTTCAGGATGATAACAAGGAGAAGTTTACATTGGATGGGATGTCCAATTCTACTTTATACGGTGCTTCTTCATCTGGATCCCATGGGAATATGTATCCAGACACTGCTGTACCAGGTATTATTTCATCACTTTGTCTATTGCTTGGGGTGCATACGATCATTTGGGAGCTGTGACCTTACTTGCATTGATCTCTTATATAATAGTCTTATGGAACTTTCCTTTGGCCCAGATATGCCGATGGATGACACTCTTGACAAAAGTTTCGGAAAGCGCCTTGCCAGCATGCTGGGTTCAATCCCAGCTCCACCTGCAATGGCTTCAGAGCTCCCGCCGAGCACAGGAAAATCACTTGGTGTTGTCAATCCGAATAGCTCAATCCATGTCACTGCTGGTATTATCCAACTCGGTGGTCTCACTTTCACTGGTAGCACCGAGCACTTGCAGAAGAATGGAGATTTCAATCTGCTCTTCTCTTTCACTGTCGAGGGTGACGTCTCAAGCAAATCCATCGATTTTGAACCAGTTACAAGGATGAGCACCGCGCCAATTGTGTTGCGCAGCGGCATGTATCTTTTCTTTGTTTCTGCAATGATTCTCATGTTGAGCTACAAAGTTGGGCTGTGCATCTACAGCAGGTAAGTTAGTTTTTATTGCCCCAGGCTGTTTCTTAAATCAAAGGAATCATAGAGAGTCCCCTCGATGCGGAGGGAACTGCAATGTGGACAGTTGGTTCCTTAAATTAAGTTGGTATACTGTTCTGACTTTGTTGAAAGATACACATAGCAATAAACTCTTGAACCGGAGAAACTAGTGTTCCACGAATTTGGAGCTGAAACTTTCGCTTGTGGCATGTACTGTAATATTATAATTTTTATTTATTTATTTTATTTCACCCAACTCTGGAGGTCGAAGCCTGGCCCGATCAATGTAAGCTTGATATGTACTTGGCGCGCGCTCCATTTTCATATCCGAAGGACGGAGAAGCACTGCATGCACTTGAATTAGATTAATTTTCTCAGTAATTTGCGTGCGTTGGTGTGATTGTGGTCTTGTGAGAAATTAATAAACAACGCATGGTTGTGCTCTTGCGTTGCGTCAACCTCAATGCGACTTGTGTGCTTTGTTGCTAGCGTTGCAATCTTAATAAGAGGCACTAACCGTATAATCGTTACTCCCTGCGACCTCCATTCCTACATATAAATAAGTACGGAGTATTTCTACGATTCAAAATTACAATATAAGCATTTTTGAGGGATTGATGCTTAGAAATGATTATATATTGTGCAATGGAAGAAGCATATTAGAACCCCGCAAAAAAAGGGAGGAATTATATTAGAAACACAGTGCAATATAAACAAGAGGTACACCATTTTTCCCGAGGTACACCGTTTTTCCCTATCTTCATTGCAAAACAATAATTATCCCAGAAACGTTGATTCCTTGCAATTCACGTGTGTATCCTATACAAAGAGTAGCGGATAGCATTATGCTCTCAAAACAAAAACAGACAGATGAAAACCCAAAAAAATCTATCTCTGACACATATCATGGAGCTGGGATTTCGCTCTAAATTTCTTTGTGCCAAACAAGAGAGGCTAGACATGACCACATGCCACCGACAGTACATTTGCCGAGACATACGTGCCTTCCTTCCATCCAGAAAAAAGGCAACGATTCTCTCTATCTCCAACTCTATCCATTGATTACCTTTTACACTTTTCAGTTTCAGCAACCTCCAAATCAGGATGCCCAATCTCGACCAGAAAAAGGAATGGATGCCTCTGCGCTTTCTCTGCCATCCGTAGTGCCAGGTCGATTCAACCAGGATGATGGATGCTGCTCGGCAAAAAATTTAGTACCTGCTGCGAATGAATTTCATGTCATAATATAAGGCAGGGAGAGTCAATCTGTGGACGAAATAATCGCAATGGCTGTTGCTGGTGCACTATGAATTTGCTGGAAAGATGGTCTGGATGAACTTGAGGAAACGCTCCGAGTAGAACTGAGGGTCCACGGCAGAGATGGAGACAGAGTCATACTGCATGGACTTGACGGCATGCTCTATCTTCTTTGTCATGTTGTACTCCTGCAATATGTCTATGATGCCCAGGTAAAGGACCACATCGTACATCTCACGAAACGATTTGCTTTCGTCTTCTTTAGGGCTCTGCTCTGCCCTTGCAGGCATGTTAACCCCTAGTTGGATCTGCAGCCTGGCAAACAAAAGGGGTAAGACACCTGAATGGTAACCCTCCCACTTTGAGGTGAAGTGCAAAATGAGGAATCTTTTCCTTGTAATGGATTGTCTGGAGTAGAAGCAACTCAGAGCCATGGCTGTAAGAGGGTTGGTTGCAAGAAAAAAGATACTCACCTGGCTGTACCAGGAAGTAGGAGATCTACTTCCCCAAATCCAGCAGCTGACGATCGTAGACGGCTGCCTCTTATGTGAGGGCCAACAACCACACTGTTTTCATCACTACCCCTTTGAACCAACACTAGACCTTCCGGATAGTTGAACGCATCATCCTCCTGAGCATCTGTAAATATCGTTTATCAACCCTCAATTGCGTCAACAAATGGTTATGTATGTACCGGCAGGAAAAAGAGTCCACTTACCTTCTTCTGAAAGAACAGTCAATCTTTCTGCTGCCATGCTTCGACGATACGATGAACGTGTCCGGAGGTGCTGGGGAGCTCTATAGTGAACACCAAGCAATAGACTGTAATCCATTATCCTCTGGGTCCTTAGAAATTCACTGTCAGTTTCAATCTGCCTGAGTGAAGAACAATAATTGTCAACCACTGTTGAAAGGCTGCATAACTGCTCTTAGTGAAGGAAAATGTACGTAAGAAAATGAACCGCAACACTGTATGTGTGACAAAATTGGTACTCTTAACTTATTTGGTGGACACCAGTGTGTGCAGAGATCAGAGCAAAAACCAGAAAATTTTATGGCAACACATGGCAGTCTTGCCATGTAGTTAACATGTTTTAAAAAGAAATGGCTCTTCTTATCCTTAAATCTTTTATCATGTAGGAGTATGTTGTATCCACTTAGTGATACGTCTAACTTGTACGGTCAATTTTTATTTACAGATTATACAGGTCAAACAGCAACCAGTACAAAAGAATAAGTTAATTTGGTAACAAAGTATAATGAAGTTAAACAACAACCATATCTTAGATATAATGATTGCTTGAGAGAAGATGCTCACTTAAGTAAAGCTTCACGCCAGGAAGGTTCAAGATAAAATGAATAATTAAGATCCAAATCCTTCAGAGTTGTATTCTCATCAATTTCGATTTTATCAGTAGAACGGCCTAAGGATGAACCTTTCAAATCGAATCTCCGGTGAATCCTCAATTCCGTGCAAAACATGTTTCCCATTACAACAAAGCGGAACTGCAAATTGCAAGTACTGAGGACCGTCACTGCGCAAATGGGATTGGAGCTGTGGAAACCTATAGAAAATAAGAGTGTAGATAAATCTGTTACCTTTTGACCACTAGAAGGTTTCACCCTATGGAGGCCAAAAAACTTGGTTATGAGGGTGTTCTCATATGTACGGACATGATGGTAATAGTTTGGAAGCATCCGTAAAAGGACCTGCAGGGATCATATAGTCATGAAATGCCTTAAGTCCTAACTTCCACTTGCTAAGTGGATGATGATACTCATAAGGTAATGTATACTTTATCTAAGAATCTACTATTAGAGAATTTTCTAGCACAATTTATTTGATCTCTCAACATCTAAATATAAAAGAGAACCTGCACTTCAGATTTCCGAAGAGTCTTAATCATGAATCGATCATCTTGTGATAGGAAAAAGACACTTCCACTCTTTCCAGGAGAAGAAAGCTCCCTAAGTGCAGAATTTCCACATATGGAGATCATATAATCTGCAGCATCAATCTTGAACATCTCCCTCAAATTTCTACAAAAATAAAATAAGAATAAGATCAATAGTCATATTTAGGTGTGTGACAGAAAGGAGAGAAAAGCAGAAGAAAAAAAGACGTATAGTAAGACTAAGAGTTTATGTGAATTCTAAAGACAATGTAAATCTGCAGAAAAAGGGCATGTGAATATTTTAGAGATATACATTGGCATGAAAGCTAAATAAATTCAACAAACCTGAAAACCATGGGACAATAGTCCTTCCATTTGAAATCTTCTGCGGAATGTGAAGGAGTAAGTCGTGATCCTTCTTTTGGAAAGGTCATCCAGAAACTTGCTCGGGGACCAAAATCTGAAGCACGGACTTCACGCTTTTGAATGGGTGTAATCTTTCCTACTGTATACCTAATCACAATAACACAACAATCAGTATAAGCTATACTTATTCCTAATGTACCAATATCACATTCCCATACCAAATAAAACAGAAAATTCTTATTTTAATTTAATATGAGATACATATTTCACACCAAAGCTCTTAAGAGTGATAAAGAACACTGGTTGCAACATTCCCTGACCAGGCCAGGTGCTGCCCCTTAAGAGATCTAGTAAGAATTACCAACTTGCAAATTAAAACCTTGCATTTTAACATTTCAAAAGCTTAATTTTACTGTGTACACTATTATGCAGTACATGTATAATTAGATCACTAGAGGACCTGCAATAGTTATGCTATTGCTTTGGAATATTTTGTCAAGAGAAGACTATCTGTAAACAAAAACGATAAACAGAAGAGAGTAGCTCAGGACAGTAACAGCTGGACAAAGAAATTAAGAATTAATGTCATGCAAAGTTTGGAAATATCAAATATGATGCCAACATCAGAGGTGTTACCTGATACCAAGCTGCAGACTGAGCATTAGATCATAGCTCCGGTGACCCTTAATTATTGTCTCTCCAGGCCTTTTTGTCTCCCTTACCATTTTCTTCTGGCGCCGTTTTACCTTCTTGGATGAGTCCGAAAAACTCCTGTCGAGTACTACCTCGCTGATTAGAACACCTTGCATGTATTCCCTTTCCAGCATAGGCATATCAGAATCGTTAATGCTTTCAGATCGTTCTAGTCCAGAGCTTCCACTTGCATCATGGCCAATGAATTTTTCAATAGCCACCTCAAGACTCCACCGTCTTTCCAAAGAAACATTTTTCAAATGAGGTTGGTCACTTGAGTTCCTTCTAGATGAAGAACCTGAAGATTCCCGAGTTAAGCCAACCTTCATGTTCCCCATGTCAACCGAAGAAGAGTGAAGTATGCGTGAACCATGATTCTGCCTTCTCATGTCAGGCAGCACACCTTGGTTTCTTAGATTATTGATATAGCGCTCATCACTAACAGGAACTCTGCAACCTTTTGGGTAGAATGTGCCTTTCCCATCCTTCAGTCCCTTGGTCCAAGTACCGACATAATACCCACATCCATTCCATGTATAGATTCCATACCCATGCATCATGCCATCTAACCAGTTTCCTTCGTATGAATCCCCGTTTTTCCAAGTAAGAGTTCCCTTCCCAAACATCTTGCCGTTCTTCATATTGCCAACGTAAGTATTTCCATTTGCCCATGTATACTTGCCATGGCCTTCTATTTCTCCCTGAATCCAAGAACCATCAAAGATGTCTCCATTAGGAAATGTTTGGCATCCAAGTCCATGCTTACGATTCAACTTCCACCTTCCCTTGAAGATGATGTTATCTGATCCAGTATATGTTCCTTCACCATATATATACCCACCAGAATACTCACCCTCATAGGTGGCTCCAGATGGCCATGTTGTCTTTCCTTGCCCATGCCTCATCCCTCTCCTCCACTCACCATCGTAAGTGCAACCATCTGACCATACATACCTCCCTGAACCCTCTGGTGTGTTACCCAACAATGCGCCGGAATAAGTATCCCCGTTGGAGAGCCTAATCTCTCCAACTCTGAAGCCAGGGTTTGTTCGAGAAGAATGAGAATCTTGGCCATTCGCTAAACTGGACAATACCTCCTTTTCAATATTGCAACTAGCGTCTCGGAACAGCTCGACTCTTTGAGAACGGGAGATCCCTTCTAGCTCATTTGCAAGGGCCACGGGGGCTGTCATGCATAAACCCCCTAGGAGTACTAACCCACAATTGTGAGGAAGATAATCCTAAGCACGACCTGCAAGTAAAAGTTTACATGAAACACATCACCAATGTAACCTTGAGAAAGAAATCTGCAGGTGAGGATAAAATGTACACACAATCCTATTGCAAGATCCATAGTGAGCACTTTATTTTTTGTAAAGAATTGGTTATGCATTTTAGATACAAAGTAAGAAACAGTTAGTTAGATGCAAAAGAATCCCCTGAAACTTGAACCAACTAGTTCAAGACGAAACTCATAGGGCTACATATACTAGAATTCCATCATGACAGTTATTTGTTCTGATCATTCTGTTGATTATCACATATTCAGATTGTTCCAAAGGCAAATCAGTAAAGATACCAAGTAACTTTTATGACAGAAACACTAGTACCAGATGCGGAAACCCCACTCACAGTCGTTTCCTTAAATGTTTGCTATATCCACAGTACATGAAAACTGTGAACGGAGGAAAAAAAAAAAAAGGCAGCAAGTACTAGTAGCATGAAAGTCTAGCAGAATCTGAACGAAACATGTTGTGGAATGACATGAACATCAGTTAACTACATATTGAAATTGAAGGAAGGCTTGTTGCCTTTTGAGACAAAATCACAAATCCCGCAGTAAGTCGAGAGAGATTGATTGTTGATCGATTTACGAAGGGGAAAAATCGATGGAAAGCGTATACATGCCGCAGAAATTAAGTGGTGGTGGGATCATGGAACCAAATCATGGGCCAATTCATGTGTAGCAGGAAGAGGAGAGGGAGGTTAATTACGTACCGACGGCGACGAAGAGCGAATCGAACGGTTGATTTGGCCGCCGCCGCCGCCGGCGGCGAGTCCCCTCTCTTCCTCCTCTTCTTGCTGTTGTTGCGGCTGCAGCAAGATGAGATCTTTTTTTACAGAAGAAGAGGAGAGGAGGAAGTCGCTCTCTCCGCTTTGCTCGCTGGCTCACTTAATTGGGAGATTGAGAGAGTATTAATCAACTGCTAGTACGGAATAATACTAGGACTAGTACTAGCCTTTTTCTCTTACCTTTTTGCGAATAAAAATATTCCAAGAAGTAGACTAGTATTCTTTTCTTTTCTGTTGATGACGATTGGATCATGAGTAGCAGTAGTTTAGTCTTTCTCTTCATATTTCTTCTTTTATAAGTAAAATTATGTATATGATTTCTCCGTTTCGTTTCACAACGTAAGTCATTTTGATTGGCCAAATTTACACAAGAACGTAGCAGTATCCTTAAAAAAATATCAAAAAATATTCTATGTTGTATCAAACGAAACTATTTTAGGTTGTAACTAGCTATGTTTTTTTTATAAATAAGGTCAAATATAAAGAAGTTTGATTTTTTTAATGGCAAAACGTTTTGTATTACGAAACCTTTTGCTTTCCTCACTAGATTGATGGATTATCATGACAAATTAATTCCATTTTCCTTTTTTATCAAAAGAAATTATTTTATTTTCTTCCTCTATATCTATAATGGTTTTGTTATTTAATCTCGTGTTCTATAACCTACTAGTACATCCGTATCAAAATATAACAACATATCACATGATTTGTTATTCTATAGTACAATAAATTTGGACAAATGTATATCCAAATTCATTATACTGTCAAGTTTTAAATTTAATTTTATATTACTATATTTTAGGACGGAGGGAGTAATACTATAGTTACGTGCTTCAAAAATTCCATCATTGCTTATATTTTCTATTGCTATTTCTTCAAGTCAACTCGTCCCAATCACAGGTCAAACCTTTTTGCCTAAATATATATTCGGCATCATATATCTGTCCTTCCTATGCCATACCACAATACTTATAATTAATTAGATCAACTATAATTATCCATGGTTAGATTAGATCTCGGATGAAGTTAATAATTAATTACCTGCATGTCAATCTGTTAGATTACAGCTACCTAAACAGTGGTCCAGCAGTCTCGGTCACGCGGTACATGCATGGGTTAATTCCATAATCCACCTTAATTAGTCATGTTGATACATCCATCGTGAATCGATGAACGTATACAACATCAAGTTGCACAACAAAAGCAAGCAGATTAAGCTTACATTAGGAGCTAGCCACTTTCATTTCAGCAAGTGACAGTAAATAAATAAACAGAGGAAAGGCCAAACATTTGCAACAAGGGTCGCTTTCGATTATGGTATGCCGGCCAGCCGGCCAAAAGAAATGGGTCACAATTAAGCACGATTTTAATTAGAATGGCCGTCATGTCAATGGAATTATCTGCAAATCAAGCCGTTCTAATCCACACATCGATTTTTGGCTGCTCGGTCGGTTGTTCATGTGTCCCAATATCTCCTCTCCTTTTTCCCCTTTTATTCCTCCCTTATTCTTTTTACGAAACAGTATCGTGCATTGATCAGTGCATGCCCACATCACAAGTTTTATATAGTAGTATGCATTTACGTCCCTGTCTCAATTCAAGTCCATTGACAAAAATGGAAGTATGTTCAACATTCCCAACACATACTTCCACTTGTAGTATATCATATACTAAATGTCATTTCATATTTAATTTAACATATATGCAAATTATTAGAAGGAAACACATGTACCTTTTGAAACGCAGAAGCTATAGTCCAATTCGTCTTGATCGTGTGCCGCTGCCCATTTGTTCCCTGTAAATTAAGTAACGGGCACTCTCTTGACGTGATTAATTAGTAAGCTAGCTGGCCAACCGGTTAACAAGCATCTGGCAGAAGTATCATATCCTGCTGATTAAATTAAATTAAAGTTGGGGACTGAATTGTTTGCTTCGTGTCACTTCAAACATCATGCATCCATTCATTCAAGTGGAAAGATTAAAAATATATCCATGTATGCATCTGTTGAGGTGCAGAGTTGTACAGTGTAAATTGTCCTCCTATCGATCAGTCATATTCATAATGTAGTAGCTCCTTGAATAACTTGGTCCCTTCAATTATTTTCAATCTTCTTCTGATATAGTTGCATAATGAACCAAAAATTGAAAATACGCTGTAGCTTGTGTTGTATATATACATATATTCACGATAGCGGCCATAGTAGATGTGGATATGATTTATAACTGTACACACGAGTAAATTAAGTACAGATGTTATAGCAGCTGATCACAGCAATCAACACATCGCGACAGTGACATTCAAATTAATTACTACTATCAGTTCATCGTCTCTGATTAACTGATCTGTCGGTCGGTTATCTGCCACTTGTTTCACACACTGTGCACGTATGCATGCAAATTAAGATCAATCACATAGACAAATTGTAAAGATCAAATCAAACACGCTGATGCAAACTATCAAGATATTTGCACTGTACTGGCTAACTTGTGTGTTGCTAGCTGACTTTGTCATCAATCAAACGTAGTGTCATTTCCATAACGTAGTAGTTATTTTTTAAAAAAAAATCGTGCCATATTTAGGTTCAAACTTCAGTGGTTGAGACTCAATCAACGCATATAAATACATATTTTTTTTCAATCGAATGTATCTTACCAAGAAAGATCGAAGAAGAAAGAATATGTGATGCAAGCAAAACACGAATACTATATATACACGTTATGGACATGGAATATATGCCAGAAATATAGGATATGTATATATATGATCTGCATGTGGACAATGGAGATGATCTGTAATATATGTATCTTTTGTTGCTTTGCATAATATCCACCGGCCGGTTCAGCTCTAGCTAGGTAGCTAGATCAGATGCTGATGCTCTTTGTAACTGTGTTAACAATTGTTTATTTGGTTAGCTAGCGGAAGCCCATGGATTAATCAAATACTACAAGGGAAGCAAAGATGCAAAGCAGATCACACATTTCATTTTTTTAGGGCCAGAATTGCCATAAACTAAAGCTGCGGCTTTCGTAAACAAGCAAATTTAAAACGAGAAAGCAACAATATTCTGCAATCTTTGAAAGTTAAAATGTAGGATGGATGGATGGATGGATTCCTTTTCTCTTTTTTTTTGAAATTTGATGGATGGATTCTTCACAAAGTGAGCACAGCTGTTAGCTGTAGACATATGTCTCTGCCACTGAAAATTCTTGGCAGTTAAGGAAGAATTAATAATCAAAATAACTTTATCTTTCAAGCTAACTTATATAATTTTTTAATAAAGAAGATATAAAAATTATTTCTTAATCACATACTCTCTTATATACACTCCAATGCTATATGAGGGATAGCTTGTGGGGTCATTTGTTTTATGAGCTACACCCTGCTTCTATAAATACTTGACGTTGGTTAGCTCAGTAAAGAAAACCGGAGGAAATATTTGTTAAGAGTAGATTATTAGAAAAATTATCCTTTAAAGTACTTATATATAGCTTACTATCTCTATTGTTGAAAAAGGTCTTACTAGCTTTTGACATGAGTTAATACCATGCCTAAAATTCTTTGTTCGCTGTTGGGAGAACTTAAACTAAAGAATTGCATGGCTGTGCGCCTGAGCGGAAAGAGCGAGAGATTGATACCCACTTTGGTCGTATACTTTCAGAAAAGAAAGAAAGAAGAAAAGAAAGGCCACTTTTTTTCTCCTGAAACTATCGAGATTACACATAATTATAGTATTTGATTGGATGCATGTTGTGCATGCAGAAGACAAAGGCAGAACCATTTCCAACCATGGACCATTTTTTATGAATAAAGTACGCTATCTGTTGGACTAGCTTGTACTTTAGGAGAAACACATGTAATTTGGTAACATGGAATTAATGGAAGAGGTATCATAGGCGCGCGGTTGGTGGCCCGTGCCTTTTAATCGTAACATTTCGATGTTTGAAACACAAGCATGTACACACACATGACACATGGAGTGTGCGTGACCACTAATTAGTTCACATAATCACATTTCTTTTTGTGTTTGAATCTATCGAGCAAAGAACTGATATTGAGATTTATTAATTCCGAGTTTTCCGACACGCACTGCACTACAGTGTAGTTTAGTGTTCCGGTGTGTGCGCGCTCGCTTTTGTTGATCTCTTTTTCACCAGCTATAGCTTATTTCCCCACTTTTGTTTTTTGGAGCGAGTATGTGGCACGTGTGCAATTTATTATATTGCATGTATGAGATGCCGAAGGTAGAGATGCGTGCGTGTTAACCATGCAGCGATCGATGGATATATGCATATGATCCCTCAGGATCAGAACCTGAAAAGTTATCAGACACTGTACGCAGGCAGTAGTACACATGATCGATCATATCTCGATCGGTCGTGTTGCGAACATGCATGGATGCCAAAGCGCTATAACCAAGCAAAACAGTGTAAAGTTGTAAGTCTAGGGTGTCCGTATCCGGACATATTCTACAAAACCAACAGAGCCAAGACATTATTGATTTTAGTATCCTAATTTTCGTAGTATTCCGATTCTACTGTTTATTCATACGATACGAGTACATCTTAGATAGTATCTCGATACTATAATCCATATAATATACAATAATAATTATTTAAATAGGGTGTATTGAAAATAATATGAATAAATTAGCTCAAAAGGTACGTAAAGTCAATTACATCTAGCAAAATTAATATTATATGTTTTAATTTATACTATATATTACAAATTCTATAAAATATAAATGAAAAGTTTGATAGGATCATGATACTACCGTAAAATCCCTGACCTCGATACTACCATACGGAAAACGACACTACATGTATACCGATACTGATTACTTTGGTGTAAACGAGATGGATTGATATAGCCTAAGACAGAGTATTTGAATTCATGTAAAAGTTTATATATGTTGTCCTAGGATATGTTCAATTCATGTAAAAGTTTATATTTTGAGATTTAGGGAGTACATTTTCTACAAATTTGAGAAGTTGAACGTATAATTGTGGAATTGAAGCCTAGCTACTCGTGCTCTAAGGCTGGCTTCGGCCCCTGTCAAAGCACACGCCTCATGGAGGTCGGTTTGATTAATCTCCACGGGAAGATGAGAAAGAAATATAATGGAGGAAAATTGTGTGGTGGAACCACTTTTCTATTGGGAGTTAATTAGTATCAGTTATCAGCGAGAAGTCTAGTAAAAAAACGGATTGGAAATTTTAAAAAATAGAATTTTAGGATGGATTTTTGGATATTTATTAATGATGTTCTTACACTATATATGTCACAAAACTATCTCCCTCTTACCTTAAAAAAACAAACTATCTCCCCTTTAGTCATGTGTTCAAATTAGAGACTTGGTTGAGGAGTTGATGGGTCTCTAAACTTAGTGAAAGACTACGGGTCAAGCAAAAAATATAGACCATAGATTTTTAGGCCTTGGAAGTAAGAAAACGGTCGATATAACATTTATGTATCTTTTCCATTTCCATTATTATTTTTGTACGGTAATTATGGTTAAGTCAGTAAGAACCGAAAACAAGCATCGGTCTGTGGGGAATTTTCATGGTCACCATTGCCGCACGTATGGTCCTAGCTACGTTCCATCGTGTGCTTCAAATGCATTAATATAATCTAGATGATTATTTGCTCGTGTTCGACGACAGACGGTCTTTGTCAGAAATATAATTGGGTGAACTGATATATAGCGGTAGATGATGCCTACAGAGGCAGGCAGCTGGCTGCAGGGACCCAATTTATGCACACCCTTAATTGTCCTTGTCTTCCTAATCAATCTTAATGGACATACGTCACATATGGGTGATTTATAATGAAAAATCACGGATTTTGTGCCACAAAATTATAATATAATTACACAATAGTTATACCTTGTAACTATATGTCGTTGTATTGTATCGTATTCTTTAAATATATTTTTATTGGCTATATCACAACACATCAACATTTATTATTATTATTTTCTATGCAGGAATCTTGGTGTAAATCCCATGGTTAAAATTCCGTATTATTTTTAAGGAAAATCACACGGAAGATGAATAGGAAAACTCAGCTTAACTATAGTATTTAATTACCTTTCAGAACAACTAGCTAGCTACGCCATAGCTCATTAGATTCCAGCTTTTAGATACAATAGCAACCCTGGTTGGTGTATTAGCGACGTCACTACGATGATCGAATTAAGGTCATGGTCTCAAACATGACATAAACCAAAAGACAAATAAATTGTGTGGGTTTGGTTTATCGGACGGCACCGCTCTTGATCTTACTTTGTACTTACCCACCTATCTACCTAGCTTGCGCCTGCAGATTCTATAATTATCAATTGACTGTTTCGTCTAAAATTGATTCCATCCTCCTAACCCTTGCACCCACCTATCTACTTACCACTGATCATATTGTTTAGTCTAATCAAAATATCTCTCTGCTTTTGCCTCTTTTTTCCCCTTTCAACTGTCTAAATCGGATCAGCCGGACTGATCCTCCACCACATGCTTCATCATCCAACGGCCCACCTTCTACCTTCCCAACCACCCACCATTTTCCAATTTCCACCCAAAAACAATTTTTTAACCAAAATAGTTTATGTAGATGATGTTTGGGCCTAATACAGCAACGCAATTGGCCCAATCTATGAGCAGGTCTACCATTTTAGGCACTTCCGATCACCCTCCTCACAAACAGCAGTGACAATTTGAATATTAGAAAGCGCACCTTGAAACAAGATTACCATGCAAGTATCAGTTGCTCTCTAGACTCTGAACCTGTTGTTGTTTACATCACGCCCTTTTTAACCCCATAACATTAACACAAATAAATTTGTCAAAAAAAAGTGCAAGAAACTGACTTTACAGGTAGGATGGACAATGTCAATGGATAAAGACCAAACGCCCCGTGTTCTCACATTGCATCTTGGAGTTTCAGCAAAATCTCTACAAGTAAATGACTGCACGTATTCAGCTGCAAACACAATTGACAAAAAGTATGACACGGCTTAAGAAATGAGCAAAAACAGCTAAGGAATGCCTTACCTGGTGAAATCAGACTTCACCAAAGTCCAACATCCACTAAAGGTTCAATCAGCATCTGCAGGACTTATTTTGCATACACGGTCAGCCTTACTTGAGCTGTGACTTCGGGATGAAGCTTAATCTCTGCAACATACTCCCCAATTTCACGAATTTCTGGCACTGTCACAAGACGCTTGTCAACATCCCTACATGAAATAGTTTCCAGTAAGCAAAATGATAGCAAAGAGAGCATTGTCAATTCTTCCGCTCAAAAAGGAAATAAGACTTTGAAGGGAGTACCTGTTAAGCTGTGACTTTATTATGTCCACAAGATCTTGTGCTGTGACGCTGTAGAAGTAACAAGATTGTTAGAAAATGCCAGTAAAAGAGAAGATAGATAGTCAGACTATCCACTTAATTTGAACTTGCCTTCCGAATATCTGTTTTCCTTTGCCACCTTTACGTGCCAGCTTGAAAGCCCCGATAGTTTCAAAGACCCGGGCAAGTTGCTGTGCCTCTTCTTTTACCTACTCAAGCACAAATGAACAACAGCTAAGATTATGTCAACACTGGATAATAGTGTTTATAGTCTCTTATGGAAAATGGCATTGACAAGAGCATGTTGTGCTTGAGACTTTTCACAAAATAAGGTAAACATGACAATTTTACTCGCTGGACAATAAGAATTAGAGCTACAACAGTATTTTTCAGAAAAATAGAGTTATAAGTTTTGACTACATCAGTTTTTACGGAGTCAACAAAAGAATAAAATGTTTTACTTACCCGCTTCTTTTCAGCATCTATTCTCTCTTGTTCTAGTTGCATTTCTCTGCACATAGCAGCAGAGGAAAGTAAGTACCACGTAGCTTATCTTCCTTTTACACGGGCAAATTAGACAGTGCATATTTATATTCAATCTAGGGTTGCGTATGGAGTCAAGAATGCAATGAGCTACAGAAACAGAATTAATCAGTGCAAATTTGCATTTTGCAGTATACTGTGAAACACAACAATGATGAAACATAAGCATACATCATTAAATTTCACTAGGAGTGCCTACCCGCTGGTTGAAGCATAGCCTACACAAATCATGACTAGTGTGAGGTGTTGCAAATGATTGTAAGACAGAAGATTACTTGAGTACTTCTGGGGTGAGCAGCTGAGCCTTTCCCTTTGGCAAAAGGAAGTTGCGATAGAACCCGGCCCTCACTTTGAGCGTGTCCCCTTTCTTCCCCACCTCTGCTATGTCATCTGTCAGTATGACCTATGCAGAAGATTAAACTCGAGTAAGTAAACAGAATACGGCGTCTCACATGTAATGCTGAAGTACAGTAAATTAGGAATGCATGGAAAAAAAAGGGAAGATGATGCCATCATGCCATAGGCTATCAACATTTGAAAGTGTGAGATAATTGCAAATTCTAAATTGGGTGTAGGTACAATGCCTACATCCATATTTAGTTGCAAATTTCTTACTAACAGCATGTTAAAACCAACTGGCATCTACCAGAATCAAAGTATAGATACACCTAAACAAAACAGTACTTTCTTCCATTTACTTGTACAACATCAGAACCAAAATCCATGACAAATGTATCTCACTATACCCCAGATGTGAGCATGCATAGACACGCGGTAAATGTGTAAGCTTGTCCAATTACTCCAGTTTTCGAGCGGATTGCAAAATTGGAGAAATTGGTAGGGGGAAGGCACGCGTACCTGGCGATACTTCTTGACCTTGCCCTGGGCGACGATGACCAGCGACGGGGACCGACGAGGCCGCGAAGAGGGGGCGGAGCTCCAGGCGAGCGTGGAGGCGCACGACGGCGACGCCATCGCGGTGAGAGTTGAGAGAGGATTGGGGAGAGCGCGTCGCGTTGGTGTGCACACTGCAGCAGCTGCTGCTCTCTTATCCACTTCCCCCGACGGATTTCGTCTCCTCTTTCTTGGGCCTTACAGATGGGCCGTCTCTATGTGCTGTGAACGATTATGAAGACCACAAATCAACGTGTATCCTTCATCCCTTCCTCTCAACAAAAGAAGAAGAAGAAACTTGGTACTAATCTTCACATGTGTAGCAGTAGTAGCAACATTACTTGTCATTCTGGAGAGAGAGAAAAAAAAATCCCGTAGAAAAAGTTGTTATTAAACATCATAGAAAAAAATTCTTGAAAATTTGTGATGCTTCGCCTAATGCTTCGAAGAATGGCATATAATCGAGCATATCTTCTGGCCGTTGTCGTCGAGCACATTAATTTGCATTGGTGCAACCGACCATGGCTTTGGCCCTCAACCCACCGGACAAACAAACAAGCCACGAAAGCGCGCCAAATCTTTAACCTTTAAAAACCATCTCATCCTTAAACCCTTTCACCTCCATCGATTGCTACTCCCAATCCCCAAATCACATCGATCCATCATTCATGGAGCAAACCTTCGAATCCGCCGGCGACGACGCGGCGTCCTTCGTTCTCTCCCGAATTCCCCATTCTGACACCGCCGCCTTCGCCGCCGCCACCGGCGCCGCCCTCTCGTTCGCCGCCCTCCGCCGCGCCGCGCTCTCCCTCGCCGCCGGTCTCCGCCTCGGCCTCGGCCTCCACCGCGGCGACGCCGTGATGGTGATCTCGCCGAACACTCTCCTCCTCCCTCCCATCGTCCTCGGCGTTCTCGCCGCCGGCGGCGTCGTGGTCGCCGCCGCCGCCTCCACGGCGGTGGAGATCGCCGCCGTGGCGCGCGCATCGGGGGTGGTGATCGTCGTCGCGGCGCCGGAGGTGGCTGACAAGGTCGCCGCCGCCGGAATCCCCGTGCCGGTGATGCTGACGTCACGGTCGTCGGATCCACGTGTCCTCTCCGCCGAGGAGCTGATGGACGGCGGTGATCCGACGGCGATCGATCCAACGGCGGCGGTGCGTTCACGGCCATCGGATGTGGCAATCGTGTTCCACACCTCGGCGACCACGGCGACGGCCATGAGGCACGCCGACGTCATCGCCGCCGTCTCCACCGCGAGCTCGCCGTCGCCGGACGACGACGGCGCCCGTGTCTGCCTGGCGTGTCTCCCAATTTGTAGTTTCCACGGCTTGCCGCTGCTCGCCCTGGCGATGCCCGCCGCCGGAGTCACCACCGTGCTGCTCAGCTCCGATCCGACGGCGGCGGCCCACGGCGGCGGTGGCGTCACCGACGTTGTGGCGACGCCGGAGGTAGCGGCGGCGCTCGCGGCTCAAATGTCGACGACGACGCTCTCCTCTCTGAGGAGGGTGGTGGTGGCGCCGCCGTTCGCGTCGGCGGCGACGCGGCAGGTGTTTCGCCGGCGGCTGCCGTGGGTCGAGCTGACGGAGATGGCCGGCTCGCCGGAGAAGAGGATGGTGACGTCAGCTTCAGAGCAAGTGCATGTGACGCCGACAAAGTTGATACAGTGAGTCAGTATTTGAAATTGACAACAAATGACATCATTTTGGCCTTCTTTACATGTCAAAAATTTACAGGCAGATTAGGGAGAAGGCACATTCAGTATCAGTGACAAGTGAAGCAGCAGCTTCGGTATAGTTCTCGACTCAATCCAATGAAAAGATACTGCATCATTACATACTAGATTACTACGACGTTCTTCATGGTTTCTGAATGAGACACCCAAAAGAATGAGACAGACATATCACATATACTGACATCTCAACAAACAAATCTGAATGTCTGATGGTATATTTGCAAGTCTGAGATATAGACAATGTATTCCTCCAGTCGCCACAACCAATGAACACTTTGTACTTCTGTAACGCCAGCTAGATAAAAGTATGCCATATCATGAAAACAAAATTAACTACTAATCAATTATTTCTAGAATCTGATACAAATGATTCGGTATAATTGTATGATGTTATGCTCTTACTACTGAATGTCTAACTTCCTATGGAAAATTTCTGCCAGGTGCCACCACTTGAGAAGATCCAGGGAGATAATTTCTCAAAATCAACAGCGAGCAAGATCTTGAGGGAGCACCCAGAAACTTGCAGCGAACAAGTTATCTCAAAACTGTAGCAGCTCTGCACGCATCATTCTTCGCTTATAGCTGCTTGTCCTGGTGTTATTGGACCTGACATGTAGCATACTCAAGAGAGTTACTATGAAATATAGCGGTTTCGATGGGTGGCAACAAATTAAGAATTTATAGTCAGAAGCAAAATGTATGGGAATGGGGATGATGCATGACAGGAGAAAATGCAATATCTATAAACACTTGCATTTCCGTACCTTCAGCCTCCAAGACTTAACTGGCAACTGTGTGTGTACAGAAGAAATGCAAATCTAAATCCAAAGTACTCCAACCTCTCTGTGTTCTTTTTAAATGGCATGTTCATGTATTTGGTATCATGGACTTCACAAGTCTTTTAGCAAATATGAATCGCATATGATTATACATATAAGAAATAACATTTGGACCAAGACAAGGTTGTACCCTTCAGATGATCTTTTATGGGATTCATTTTCTTTTTGTGTAAATGGTTGAGCCAAACATCCCAAAAAAATACCATTGTTTTTATTGCCATTGCATAAAGCCACTATATACAAAGATATATCAAACTACTACTCTTGAGATGTTCATTTTGCAAATCATTACCGATTTTCTTTTTCTTTTCGGGAATGCGCATATCATTACCGTTTTTCTTACAATAGCAATACCAAAATGAGTTATCCTTGCAACTCACGAGTCAATATCATTCTTAAAATAAAGTTCTACTGAAAAAGTAGTGCAAAATGAAACCATAAAGCTCTGATAATTGCTTAAAGCACAATGGATGTAGCATTCTATTCCAGGATGCTGCACGTAGCACTTACTATTCATCATCAGAGACCTCTGCACTTCCTGCCACCCAGTTCCAAACACCCCCAGATTTCTGTCTTTGAGCAGTTGTCATGTTTTGCTCCACCTGAGATATTTGCTGCCGCAATACTTCTAGTTCATTCTCCAAAGAACCAGCAGATTCCAGCCTTTTATGTGCAGCGGCAATTTGGGACTAAATTAACGAGGATAAGGAAAAAGGTCAGAGTTCAGAAGCATATAAAAGAATCAAAGGAAAAAAAAACATGGAATGCTCATGCTCAGAACTAATTGTAGTGCATAAGTTAATAAGTCAGAACCTCCAGTTTCTGGCACCTAGAACCCTCTGCTGTTAACTGATTTTGAACTGATTTAAGTTCCTTCATGAGAAAGAAAAATAGTGAGGACTTATTAAAGATGAATTGAGAATTCCATTTAGCAAAATGTAAAAGAACATTTACCTTTGTCAGTTCACTGTGCGACAACTTTACCATATCCAGTCTATCCTTTAGTTTTGAGTTTTCATCACGAACTTCTGCCAATCTGGACTCTAGTTTGCCTTTCTCTCCATTAAGTGCATCAACTTCGGTAGTAATTTTTTTGGAATAAACTGCAGGCTGAACTCTCTTCACATCTAAATCATCCGTTGCAACAATGTCTCTGGTTTTCTCATCAGTAGCAGTTATTACAGCATAGGCAGCTGTCACAGAAGCAGCGGCGGCAGCGGCAGCTGGTGATTGGAGAAGACGAGGTTGCACTAAATTTCTTGGCTTAAGTTTCATCACAAATACCTGCAGCAGTGTTCACAGTCTCCTCAGGTATTGCCACTTGTGAAGGAATTGCGAATGGAACAGTGTGCATAAAAAGGAAGGGAAGATGAAAAAAAAAAATAAAGATGCAGATTCATCCTGGAAGTGTGTCAAGCATTGAATGCACAAGACCTGTGACACCTTAAAGTAAAAATTCTACAAACAGAACACTTCGAAGGTCAATTGAAGTACTATGCAAAGAACTAGGAGTTAGTCTTTTAAATTAAATACCTCATTGCTGTATTTCCCGTTGTAACCACCAAAGGCAACCAGAAATTTTTCGCCATCAACTGTGGTTGAGCAAAGAGTGAGACCCTGAAAGTTTTTTAAAAAACAAAAACAAAGGATAAAATTAAAGAAAAAATTGTCAGTGGTGCAAATCTATCATGTTCTTAGAACAATAGAAAGAGAGGCATCCACATTTGCTGTCAAGGACTTGGAGGATAAAGAAAATTATCTACACCATAGATTGTGGTGGGTACAGATTATGATGATGTAGATTGATTGGAAATTCTATATGAGAGTCCTTAAAGCTGTTTAAGCAATACGATTTCCTTTACAGCAATCGCCACAGAACTACGCAGGAAATTCGGCTACAAGCAAAACATCGATTTATTTTACGTACGTACAGAGGAAGGAACTTCTATTCCAATGGGTTTGTTCTCACAGTTTTGCGACAGAGAGCACAATTTTCGATAGAACTAGGTAGAACAATTGTTTACCTCACAAGCAAGCGGATCTCGAGCTGGCACACTGGTGACCACGGACCACACGAACTTGGAAGCATTCATCATAATTGTATCAGTAGAACCTGCATCATTGTATTTTCTAGCTACTTCAGCATCGCAAATGGTGCAAATAAAATGCAAGTATAAGCATCATGTGTTCAGACTTCAGAAATTACCACTTGCATTATCTCCACCACCAACTATATACCAATTTTCATCGATCATGGTACTAGCATGACCACTCCTAGGATTTACATGCGCACCTTGAGTATCAGGTTGAGACCACTCCAGCTGTAAGCATTAAGCTTCATTTAATCAAGAATGAAAAGAAAACAATGTTCGTAGGAGTTTTAGCCAAATCTTGACTTGGGTTGATATAAATGGATGAAAAAAATTATCCCTTCTATTCAGAGAGAGTCACAACATGATTTGTTTTATGTACCTGTTGCCAGCTTATGCTATACAGTAGTTACTGTTACGTTTTGACCATAACAGACTGAAGTTGAATCTTAGAGAACCAACCAGAAATTGAACCTTATAGTTTCGATTAATTGGATACAGTTTGTAACTTGCAAGGTCTACTAAAACCAAGAACTACCAGCACTGGGGATTTGGAGATCTTCAAAAACCAAGTAGTTTTTGCCTTTGAGATTTATGGATGTGACTCAATGCACAGCTGTATCTGTATAGCAAGATACATGAAGAGTATTCAACACTTACATTTTGTAAGTCAAGAAGGTACAGATCACTAAAGCATGTCGAGTGAGAGGAACCACCAAAGATCAAAAGATACTGGTCAGCATAAACAGCAGCTGAATGATCATACCTAGGAGATGGACCACCTTTCCTATTTCACAATGGCAAAGAGAACAATGAATTACTATGCAACAAAAATACATAAATGGTACCTTGCACAATCAATAAATAAACTCTTACCCCGTTTTAACTTCTTCCCACATCATTGTCTCCAGGTCAAGTATATGAAGGTCATTCAGAAGCCGCCTCTTGCTATCCTCTCCACCAAACATTATTAATCGAGAACCAACTAGGGATACAGATTGCCCACCACGAGATATCTGGTTGGGAAAAAACAGAAAGGTTCAGTAAAAAGAAAATTCAGCAGAATTTTTTTTGTGACAGCCATTCAGTACTATCACTTCAAAAGTAGACTTTGTTTGAAATACAAAAGGAAAAGGTTCAAGATTCTTACTGGGACTTTTCCGTATGTATCAACAGAACACCAACTATTTGTTTCCACATTAATAAGCCAAACTGCATGTAGATAGTCAGCACTATCATTTAAGATAAATTCTAGTCTTACAATTTTAATACAACACAATTAAAAAACTGCAAGGATGATGTTACATGTAGCAAGTACTATAGACTGTTTAGGGCACCTGGAAAGTTAAACTTATTATAAAGCATATATGATTCACTATAATTTCACCATGCCGTGTGGTGCGTACAAGTGCATAACATAAGGAAATGGAAGGAATCATCACTTAAAACAGTACCAAAGTTGATTCAAACAGCCTTTAAACACATGGACTACATTGGTAATTATGAATCATTCTAAGCCGGCATTTTTTTTCATCTTAATTTTTGCCAGGACATATGAATTAGAATAAGGAATAGTTGGTAACGTTTTACCAGGAGAGTCAGTGAGTAAAAAAACAAGGAAATGGTCTCCAGCTGACATACACATTACTTCAGTCCCCCTATTGGAGAATCTCTATCTTAAGTGAAATATTTAACAGAATATATGTTTAAGAAGATCCATGATAGAAAGTTTCCCCTTAATCTTTCAGTAGCTATCAAATAATTGTAGAGATTTGGCCAAATACCTGAAACCTTATTTGATGATGTTCTGGTGTTCCCAGCTACAACCACAATATTATTTTTCCAATTGACCTGAATGGTTACACTGGTTACCATAGGAAATGCCAATCTTGGGTTGGAAGATAGAAATGTAGCTAAGCTAAGATGCCATATAAGTGAAAGAAATAAGATAGTAAGTTTACCAGACTATGTCCTGCTAATGCAGGGAATGACCGCTCTGTGGTATTATTTTCGGTATTCAACTGGGTTGAATCTCTAGCAGGACTTAATACCGACCACTTGAATGTCCTAAAATCAAAAACCTGCAAGGTTTGCCATTGTTAGGATATAGGTGAAGAAGGAGAAGAGCATGATTCATTAGAATGCATCAGTCTAGACTGTAAAACCTGAATATCTGAAAGATATCGGCCATTACGACTCCCCCCGACCACATAGAGTTTGTCTTGAACCACTTCCGCAGCATGCTGTCATGTATCAGCACTTCAGTAATAAGAGAGTATACAAAATAAGGTATAGGCAACGAACA
This sequence comes from Leersia perrieri, assembly GCA_000325765.3. NCBI lineage: Eukaryota > Viridiplantae > Streptophyta > Magnoliopsida > Poales > Poaceae > Leersia > Leersia perrieri. Next base: position 25,916,663 of record CM002480.1, read on the forward strand.
TCAATCATTCACGTGATCCTTAGCATAACTTCTCGCATAAGGTTTAATGGATATCACTCGGTCACTCTGTTACAAATGGAGCACACGGTACAACAAAAGCTACACCATGCTGCCTTGTATAAGCTCATTGGCCTTGATCAGCTAAATGGAAATTATCAAAAAGGTGGCCACGTATCCGACACCAAAATTCCCTGAAGACTACTACTTCTGCTAGTCTGCCGGCACATTATCGCACAAAACGCAACGATGACATCTCGAAAGCCACATGGACACGCAGTCTATCACATTTTCACACCCATTTTGTTTCCAATGTGCATATCGTCATAACTGAATTGCCAGCATCTACTGCTCCAAATTAATCGATTACTACATATAATACGAAAATTACTGCAACTACAACAACAACAAACAAGTTTCAACACAAGAGGGAGCAAATCCGAGGTAGAATTGGCGAACCTTGTAACGCGCCGACGGGCGGGAGGATCCCCCGGCTGGGATGAAGGGGAGCCACTGGTCGTACGGCGCCGCCGCGAGGGCGTCGCCGACGTCGATCCCCTCCCCCATTTCCCGCCCGCCTCGAATCTGCAGGGGGGATCGCCGCGGCGGATTGGAGGGTGGGAAAATGGGCGGGTTTGGGGATCTGATCGGCGGAAGAAGAAGCTTCGCGGATTGGAAATTGAAGGATTTGGTGGATTGGTGGATTCCTCCCAGAATTTTGACTTTGGATCTGAGGTAGGCAGGCGGCACGGATTTCCAAGTGAGCGCGGATCACTACTGCAGGAGGAGGAGGAGTGGACTCACTCTTCCTTGCTTTCTGCGCGTCACGTAACGTACGCTTGCAAAGGTATTCGGCTTTACGCCTCTCTGTGACTAGAATACGTAAACGACACGCGAAGGCGTATTTATTGCTATTATGTTATTGCTTTGAGAAAACGTATTATTAGAAGTACTCTAAGGCTGATTGTTGACGTAGCTCTTGGCTTGTGCGTGGTGTGACTTTCCGAATGTGAATGCAGTGGCGTTGCTTTTGTCACCATGCTTTTGGGTCGAAGGACTTCAGGTCCTTCAGGCAGGGGCGGAACTGGGCCTAGGGCAGCTAGGGCCCGAGCCCCACTCATGGGCCGCGTAGTACTAGAGGAGTCCATATATATTTCTCAAAAGTCTAGATCCAACCCTACTCTTTTGGCCCGTCAGCCCCACCCCTTAACAACTCTAACTCTCCAAGGCCCAAGTGCGCCTCACCTCAGCCCGGTAGCAAGCAGGCTAGCAGCCGGACCAATTGCTTGAAGCCCGAAGAGAAGGAAAAGTGGAAAGCCCTAGCTCATTCGACTCCTCTCCTCCATCGCTCATTCGCTCTCTCTCTCTCGTCTCGACACCGCTTCAGCGACTCAGCGGGCGGCAGCGGCAGGCAGCAGCGGCAGGCGGCAGTGGCGCGGCATTGCGT